>VZTI01003563.1:195111-385511 GCA_013397865.1 Struthidea cinerea
ATAAGGGGTTTTTGTTTTTTTTTTTTTTTTTTTTTTTCTTCCTCCACATCCTACTGAGAAGGGGGTTGATAGAGGATTTTTATGTGCATCTGGTGGCCACCCAAAGTCAAATCACCACACTGGCTCAGACCAGTCCTGATTCAAATGTATTCTGTTTTATCTATATTATCTGTTCATATTGCATTGCAGATTACAACACAATGTTCTTACTTGTCTTTTATTTATAGACACAAAATATACTTTAATATGGTTTTTCAGTCATGACGTTTTGCTAAATGTAATGTCATGTTTCTGTTGGCCCTGCAATGATTAATTACTTACATTTGCTCCTTTTTTTTTTTCTTTTTTTTTTGTACTGAATACTTTCAATTTAATAAATGCTTTTATGAGCTATTCCTCTCCCAGTAGTCTGTCTCCTGGGCATAGCTTTTTACATGTCCCTATCTTACTCCAAGTGACATTAGTATTAGCATTTTCTTTATTTTATCCTTATTCATTTTCTTTTCTGTAAGTAAAAGCAAATCCATTCTGCTGATTCTCACTTTTTATTTAAATTAGTTATTTAAAATATTAATTATTCACTAGTTTTGGGAGTCCCAGGGTCATTTCTGGTTTTGTTCAGTGGCTATTAATATGAAATGCATGAACAGTCTTGACAGCAAGACTGACTCCAGATATTTTAGAACAGCAGGTAAGTAGATGCTGAAGAGCTCAGTGATATTTAGAAGTTGGAATAAGAAGCTAAAACAGAGAATTGGTTACTGTTTTACACAAAAGAGTGGAATTAAGAAACACCCTGTGCAAAATATCATGAAGCATCTAATCCTTTAAAAGTGTGTAGCTTTTTAATCTAAGTAAAACTGTTATTATCCTACTCTTCAACAAGATTTTTGCTTTACACTACCCAAGGTTATTGACTCACTAGGTCTAATAAATTACAAATGACAACAATCTGATCTACATTTATCACAGAATCACAGAATGACAGAATGGTTGCATCTGGAAGTGACCTCAGGAGATCATCTAATCCAACCCCCCAGTAAAGCAGGTTCACCTAGAGCAGGTTGTATGGAAACACAACCAGGCATGTTTTGAATATCTCCAGAGAAGACTATCTCCACAACCTCTATGGGCAGCCTGTTCCAGCGCTCTGTCACCCTCAATATAAAGAGATTTTTCCTCATATTCATATGGAACTTCCAGTGTTTCTGTTTGTGCCTCTTGCCCCTTGTCTTGCCACTGGGCAGGAGTGCCATGAAAAGAGCCTGGCCCCACCTTCTTGACACGCATCCTTAAGATATTTCTTAGTATTGATAATATTTACTCTCAGTTGTCTCTTCGCCAGGCTAAACAAGCCCAGCTCTCTCAGTCTTTTTTCGTGAGAGAGATGCTCCAGTCCCACAAATCACCTTTTCCAGTAGTTCCTTGTCTTTCTCGAACGGGGGAGTTCAAAGATGGGCACAATACTTCAGATGTGGCTTCATTAGGGCAGCGTAGATGGCGAGGATAACTTCCCCAACCTGCTGGACACAGTCACTATTATAACTCTATATTGGCTACATAATAATTATATGCAATATAATTAAAAAAAAATACTACATACTAGAGTAAGAAATAGCTTGAACCTTTAAAATACACAAGTGGTCTATACATATACTATCTGGATAATTAGACTCATTACTCACGGAAAAGTAAGTATAACAATAAAATATCACTATATGCTGAAATTAAAGAACTGACAATTTTATTGTCATAAAGAGATGGCAATACACAAGTTAATACTACAAAGAGAAAATACTACAGTACTTAACCTGTGGTGGAACCATCCTTGAACAATGGCAAATTTATCCATTATTTATTCAGTTATCTATTCAGATTTTTGTCCTATTTTAGAGAGGAGCTTGTTATCTCCAATTTAGCTACTCAATTTTTCAGCTAGATTTTATTTCTTTGTGCTGTCTGAACATTACAATTATGCTATAACTAAAGAAAACTGCAGGATGAAAGGAGAGACATTTGTCAAAATTTAGAAATTAATGTTTTGCATTAAAATCTATTAATGGAGAATGAAAGGGGAGGAAAATCTGTGTTAAAAAGGAGTTAAACACTGAAAACTCACTTACTAACTTTTCTCCTGAGAACTTCTATTTGCAGATAAATATTTGCCTGACTGGGACATGTATAGTCTACTATAGTACTGCCAAGTGGATACTCCATCAGATTTTTTCAACTTCAGTTAAAATTGATATGCAGCTAATCTGTATGATGATTCACTTTTAAGTGTGGATTTTACAAAAAAGTGAAATGAACTTAAATAAAATATTGTTGACACTGTGTAGCAGATTTTAAAAAAGAAATACATATACATTGCATTTGTCTCACAGTCACAGGGTCTTGAATAATCACCCTCTGAAGTCAATCGTTAAAGTCACTGACTTCAATAGGACTGGAGCACACAACTTCTTTTCTTGGAGAATTCTATACAGCAAGTCTTGCATGTTGATGTCACAGCCCACAGGATAACGTACATCAACAGTAAGTTCAGTGCATCTGGAAACTTCTGCATCGGATGTGGCTTTGTATCACGGTGGAGTCTTGGCCCAAGCCAGCTCATGTCCTGAGAGAGAACACATAATTCTTAAATGATCTCAAATATAAAATAGAAGCAAACAGAAAAATACGTAAGACTGACAAATTGCAAATCAACAAACAAAAGGAGTCAGTAACTACTGCACATTTGCAGTAGTCTTTTGAAATAAGGCAGATGTCCGTCCAGTCTAATGACAGCCATGAAACAAACAAACATTTAAATGGAATTTTTTTAAGGCTTTGCTATGGATTTTTCCTTTCCTTTAATAGAAATTAAATTTTTCTTGTGTTTTATTATGCATGCTATATTTAACAAAATTACTATAAATATAATTTATTTGCCTAGAAAGATCAGAAAAAGGAAATAAATATCATTTCAATGAAGGATTACAATTCACTTTAAAGAACTTAAGTTTGCTGTAAAGTTCTCAAGCTACCTTTCATCATGCTAGTAGGCATTCTAATTATCTTTTCATTGCATATTCTTTTATTAACTGCTTTGCTCTTACACATAAGTTTTATCAGTGTTAAATGTACATAGCTGGGAGGTACTTGGACTGACAAGAGTATTATATGCTTCTTTTTTAAGTCACCTTAGATTATATTTAGGGATCAGACTTTATATATTTTCTGCACAATTTAAAATTATATGTATTTGACATCTTGTGTTCAAATTCACTGCTATAAGGATCTTCCAAAGCATTTAATAATTTCTGGAAGTACAACCTGAGATGTCAGCCAAGATCATGCCATTGTTTGGAATTAAAAGAAATGTTGCATCACCTGTCTCTTACCTTATTACTTTCCTATATCACACTGTTGCAATCTGGGGTGACATACTGTATCAAGCATGTCAGCTAAGAAATTAAAACTTGCCAATTTTAGGCTAAAATATTAAAAAAATTCTATTGATTTAAAGTCCAAACCCAAATATTCTGACTGTTTGTGTACAGTTCCAGCAAATAATTAGACAGGTCAATGTCAAGGGTAGTGCATGCCAGCAGTGCAGTCACTTAAGGACTGTGAAAATCTCCTGTAATGTGTAATACTCACTTTTGAATCAGTAACTGAAAATAACAATTTTTAACATAAAAATCATCATTTATTTATGAGGTGTCATTAGTGAGAGCCACATTTATTAGATAGACAGAAAGAGTAGATCCTAGCTTTTGGTTGCTTACTGCTTTTATATTAGAGCCATGAATGCTTATTTTCATAATTGTATCATTTCAAAGGTTGCAAACATGTAAATAAAATACAGAAGATACACTTTTCATATTCACAGTTTAAAATACTAATCAATTATCAATTGCCTTAAAAAAGAAAATTCCAGGTTCTTATGTATTTTGCAGGCATCCTGTTTCAGTCAACACATTCCTTAACCAGGTGTGTGAATCTTCCTTTTTTATCACGTTGACTTACTTCAAAGTTATGGTTAACTCTGTTATTTTTAAGGAATATTGATGAGTATTAAAAATAATTTGGACTGAACGAACATTTCTACACTATTGCTCTGTATCACCCAAGAAAAGGTAATTTTTAAAAGTAGGCTCATAAAATAGTGGTTTAGGAACTTTTCCTTTTTGCTGTAATTTGGCAACTCCCATAAAGTTTACTTCTACACTACTTTACTGATAATGTCCTAATAACATTACACAAGAAAATCCGAAGTTGTTTTCAAAAGAAAAAGTAACAGCCTTTCTTTTGATGGTTTCATTAGAAATAGATGAGAAAATAAATTCTTGCATACTAAATGTAAATTAATAATGTATTCAAAAATATCCTTAAATATGTACTAAAGTATAGTACTGAAAATATTCCCTTTGCACCCCCATGGCCTGTGGTGAGAAGGTTATTCTACATCAATAGAAATGAGCAAAAGAAGTTCAATTACCTTAGAATTCCAGAGAAAAATTAAGCCTGCTTGTATCCTCACAGGGTCTCCACTCTTGGCAATGCAGTGGCAAAGAAAGCTTGAAGAGAAGCCCAGAGGACCTATCCACGTGTGGGCAACCACGGCCCTGCCCCAGATGGCGTGAGCTGTAACATAGGCTGGTGAGACACAGGAGGCAGATTTCCCTATTGCTACACAACTGCACTAATGTAGTATTTTGTGTTTTTTTAAGGAAATGAACTGAACCAACCTTTCAATTTCTATGGCATAACTCAGCAACTAAATCCCAGAGTGCTTTGTACCTGGAGCTATAATCTGATGGGTCTTATTTGGAGCTACAGATAGATGCTTACCTTTAGGAAACAAATGCTTTCTTTCTCCCTTCACTTTTTAGTTAGCTCAAAAAGAAATACTGCCTACTTAACCATTCATAAAGGACTTTGAAAATACTTTGTCTGTGGCATCAAAATACTTTCTTCTATCATGCAACATCTCAGTATGTTATCTTGGACATGAGGTACACAGTAATGTGAATTCCTTTTGGGAGAAAGGGGAACTTGGAGCAGGATATGCTGAGCATCTCCTTGTTTTGATTTTGTCCTGAGCTACAAGGGGAAAGATAACAGCAGTCAGGCTCGCACTTGTGAGAAATGAGAGCATCATCTTCATACATCTCTTCTTAACTGGAAATTCCCAAGCAACAGCATGTAAAAGCATTTTTGTCTCTATGGATAAAATTACATAGTACTTTACAAATAATTTATTTCTTGCAATATGACTATTTTACTCATGAATCATCTTTTAAATTTGAACACAGAATAAGTCTTTTAAATATTATTTTGAAATGCCTCTATACTTCAGGCAGCACTATGTAAGTTATGTTAGACATGCTTTTATGATATGCGTCAGTTAAAAGCTTGCAGCTTTCCTTAAAAAGTGTTACACATTCAGTTATTCCAATACATGAGGCATCTGATTTAAGTTCAGGAATGACATTTGTATTTTTCTGCTATAAACTAGGAAGATTTACTGGCTATACATAGCAAGGTGCTGGCAGCTGGAGCTGAGGGACAGCCTCAGGGAGGAGAGGTTGTGGCTGCCCTGTGCCGGCTCCAGCCCATTCCGGTGGACACACCGCAGGGCACGGCTGAGCCCCTCAGACAAGCTAACAGCACCTCAGTGGAAGCATGTCTAAGAAAGGGGAGAAAATGCCAGACAGGCAGAAGCAGACAGAACAGAAAGGGTGAGAAGCAGCAGAGGGAACACCACAGTCAGAGAAGGAGAAGGATGTGCTCCATGTGCCAGAGCAGGTACTCCCCTGCAGCCTGAGTTCAAGTGTGGTCTCCTACATACCAGTTAGTCCACCTTGAAGTTCACATACCCCCACACATAATCGTGAACTAAACCACACAGAAAATAGGGGCTAAATTACATAGAAAATAGGAAGAGAGTTTAATAACTTTTACAAAACTTGTAAGTTTAATATTACTGGCACAGCACTTGGCCAAGAAAAATGTACTGTCAGCATCCTGCTTAAATGTAATATTTTATTCCACTCTCCCCACTTCCCTGTTGCTCCGCCCTGATCCACATTTCTCCCTTCATTTCCCCACTTTTGATTCTTCCTCTAAACACCCCACAGTTGTTTTGCACATTTCCACATTCCTTTTGAAACATCCCCTACCAAGTTTTGGATAATCCACCAGGCCCCTGATATATCCCATAAAAAGTTTATTCATTCCCATGAGTCCCATGGTAATCTAGCTTCCCCCTTCCTATCAATTACAAAGTTATGTTTGAGCTTCTTCATGGTGATACTTGAGCAACTGCGTCAGTGGCTCAGCCATTGGTGGCATGGGAGCTCTTATCTTTGTTATGCTCTCTGTTATCTCCTAATTCATTATGTGTATTTACTTACTACTTTTCCTATCTCTTGTTTCTGTTTACTAGTGAGTAAACTACTCATCCAATACTCTCACTCAAACCAGATATCCCTACAGCCCAGGGATTCACATACCCTTTGAGTTTCCTACATCTTTACAGAGCTGACACCATGACTTTAATCTTATCAATATAAATCAGCTAGGAGAAATAAAATGTTAGCACATATAAAGTAAAACATAAAGTGTATGTAAAGCTCTGTAATAATGACCTAAGAAACTGGTTAAATTTAAACTATATGGAGGCTGTTGTCTAGCATCCTGAAGTATTTTTCCCTTCTTACTTATTTTGATTTTGATTTAATTTAGTCAGATTCAGCATAGGCTTTTCAGTATGGAAAAAAATAATAAAATGTGAGTTTTAGTCACTTTACTGTGCTATGATTTTGATAGCAAAAGGAAGACTAACTATAATCTTAACCAATATAACATGTCAATATAGAATAAAAATAATATTAAAATATTTTATCCATTAAAAAAATAGAATGAGGAAGTAATAGACAAAAAGTATCTCCCCAAATAAAGAATTTCTTAACATCTGTATGTGTTTTCTCATGTGGTGTATGCTAATGTTAATGAATTTTAATGCTTTGCATTTTTTAGTACTTTACATGATATGAACAGAGACTTATATTTTGTGGTGGCTGATTAGCCTGTGGCACAAGGGACAGAGAGAGCTCTTGGTAAGACAGTCTCTGATGCCAGAGACTTGCCGGTCATGGTGAGGGTCACCAGAAAGGCTTCTCCCAAGATGCTTGTTTTGTTATGGTAATCTGCCCCAGTTTGGCTCCCCCGGTTGGCTGTTAGCCTCTACCCCTCGTCACTCCCCCAGAGCTTCCCCACTGGTCCCCATTCCCTAGTCCCGCCTTTTCCCCGCCCCTGGATAAAACCGCTGAGTTCGGCATTGTTCTTGGCTTTGCCTCTGTAACCTTTGACAGTGTAGAGGCAGTAAATGCTCCTGTGGGAACCCACACAAAGACCCTTCCTGCCTCTTTTGTCACTGACTTCATACTGAAGCCAGCCGTGCGTTTGTGCGTGCATGCATGTGAGCCACAGAGACAGACAGAGACAGTAATAATATTTCATAACCTGCATGTTTGTTTTCTGTAACGCAACATATGCCATGGTAGAGGTAGAGATATGAGGTGGTATTCACTGAACTTTTAAATAATTTCTTTGTTCTTTTATTGATTTCTTGGATAAACCTCACTATATCTCAGTACACAATTCACACCCTACATTAAACCTGCTTTCAGTACATGTGTGATGAAGACATTAAAAGCTGAAAATTTTTTATTCCATAGGTCCAAATAAATCTCCCTTCTACTTAACTGGATAGTAGTGCTGATTCTGTGAGGACAAAGTCTTAATTCACATGTGAAGCACTCAGAATGTCTTGGACTTCTAATTAGCACACTTAACACAATTTTGTCCTCGGTATGCAGTGACTGCAGCTGGCATATTTACCAGACCTAGTATTCTTCTGAGATTTAAAAAAGAAATAAAATATGCAAATATTGGGGAAGGATATTAGTGCCAGAGGTTTTGCAAAGACAGAGAGGAGAGCTGGGAACAGACACTTTGTTCGTGTGCCCCCCAGAAGAACATATCACAGGTTCTCAGGCAGAGGCAACTTCATGATGACAACCAAACTCTGTCTCGGATAATTTATGTGCCTGTTCGTCTTCCCTAGATACTCCTGTTTCAGCAGACTCAAACTCTTGCCAAACCAACAAATACAGTCTCCAATGTTTTGAGTTTTCAAGCATCAAGTCTGCAATGCAACTTGAGTCTCTGTATCTGACTTGATTTATGTGCAATTCATTTCCAGGAACCCACAGCTGATTGCATGTGCTCAATGCCCAGGCTCCACCAAGACCTGCGTACATGTGTTAGAGCCGTGCTACATCTCCTTCCACACTCAGGGGGCCATCATCCTCTTTGCAAACTCAAGAGAGAGAAGGTGATGAAGGTGTGGAGACCAGATGAAAGACTGAAGTGAATGTATGCTGAGACAAGGATAAATTCATTGTTTCTAATATACCTATAAAATCAGAACTTAGAGATAAATTAGCAATTGTAAGAAATTCTGCCAGGATACACGTCTAAGTAGAAAACTCAAACATATGGGCCTCCTAGCTTCTGGGTATTTAAATTTATTGCAGTGTGCCAACATACACAGTATTCTGTTCTGGATAATTACGAAACAGATCGTTAACTCTTCTAAACTGCCATATCTCTTGGGATCCAGGGTGATATGTGAAATCATGATAACATAGCTATGGATGTAGAAGAAAAAACATGATAAAAATTATAAAATTATTGAAAAAGATTAATTTAAGAAGACTGATTAACAAGATGTATTTACACTACATGGGCAGGAAAAGATAAAATTTGGAAGAAATACTCTGGTTAGAAAAAAGTAAGAATTGTTTGTCCAGATCAGTATCAACATGAAAGAAGGGTGAGTCAGTGCCAAAGCATAATTTTCCGTTGCTGTTCATTCCCAAAGTCTCTTTTCAGGGGGCATGCACTAAGCAAAATGAATGTAGATATAAAATGTTGGCACCATTTCTGAATTTTAACCCCAAACAGACAAGCAAGTATAAATTAATAATGAACCAGTAAAACAATTGTACTAGGGCATTATCTCTTGTGTCTTTCCCATTAACAGCAGATTTTGCATGGTTAAAAACTCTTGGAGAAATAAACAACTCTATTGGGCATTCAAGAATAAAGCTGGTCAGAAACCTGCTGGGGATTTTTCAATTTTTATTTATTATGTGAATTGTAAACATTTTTCAAAACATTTTAGACTTACTAATTTTAAGCAACCACACAGCAGAGTTTCAGATGAAACCTAGGCAAACCTGGTTAAGGATGTTCTTGGGAAGAAGAAAAGATCTTATAGTCAATGAGATTTTTTTTACAGAACAAATTATTTTGTGCTTTGCTTCCCTTTCTGACATTCATAAGCAAAGTTGGGCTTAGTATTCCTCAGAGAAAAGTTAGTTTTTCTTAAGCCTAGAAAAGCATATATCTTCTTAGAACTGAAGAAGGGTGGACACATGCACAGAATCTGCTCTGCTCTACAAATGACTTTGTGATCCATCACGTGGCACACTGACCATGCTACCTGCCTGTGGGAATTAACAGACCTATCCTGCCAGCAACCTGGAGGTTCCATTTTCATCACCACCCAGAAACTGCCAGTGCAATTAATATTTTTTCTTGGCCTATTGCCGGGGTAGTCAATAGATGAGATAGCTGGGTGTTTGTAAACACTTGCTTACTTGTTTTTCTATTCTTATACAGAAAAAACCTGCTGGTATCCAGAAAAGAAATAAGGAAATGACAGCAACGCATTAAAGAATCTTAAGAGTATTTTTTTTGCTACAAGTAACAAAATTCTGGAAATATGAGGGGAAAAAAGAGGGAACAATATAAATTGCTATAGAAAAGACAATGACCTTGATTTAGACAGTAACATGGATGAAACACAGAACATCACTGGCAGAAATCTGCTAACTGTCAGACCCAATGCAGCTTGGAATAGAAGGAGGAAGTAATATAAAGTTCATCTAATAGGGTAGCCAGTTGAGAAAAATCCCCTTCACTTTCTGTGAAAAATTGATGGTACGATAGTTTCTGATGAAAACCTATGAAAACAAGTCCATTATTTTGGCATGAGTATCCAAACAAAAGGTCGTAACAGGTAGATACCATGTTTTACTAGTTAGCTTTATATGTCTACTCTCATGAAATACACTAGGTCAAATTTTTTAAAAGTTGTCTTTTTCTATGAGGTAGTGAAATTAAAGCTTTTACTTGGGGGAAAACGATAGATCGAGAAAAGGAAGTAAATAGACCCTGCACTAAGTGAGGAGGGCCCAATTCTTGGGTATTCTTTTATTCTACTCAAAACCAAATTTCACACTCAGAAGAGTGACTGATGTTCAGAAGGGATGAGAACATAGACTATATTGTTATTACTCTTTAATTTATACTTGCAATGTTAATATTGCCTCATTAAATTCTTTGGAGCGTGTAAAGTTGTTTCTTCAGGTATAAGGGTTATATAGCAGATAGAACCAGCAACGAAATGCAAGCTAAAAGAAAAAGAGTTATGGTGTGAAAAAAGACTACAGAATATAGTATCCTCAGTGAATGCTTCAACAATAACAAAGAAAAAAGTTAAATTTTGTGGGATACTGTATACCAGTTTTGGGGTTTGAAAAAATTCTGGTTCCAAGTACTTATTACTTTAAAGGTGTGGATGCGGAAAACTTTCAGCATAGAAATTTTCCAGCTTTCTGCAGCATTCTGTGAGAATCCTGCTTTTCTCACACAAGCTATGAAAAACAGTGCTACGGTTTTGTAAACTAATTCTATCTGCACCTGCAAGTTGTTATGTAGTATTGTTATGATATTGACTAGAGAAATATTTTGAAATGGGTGTTGTAGTGTAGCGGGTTTAGTTGGAAACTGGGCAGAAACACCAATTAACTGTAGTGGTTTTGGTTCAAAATATTTATTACTTACTTATTTTTTAATTTTTTGTGAGATAAGAATTAAGAGAAAGCAAAGCAGGCACAAAACTCAAACAGTTGTGGTACAAAGAAAGAGTTTTATTACTAATAGAACTAAAAGTAGAAAAAAATAGCAAGAAATTAAAGCACACCTCTCCCCTCTTCCAGCACTTTTCTCTTTTTACTTAACTTGCACAAAGGATAACAGAACATGGGGTTTTAGTCAGTATTGCAGTTCTTGAAAAGTCTCTTTCTTATGCTTAAGGAAAAAAGGGTTTTTTTCTGCTTCACGTGGTTCTCAAACTGCCACCAACAGCAGACCCGCCCAGAAAGAAACAACCTGCTGTAGTGTAAAACATCTTTTTATGAAAAATGTCACAGTTTTATCACACTGCTAAATATAAGCCATCACATGGGGTTATTACTCTTTTTAAGGATGAGTTATTTTGTCCTGAACACAAAGGCTTTTTTTTACTACAAGTCTCTAAAAGCCTCTCACTGCTTCTGTATAGCCTGGCATAGGCACTTTTTTGACAATTTTCACGGGTCACACGTGAACTCTCCATCCTCCCATGTACTTTAAATGGATTAAAGAGACAAACAGTTTGTGGTATTACAGTCTTTTACCATGGCATGCAAGAAGTTTTTTAAGCTATGCGCGATAAACGTGGCACCGCCCCTTTTCTCCTGTCGCCATTTCAACTCTGTCCCACATGACTCATTTTCTCTTTCTCTCTGACTCTGAAGCCACCATGTTGAAGAGTGTTCTTGTTCAGGCTTTATGGTGGGGAAAGCCTCGCTCCCTTTGTGCTGCTGGCTGCAGGGTGTATTTTCAGTTCAGCGCAAAGTGTGCTGGCTGCAGACAGGAGGCTGTGCCAGCTCCTGCTGGCTCTGCCAGCTCTGCGTGGAGAGGAGAGGGACCCGCCAGTCCCAAGAAGCCACGCCGGATGGGTTTAGCTGTGTAGCTGTCCATGACTGTCTTTGGCTGCCTGCGGCTCTGGGACAGTCCCCCCTCAGCGACTCAGGGTTTGTGCCGCGGCGTTAAGGGGGGAAAGGGGCAGTGGCCAAGCCCGGCAGAGCCTGGAGGCTCCGAGGTCCCCACGCCCCACCTCCTGGTAGGCGAGCTGGAACGAAAAGGAAATTCCCACCTTTCCGCACGGTTTAAATGTGTAAATTTAGAGAAGTGTCATTGGTCTAAAAGGCTGCCTGTCAATTCAGGGTCAACCCACTACATGTGGGTTTCAGCCAACCAGCCTGGGAGGTGGATTGTGAAAGGACCAATGACCTTATACCATTTAAGAATTCTAAGATATAAAACGAGTCTGTATATTATTAAATAAATCCATTCCACTTGCTTCCTGGACTTGAACTTTTATGTCGTGATTTCTCTCTGTCCCTGGTACAACAGCGACATAAAGGTGTGAGTATAATGGCAGTTAGGCTTGTAGCACAGGCTATATATTGTCAATAATGTGACAAAAGCATTGTGCTTATTATACAAACTATAAAACATAGACATAGTTTTGCAATATAATTTGATAATTAAAATAAAAAGAAAGTATTTAATTTGTAAAAGAATGAAGACCTAATGTTGGAGTGCATTAGGTGGTGGTAGAGAGATAGGCCCAGAGGATCAGAGAGAGGGCCTCTGTCCTGGGCCCGGAGGTGACCCTGGGAGTGCATCCAGGTCACCGGAGACGGACTGAGAGAGGATTGTTTGTTTATGGACAGACTGGGCCTATGAGAAGTGTTAATTGTAGTTTGTAGCCTTATAGGGTATTGTTTACCTATTACCATAATAGGTGAAATCGGTGCACCACCCCCAGACACTGTGGTGAACATCTTTCCTGTTTATATGATGTTATATCCTGTTGGGTGCTGGTATTTAAGGAATTCTAACTTCGCAAGAAACAGCTTTGCATTCTCCATCTGATGAGCGAGGTCCTTGTCCATGCTTCAGTACTGCAACTTAATTATTTAAATTATAAAAGCCTTTATTTTTTCTATTGGTATCTATAAGCATATTAGAAATATATGTATTTCTTCAGTTGTATTCTGTCTTCTGATAAATAAATGGGATTTTAACAATGACTTAAAAGAACATAAATTACACCCATTTTTTTCATTATGCAGTTTAAAACAAAAATTAGTTTAAAACAAAGGAAGTTAATAAACAGAATCAGGTATAGGGAAGCACTGTTCAAAATAAAAATATCTCAGCAGAGAAATATTTTGTATACTGATTTGTCTTGAAATGTTTAGTTTTGTGACCTAGATTGACAGTTTGTAATGCATTAGTTTACATCTGAAAAAGAACTTTGCCAGGGTGTCACCTCACAGTTTGTATACAGTATATTACACTGACAGATGATAAATGATATTCATGACAATTGCTGCTATTGGTGTTGGTAAATTGGTTTTCTTGAGAGCCATACTCATTTGCATTCCATTTGGAGCTCTTTTACCAGTTAAAGGCAATAAACATTTAATTTACAGCTTGAAAAGATATTGATTTAAATAAATAAATAATATTTTTAAATAAATAATTGCATGGGAAAATATTATTTTTTATTTTAAAAATGTCTCAGTTTAATTTTCTTGTTATGCATGAGCTTACTTGGGACTTTACTTAGTTTAAAAATGGACATCATTAAATAAAAGTACCAGGTATTCTTTCATCAACCATGTTTCAGCATTACATTATGCTGTATGACTAAAATATCGATTTGTGTATGAAAGACACAGAACTGACAAGGTAAGTATATTCAGGAGATTTTGGATCATGAGTAAATGACTTAGTGAAATCTAGTTTGTAACACACCTGCCTAATCTATCATATCTAATTGTGGAACAGCAATATAATTTCAAAACACTGAATCAGTAAAAACCTGTATATTTAAAGTAATTAGAGTAAATTGGAATCAGACCCTATGTACTTCTCCTGGTAAAAATGTTAGGGAGGACAGAACTAGTTCTGACAGGTCTTTCACAATAATTTTGCCTGAACAACTGAGTCCTAAAGTATCCTGTGATTACCTTAGAAGTGAGTATTGCTCTGGAAATGATAATCCAGGAGAAAATGTGCCATGTCAATTGTAGGATAATTCTGCAAAATATATTAGCATTGCAAACATCACCATTTTAACGTTATTCAGCAGAAGTTTTAGCTACTAGTTATTCTGCTTTTCTGGTTTTTGCTTTTGTATAGGTTTTTCCCCTATAACCTTCTTCCAGAGCTCTTGGAAACATTTAAGAAATTAATGCAAAATCATTACAGTGTGTGTTAGGTAACAAAATGAATATTGATGAACTAGCTGTGAGATAAAATGTATTATGGTAGAAATTCTGCTGCTGAGGACACCTTGCCCTGCTTACTACACTGACATTACCTTGTTTGCTTATTTTTAATTTAATGGTTAATGTTTTAAGGGGTATGTAATAAAGAAGGGACTTTGAAAAAATATGAAGAAAACAAGTTAATGTAAACCATATAACCAGATATTTATATGAAATTTTAATAGAAGATGTGAAACTAGAATTTTTTTGGCTTGTTCAACAGGTAAGTGTCAGTAGAATAGCTCAGACTTCACAGACAGTGACACAGACGCGTCAAAGTTTTCAATTAGATACTTTCTGATTTTTATTTTGTTATAAAGGAATATAACTCTGTGGGTTTCTTTTCCTGGAACTTTCACTTTACTGTAGACTGCTTACAATCAGGAAATTGATCACTAATAGTCCAATACAACAGCTTATCTTAGCCTGGCTGAACAATAAAGTTCCTTATATATGTCCTAAAATTTATGGCATCAATCTTCACTCATAAGTGAAGCAGCAAGAAAATCCATCTGAATATGAAAAATGTCCACCCAGATGTTATCTAATTAAAATGATGCTAAAAACATGAACTCATTATTTAATGTTCACCATGCACTGAGAATGCTAAAATACAGAAGTGCTTAAAATAGGGTGTTTATTACACAACAATTCTGATTAACTTGTTTATGCAACAAACCATTTTTCTTTGTGTGCAAGGTAATTGTCATCACATAAATTAAAAAGTTGCTTCCTAGTCCTATCATGTCACCTTTTTTAATGTAACATGAACAGAAAAAATTAGTTCCGTATTCAAACAAAATTTTCTGAACAGCTGTGGTGGTTTGACATCAGCTGGATGCCAGGTGCCTACCTAATCTACTCTATCACTACCCTCTTCAGCTGGACAAGGAAATATGAAAGGCTCGTGGGTTAAGGACAGGGAGAAATCACTCACTGATTATCGACATGGGCAAAACACACTGAATGTGGGGAAATTTTTTGAATTTATTACCAATCACATCAGAGTAGAATAATGAGAAATAAAATCAAATCTTAGAACACCTTCTGTCCACCCCTTCCTTCTGATCTTAGCTTAACTCTCTTCCTCCTCTCCCCAGCAGCACAGGGGGATGGGGAATAGTGGTTTTGGTTAGTTCAGCACGTACTGCCACTCCTTTCTCCTCATGGGGAGGACTCCTCAAACTCTTCCCCTGCTCCAGTAAGGATTCCCTCCCACAGCAGACAATCCTTCAAGAACTACTCCACATGGGCTGCAGTTCTTCACAAATTGCTGTAGCCTGGATGCCTCCCACCAGGTGCAGTCCTTCAGGAACAGACCCATGTGGGTCCCCCATGAGGTCCCAAGTGCTGCCAAAAAACCTGCTGTATCAGGTCAGAGATCCTGCTAGGACCCTGCTCCAGTGCAGGCTTCCCACAGGGTCAGAGTTGCCTTCAGGCAACCCCTGCCTTGGCATGGGATCCTCCAGGGTCTGCAAGTGGATCTCTGCTCCATGGTGGAACTCCATGGGCTGCAGGAGCACAGCTGTCTCACCATGGTCTGCACCACAGACTGCAGGGGAAGCTCTGCACTGACGCTTGGTGCACCTCCTGCCCCTCCTTCTCCACTGATCTTGGTGTCTTCAGAGAAGTTTCTCTCTCATTTTCTCACTCCTCTCTCCAGCTGCAGTTTTGCAGCAGTTTTTTTACTCTTCTTAAATATATGATGGTCCGGACACTACTGCCATTGCTGATGGGCTTGGCCTGGCCAGAGGTGGGTCCATCTTGGAGCTGGGTGGAAATTGCTGTGTTGGACATGGGAGAAGCTTCTGACAGCTTCTCACAGGAGCCACCGCTGTAGCCTCCCCACTACCGAAATCTTGCCACACAAACACTGTATAATGGGAAATCTCTTTCATTTGCCTGCCTGTCTGAACCATATTTTCTATAAATTTAGATACATAATACAAATGCCTCCTAAACTATTACAGACAAATTTGATTCAATTGCCTCATATTTTGTAAAACCTAGTCATCTATTTTACATCCTTCCAGAGTCATATGCATATCTGAGAGCAATTTCGTTACATATTAAATGTTAACTATTATGACAGAGAAAAAGTTTGAATCTGTGAATATGAATATGAATGGTTAATATATTAGAAATATTGAAGATTTGCAAATAGTTCTCTATCTACGTCTGACATACTTAGCTGCATTACAGTATTATGTCTTTAATACTCATCTGTAGTAGAACAAAGATATCGACAACCTGACTACTTACTCTACATAGTGTCTCAGGTAACTTTCTTGTTACACCTTCCTTGACAAAAAGGGTTTTTGCTAGGCCATGTTATAATTTGTTTTACATTCATTTTTAGACAATCCACACTGGCATCCTAAACATTAAGACCCATCATTTCATCTTATGATGATGCTTTGAAAGGGTGTGAGGAGCTTTAATATTCCCCTGACTCCTTTAGCTCTGTAACAACCTAACAGATTAATATGGGACCATTCATTAGCAGGATAGAATCCAAGACTGAAAGCATAGATAAGAGGATAAGGGAGCTGGGATTGTTTAGCCTGGAGGAAAGGAGGCTCAGGGAAGATCTTATCGCTCTCTACAACTAGATTGTTGACAAGTGGGGGTCAGATTCTTTGTCTGGGCAACCAGTGACAGGACAAGAGGAAATGGCTTGAAGCTTCACCAGGAGAGATTCAGGCTGAATGACTGAAGGAAGAATTTCTTCACTGAATGGGTAGTTTAAGCATTGGAATGGGCTGACCAGAGAAGTGGTGGAGTCACCATTCCTGGAAGTATTCAAGGAAGTATTCATGAAATGACTGGACCTGGCACTTGATGGACCTTGGACTCAATGACCTTGGAGGTCCTTTCCAACATTAATGATACTGTAATTCTTTGATTTCACAAAGGATTTTAATTTTCTTTATCTCTTCTTCTCCTTCAATTCAATCTGATAATATCAAGATATAAGATCAAAACTGTTAATATTTTTTATTACTGCTGTTACATCTGTGGTGTCAGTTACCTAATAATAGTCTTGAACTGACACAAAGTAACATAACCTGTGCTGATATAAACTAATATTTCCTCAATTACTTCAATAGAGTTATGATAATTTAAAACAGTTGAGATATTTCCTTATTGTTTTAGCAGGCCAGTGACAGTTTTTATGATAGTTTTATCTCTGAAATCAGTCCTTAAATATGCTAAGGCATCTGATGTTTTCAGACACCATGATCATTCTCTGCTATTACTTATGAAAGCTTTTTAGCTTCCACTTTATTATAATTACTATCATAATTTATTATTATTTATGAACAATATAATTTCACAGCATTAAGTTCTTAGCAAGTATTGCTTTTTTCACTGGGAACATTAACACAAGAAATCTACTTGTGCCCCCTTTGCCCCTGTTTTTTAGTGGTCTGTGACAGAATGTGCACTAATGCCACAGTTTGCTCCTACCTTGTTTTCTGCTTGGTTTCCTAGCACCTTAAACTGGGTTCTCCCAGCTCCTAATAACTTTTTTTTTTAATTTTGGCACATGGGCTAATCATCTTTGTCATCTTTTAACATCATCCTTCATACTCTTAATGCAGGAAGATATTTCAGACCTTAATCTCTTGCTGTGAGAGTAACAGAGTAGCCTGACATCAGACTGTAAGATCAGAATTACCCAGTATCTAGTCTGTACTCTACTGCTCTGTAGAAATTATTTCTTATTCACACTCGTGGCACCCAAGTTTACTCAGCCTTGGTTATCATACTACCACCGTATTTTCACGGCTTGTTCTATCTTCTTCTGCTCATACTCAGGAATCCTTGCCTCACACTACTGCTAATTAGTATGAAACCTAACAATGTGTAGGAATTTTTGAAAACTTCCTACTGTGTAAATTTGAAAGAAGCAAATTATACAAATAAATTTGCAGCATAGTTAAATTTTTAAAGTTTGTCCTTGAATTTATGTGGATAAGTTTGTAGGTCTTATGATATTTTGAATTATGTGAAAATGCTCTGGTTTAGAATATACCAGCAGTGAAAATGCTTTTTGTTACTTTTATTTTACTGTATAATATCCTGTTTTTATATAGCAATGTGCAGCAATCTGAACAAAGCACTCAATGATGACTTATTCAAGTCATCAATTTGTGCCCAAGTAATCATTTGAAATATTTTTCAAATTATTTGTGTCTTTCTGAAGTTTGTAATATTGAAACTTCCTTAGCCTGGAAGATCACTAAGATTACATCAATATATAAATTTATAAAATACATATGTACAACTTCCAGATCTATTCTATATTTCAAACAAATATCTCAACTTTTATAGTGCCTATTATAACACTATAAATAATGTTTAAATATACATATATATGTTATGTGTATACAGATAAACATATTGATTACAGGCCTTCTGCTCCACTTCTATGCACAGGACAAGTGCAGTTAGGCAAAGAATTTCTAAACTGTGTTGCCAGTTAAATCATATTGACTGCAATTACTGATACTCCCAGCAACTTTCTGTTGTCACATAGTTTGTTCTAGTGAGCCTTGGGGAGACACCTTTGCAGAATGTTTTATGAACAAACAACACTATTTGACATAAGAGAGGTTTGGAAACTAATCATCAAATGCCAAGTTTTCCATGCCAAAACTTTGGAATCAGTCAGGCTCTAGCAGATTTCCCTTTGGGCTGGAAAGATCCATTTCTTCTGTCTCCCAATTCCCATGACCTAATTACTGGGCATATTACAAACTTGCTGCCAGGCAACTCTGAACACTGCTTTCTGTCTTAAACAATAACAAATATATGGTCCTTAGTAGAGCTGTATGAAGAGAAGAATGAGGAGGTCACAAAATGGAGGGAAAAATAAAGATTCAAAAAATATAGTTTGTACTGCTACCAGAGATAAATTTTTTCAAGTCAAAGGGGAATAGGTGGCAGATAAAACTTGAAGGATCTCAGTTTGAGAAAGGGATTTGGGCATCAGTTGCCTTTCCTCAACTGGGGAAGAAAAAGAGAGTTTTATCATTTTCATTATTAGAACTGATATCTCAGTGAATATTCTATATAATTCTGTTTCAAATTCTTTAATGAAATTAAATGAAGAAACATGAAGAGAAAACATTGAGAAAATATTAAGTTAAAAAAATAATTCCAGAATTAGATTGTATTTTTACCTGAAAACAGAGAAGTTTTAACATAGTTGTGTAGGCGTGTAAAACTACTTATGTTTAAACCATATTGCAGAAATAAACAGAAATACAACTGGAAGGTTAACATAGTTGTAAAAAGGACTTGACAGATGTAGAATTTAAATGTGAACCTAGCACAGATGGATTCCCATTTCTTAAAATTCCACATGCATTCTATTTTTTGGGTAAGAAAATTGTAAGATATGTGACATGAACTGCCAGAAAATACTTTTATCCTTCATGGACATGGAATTCTTGGGCATTTTTGCTATATGAGATTTTACTGTTATTTGGTTAAACACATTTTTGTTGAGAGAATGAATATAATTCAAATTATCAGGAGATATAAAATTTTCAAGGTGCTTTATAAAAGAGTCACATAGCACACCCACAGTAATTCCATACCTGCAGTAGTGCAGCCCCGTTAAGGAATTTCTTTGTAAGGTACATGTTTAATCTAATATTACACTGTGATGGGTGGATACTGCCAGGGGCACAGTCTTGAAAATTAGTCAATGTTTTTGGATATTTCCCTTCAATCCTACTATGTTGGAACAAAATTACTTTTGAAACTTCACATTTGAAAAGCAGGGAAAAAGACGAAAAGGAAAAAGACAAAAGAACAACCTCTGGAGTTTGCCAACATTTGCTTGTAAAGTTATATATTAATGATGTCACAGATGCAGATACACAGTCAAGCAGAGAAAGGAGTTTATTGACCATTGCTACCGATCTATTTACAAAATGAATTTCAGCCATCACTTCCTTAATGTGATACACAATGAGGCACAAAAGAGAAGTTATGCATCTCAAGAGCCACCACATGTAATGAAATCTCTATGAGTGTTATGATATTCATATTTTCCTTAATTTCTTCACATTGTTATTTTCTCACTCATGCACAAAAATAATCCAGTCCAGCTCCTATAACATTCAACAATTATACCGAAATAGCACTTCTGAAGTTCTTAACCTTGATTTGCCCTGCAACAGGGTTTAACACCTGGATTATACATGATTTTTCTCACTGAATATTAGTAATCAATTTGGACTAAATGATATTTTTCTGCAGTGCAGCTCTACAGGACCACCACCACAATACTTTACCTCATTCTGGCCATCCCAATGATTCCACTTCTCATTGATAATTCTAGCCTCCACTCTTGTTCCCAATATCCTGATTTTTTTTAAATTTCTAATATCTTTTGACTAAATTGCATCATCTTCCTGTTTTGCAGTCATTCTTTCTTCTTTTGTGTACCCATGCCACTCTAGCACTAATTCTTCACTCTGTTTACTATTTCTAATGTCTTAAGTTCATTTTATCCCCTTTCATCCTAGTCTATCAATGACCTTATTATTGTGACAGCTTTGACCTTAATGTGTCAGCTTCTTGGTTGTCCTAACTTTTTTTGGTTCTTTATCTTTGGTCGGTGTTTTTTTTGTGGTGTTGTATAATTTCTTTTTTCCAGTTGTGAACTATCCCTGCTACTGTCACTTACCACTTATGCTACCATCTGTGTCTTATCTCAGATTGTTCATATTATGTCCTTTCCCAGTCAAAAAAAATTTCTTGGACGCATGAGGGCAACATCTGCTTTTGAAATTCTTGGAATAGATCTTATTTCTGGAGGACACATTGCACCTTCTGTAGATTCTCTTGAATCTTCTATCTGGAGTCTTCCATCTGAAGAAAATTTCAGATGGCCCACAGAGACAGGATGATAAGTGTATCAGTAGTGATTCTAATTTAGGAGATTATAGGTAATGATATATTTTGTCTAAATTTAAAATGTGTTGATCTGGTTTTCAACAGCCAGGTATTAAATGTCAGTTGATAAGGAACTAGAAAGTGTTTATGATGCCTTTTAGAGTTTCTTTACTCCTATGTTGTTTGGTTTTAGGCAAATAACTAGATATGATTATAAATGAGGCATACCTTTGTGGCAAGTAACATAGAAAAATAGGATGGCTATACTAGTTTAGCTCAAAGGTACATCTAATCCAGCATTTTCCCTGGTAATAGCCAAAAGCAGACACAGAGAAGAAAGCACAAGACCATAAAAATATGTAGCAATACTTCCCCTGGATACTTTCTTAGTCTCACTGGATCACAGATTTCTGAGCTGGAAATGCTGTATGCATATTTAAACACTTTCTCTTATCCATCACCATCTGAAGCTAAAAACTTTTGAATCCACACATGATTCTTGATACGAGTTCTATTATTCAACATGTTCTACAAGGAATGACTGTTTTTTATTTGTTTTCGTTTACAAATTATAAAGAGGAATATACTAATATCAAAAGGAATTATTTTTAAGGTGTTGCTTGTAGAAATGAGTACCCTCTTGTTTTTAGATAGGTTTGGATCCAATAACTGGCTTTAAAGATTTGCCATCATTGTTTCAGTGAAAATACAGTGAAAACAGTGAAACAATAGGTCCTAAACATAATCACAAATAAAGAGAAAGGTTTTATGGAGCCTTTATGGGTCAATGACGTATTTATTAAAAGCAAATATTGAAAAATTTAAATATCAGACAAATAACCTTCATGGATGGTATCAATGATAAACAATGTTAATGATTCATATGAGTCCTAGATATAATACAGAAATACTTCAAGACAAGTGGAATTCCCCTATTTCCAACCTATGATAGACATATTATTGCATAATTAATCTTTATTTAACAAAGTTAATAATTCATTTATGTTTTTCCATTCTGGTCCTGTTTTCAACAAGAACAAACACTTCAAAAACAGGAACACAGTCAACAAGTGCTACTTACTGTGTAAGTTGTTACATTCACATTTATAGGTTCTGAGTTTAAGTGGTGTCATGGTACTAAGACATGTCCTAGAAAACCAGCAGTATGAAAACTATTACCTTAACACCAACCTCCCAGAAGGTAAATGACAGGTTAAATGATTCTATCTAAACTTGGAAAGTATGAGCAAGACTGCTAACTTTTAAATGTATCTTTTTACTTAAAAAATAGCTACAGCATGCAAACTCAGTATTGCCACTGGTAATAAGAGTTTTTACTAACTTTGCAAAGCCTCAGGCTGGGCTGTGAGGCTTGCCTTTTCTGGACTCCATCTTGACTTGCTTGAAGTTTTGTTGTAGTCAGTTAAGCTGAAAGAGCAATTACCTAATGACCAGGTGGCTATTAATTCATTTTTGTTTACTTTGGCTTTACATGAGTCTGTGTTACAATTTTGTTAACAAATTCGAGATAGATAGGAACATAGTTATTCTGTGGACAAGGTGTGATCCATGACCCTATAATAATCATGAAGCATCTAAGAGTACAGGACTGGGGTGACAGCAGAGGCCTTTAGAGTATGGACACAATATCATATTTGACTTATTAATGATATCAAAAGCTTCTCTGTTAATAATACAAACTCAGAAGCTGAGCAAAACAGATTTTAGTGGTAACAGAAAGAAGCAAGTGTATCCAACATATGCACAGGACACCATTTATGCCAAAGTCATATGTAACACAGAGCTACAGAAGAGTAAAGAAAGAGCAAAGGATAAAGTCTGTTGGAAAACAGACAAAAATGGTCCCAAGTAGACCTGAGCTACAGGCTGAAGTCCTGGCCTGACCTCATCCCTGCCTTGGCACCAACAACGTGGTGCAGTCACTAGGCTGTATCTGACCCTGGTCATTGTCTCTGAACCTGGCAAATGAGAAAAAAGTTTAGCTTTCATACAGGTTTGGTGGGTTTGGTTTGGTTTGGTGTTTTTCTTAAAGTATAACAGCTACTAACTGCAGCTTTGCTAATGAGGTTTCTTTTGTACTAAGTAGAAAATTTGGACTGTGAGTGTGTGTACCACTGTAAATGAATTAACAGTAATAGCCATTTGCATTTTGTTCACACTATTAAAATTTGACTAGGTTTTTTTTTTTTTTTTCACTTATAGAGCATTTTCTCTTTCTGCCTAGATCTGTCCTGGAATTATCAGACTCCTAGTTCATTCAAACACCAGCTGTTCAGAGGTTTTCAGGGATAACACTTGTTGACATGAGACTGCTTCTCATCAAGTGTCTTTGATATTGACAAAACGTATTTACATTGTAATCCAATAATAATGTCTCAGACTTTTAAGTAAACCTATTTCCACCTGACTTACCTAAGCCACACTCTTTCTTCTACTGTCTTATTCCTGATTTTTTCATGTCTAAAGCAAAGAACTTGAGTATTCATTTCAGAAGAAAGTCATATCCTAAATTACTGTTTATTTGTTTTTCCCTTTAACTATAAAGAAGATCATGATTTAGAGGCTGCATATTAGCTTTGCCAATGCTTACTCTTTTCAGCTTTATAAGTGATGTCTTTCACAATACTTCTAGAGAAACTCTCATACAAGGACTATTTGCCATGGTTTCTAAATCTCAAAACAATGCTCATTTTGCCAGATTTCTCCTATTACTACACACATTGCTTTACTGAACTTCTGTTACCTTGATTATGTACTTATAAAATCTTTAGTAAAACAAAGGTATATTTCACCATTCATAATATAACTAACAGAATCATGTAATTTGTTACTGCATGACACACTTCCCCCTCATGATCTTGCTGTTCGCAGTCATACTGAAATACATACACAGACACAGCTAATCCTTAGCTATAAATTTTCAGGTGATTTTAAGAAAAATGCATATTAAGAAAGAAACCCAGCTGAAATGACAATTTTAATCTATAGCAATCTCTTTAAGTACATACTTTGATTTTACCAGTTGCATACTGGTTGTTTTTTTTCTTAGTTGATATGAGGAATTCTTAGTACCCCTAGTCACTTAGCCTTCTTATTCAAGTGGATCCCATTTCTTCCAATCAGTCCTTAATCCCCAAGATATGTATGCACCATAGTCATAAAATTAATAAAAATAAATTACATTTATTTTTCATTTCAGATTAGCTTTAAAATTGCAGAACTTGTATCTAGAAATAAGTTATTAAATACTTAAAATTTAAAGCACATAATTGTTTTTTCATCATTTCACTGGTATTTATTTTATAGAAATGCAAAGAGAAATTTTCTGTTGTTGTTGTTTAGAGGACTCCCCTCTAGAAATACAGTTTTCCTAGCTAAAAATATGTGGGGAAAGCACAACCAAGATATTCATTATGAGTACATCTCCCCCTGCTGCATATCAAACTGTAAGATCATTTTTTCTGTAGATGCCAGTTAAACTTAATGAACTGCATAAATTAATAAGGAAATGTTGTAGTGAAATTAAGTAGCATCATACATTTAGAAAACAATAATATATTGTTTCAATTGCAAATGAAATATGTTTTTCCTGTTCTTTGCTTTATTGCAAATAAATGTATTTAGATATAAATATTTTATAACAAAAGAATTTCCAGTCTACTTATTAAAAATATGATTGCATAGTTTTGCAAAAAACACCATCTTATCTTTCCAGTTCCCTGCCAGATACAAGTGGAGAAAATGGAGAGGCAAACACAAAAGCAAAGAGGGATGGCAATAAAAAACTTCCTGCAACTTCTGTACCAGCTTTCCTGAGTGGGCAATGGATTTTCATATAAAGCATTCCAAGAAGAAGCTGTACAGACTAAGAGATATACAGCAAAACTCCAGCATTGCACTTATGATACTTTGGCCTCCATTTATTCATTAACATGAAAAATGACATTTTCTCCACATTACCAAAATGTATGAAAAAGCAAAGGTAGGCTGTGAAGTCATATCTATTTAGTGAAATCACTGCCACATGAGTTCAACTATTTTTGATTGATGTCATCAGATATTTTTATTATTGTCATCCTTTATAATCTCTCCTTTTGGGCTATTTTCCTAACTCTAATTCCAGCTCTGAATTATCAACCCAACTTTTAATGTATATTGAAATGTCATTTTGTATAGTATTCAGTGTCTATGAGCTCTAAGAAGGGTCATTGGAGCAGTTTCTAAGGATGCTATTTAAAATCCATTTGGAAAGGTAGTATAAAGCAAAGAGACAAGGTAACACCTTTTCCAAGAGCTTAAATGGGTGAGCACCTGAGAGGGATGTCAGCTCACTCTGAAATAGGTGCTGGATTATTACTTTGCTGCTTGAAACTCTTACAGATGCACAGCCTCTCACAGGTATAACAACTGTGTACAATCTAACTGATGCTAACCTAAGTTATCTGTTGCAAATTCTTCAGTGCTTGTGTTATCTGCATAAAATATCCATTGATTTATTTTGCTTATGAGGAGGACAAACAACCAAGAAGAAACCAGAAAAGACTCTATTTAAAACAAGATATTTTCTCCCTTGGTCAGACTTAGGACCAGTATTTCATGAGGGCATTCTTCCTCTGAAAGGACATTTTTGCCATGTGTTTTCTTGGTGGTGGGTATACTCTGGCAATTTCAATGAAAGCACTAGAAACATTATATCTTATGCAACAAATAAATACAAGCTATAGAAACTGGAAATCTCTTGTAGTGCTGAGTCTACTTTTAGTATATATTTTATATATATTTATATATAAAACATATAAACATATAATGTGTATATAGATATATAAGTATTTATATATTAAACTCATTATGAATTTTCTCTAAACATGTTTTCATACTTAGCAGTGGAATTTGGGTGGGACTATTTCACTACACAGAATGAAAAAATGTAAAGGCCTTGATAGTTTAAGGGCTCTATGCTAGAAAAGGGCTATAAAACTACACAGAACTTTACTCACAATGCTGAATATTGTGTGGTTTGTATTTAGAACAAAGCATTCGCTCAACTGAATAGTCTGCAGCAGAGATCTTCAGAAAAAAAGGCACATAAAAGAAAGATGGTCTTGTCTTGCATTCATCTTGTATAAACTGGGAAAAAAAAACCCAAACAAAACAGTTAAAATCTACCCCCCTTTGGCTTGGAAAAAGGAAACAAATGTCTTCAGCTAAAGTTTTCTCAAACGTATAAAGACAGTTTTCATATCTCCATTTCAGTGGCTCAGGAGATCCAAGGAGATTTAGAACTCCCAGGTAAACTTAAGACCTTTAGATACAATTGTCTGCACTGGAAATTATATTCTCTCATTATTTATTTTTCTTGTAGAAGCATTTAGAAGCTTATGTAGAGATAAATTGTACTGTGATTGTTACTCGCCAAGTATATAGAAAGAGGAAGCCTGAATTAAAAAAAATAAGTATAAATACAGATGGGTCTGACAAATGAAAAATTTATTACATCCACGATACAAATTAGGAGCTTAGTGAGAGAGGATGAAGAAGGAACCCAAGAGCTTGAAGAATATGCATAATAGAACTAGAAAGATAATCCAATATTTTCGTCATATCAGTTACTGCTAATTCACAAAACCTTTAGAAGATGATTAAGGCTTTTTTTTACATATTTGAGACATTTTTGGTTTATGGTTATAGGCTTATACTACTGAAATGTGAAGAACTTCTATGATATAACATAGATTACATAGTACTGCTTTACATCAACACGTATTGTTTGATTTTGAGTCTTTACCCTCTTTGCACAACAAAATTAAAAGACTGCAAACTTTTGATCACCCTGAAAATTTACAGCTTCCAGCAAGATGTACCTTTCATTAAGACTATTTAATTATTTAATTACTTTCAGCTGGAAATATTTTCAAGAAAAAAACATGAAGCTGTGAGTAGACAGATAAAATTTTATTATCTCATGAAATATAGAAGAATTTTTTTTCTTTCAGGGTTTCCTAGTCTGGAATACTAGTCCTTGGATTTTTTACCTGGCAAATATTAAAAAAAAAAAGCTTTAATTTGCCTCCTATTGCATTTAATGGACTCCTAAGTTCATTAAATGATCATAGATGAAAGGTATTGCTTTGTGTTTGCCAATGTTTACAAATTGAACAGTATGTACTTTTCCTTACACAGGAAAGCACAAATAAATGTAATTTTTAATCACATAATTGTGCTGTCATTTGCTTCCCTGTATTTATATAATGATTATATCATTATTCATGTCATGGTCTTAGGTTCAGAAGGAGGCAAATAAGCATGAAAATCACAGCAACATATTTTGACTCACTGTTTTTGGAAGAGTACATTTTGTTTTATTTGATCATGTGTAACAAATGTGTGGTTGGGTAGGCTTACTGATTATGTTGAATTTATGTGTTTACCTCCAACTCTCCTCTAATGAGCAAGAAACTGGACTTTCTACTACACTCCAGAGTTTGGCCAGTGCTACCTAACTAGGAAAAAAACCAATTGCTATACTTCAGCAACAAGCTTTCAATAATGCAATGTAAAAAGTCATCATTTACTGTGGTATTAGTGGGTGACCTTTTGAAATGTTCAGAATTTATGGTGTGCGTATTCTCCAACATAACATATTTTTATATTTTTCTTTCATTGTAAAAATTATTCGTTTTCAATGGTCTCAGTGAAACCTCAAAGCAAGACAGTGGAGTAAAAGTAAACATAATTCCTGAAGTTTAAAGGTTGAAGATCCAAAAAAAAAATCCACCCAATAAATGGGGCTGTATTCTCAATCTCTCCAAAATGGTGTCAAAATGCTTGCCATTTCAAAGAAAATGGCTCAATTCCATTAACAAGGAAATATCCTAATTCACAAATATACACAGTGGGTAATGTGTTAATATCACCATTATCAGCTGATAACATGGTGCAGTTAATGTAGCTCAGCATGAGTTGACTTTACCACAAACCATTGTTTCCTTTTAAAACAGCACGGGTTCTTGAGAAAAACCTCTCAGCATCTCACTGTGGGGACTTAATAAACATTAGTCACCACAGTGCAGAAACAGGGAGGAAAAAAGGTACTTTATATTTTTTCTGTTTCATGCTGTTCTATTCAACCTCGCTTAATTAATAAGTTCCTTTAAGCAATGTATCTGATCCTGGGCTCACTGACTCTTACATTATTATGATGGACAGTTTTCTTTAAAAAAAATCCTGAAAATTCACCTCAGCAAGTATCAGAACTCTTTAAGTGATACAAGGTTGCATTTCACAAATATAAAACTACCAAGTAGGACCATCTGCTTTGCCTGTTAGTACTAAGATGTCAGTAAGAATGGATGAGAAGAGGAAATCCTTTTGGTGGAGCTGCATCTCTGAATCCACAGTGTCTTTATTCTATGTTTGTACATCCGAGTCATCCCTGGGTTGGATGTACAACCAACCATCCTTGGCTGTTGTTCCATGTTTCCTTGAGCCCTAGTTAAGTTCATATACTTGCAGTCGAGGTGTATTTTAAGACAAAAATAAATCTTTCTTGCTAAATAAACCCAAACAAGCTATTTGGTACAATGAAATTTCATTATATGGCAGAGCTGGAAAGCAAATGCAACTTCCAGTTGCATGTTAAAGATGAATGTGACCCACAATACAAATAAGGCTTGTTCCACAATCCACGAGACAACTGATCCCACTGGAAAATAGGGCTGTGTTTGTGTAAATACTAGTTGTGGCCCAGATACATGCTTTCATCATATAAATCATGAGAAGCATAATGCTGTGCCTTCATTAACTTAATGGTCAACACAGAAGCATAAAATGAGACATGTATTCATAGTTTGTAATTGAGCTTTATTTTATCAGAAATTTGTTTAAGTTTATATTAGGATTTAATTCTACATACCAAATTTCTTATTAGATGCAAGAGACCATGCAAAGATTCTGAAATTAATCTAGTGATGTATATCTATGCTGGCTGAATCTTCATTCTATTCCTTTATCATCCTACATCCATCTTCCTCTAGATTATTTCCCTTCTTATGAAATTGGTAGCTATTTTTACAGTTGATATAACTGAGCAGTAAGAAAGGATTTTCCTAAGTAGTTGACACCTCTTTGTCTTTTTTTAATTATTGGAAAGACTTTTTTTTGTAAACAAACATTTTCCTTACACTATTCTGCAGGGGAAAATAAAAGGAGATATTGTACTTATTTGAAAATTACTTCATGAAAGAGTGGTGAAAACTTTTCAGCCTTCGAGATATGATAAGAACAATTAATTGTCCTAAAATGAATCTACTCACTGTTGAAAGGAGGCAAAGTTCAAGACATTTCAGTTGCTTCTATATAGGGTTAGTTGCTTTAAGTAAGGATTGAGAGCAGAAAGTGTGTTCCTCTATCTCAACAGAATTTTCTAATGGGTTAAAATTGCAATATGTCTGGAGAATATTTATCAGCTTTAGATGAGAAGTTATTTCATTTACAAATTGTGACCATATGTGAACTCATAACTGTTCTAGGGATGTCTGTTCATCTATATATGTGCAAAGTAAGATGAGGGATATGGAAAACAAATGGACCTTAAAAAACATGTTCGAGTGCCTAAAGCAAAATTTAGGTAGATTTTTTTGATTGAGAGTTGAGGGGAACAAATGGGTCTTTACCTAACCACTTGAGCTTCTAACAGATTGAACTTCTAAGATACACCAAAATATAATGTTGCTCAAAAGCAACATCTTTTTTTCACAAGGCTAACCTTCACTTTTCAGCAACAAACCCATGCATTTCATTTGGGTTCACAAACTAAGTGTCAAATATTTTATGCTGACTCCATGGATCAATTTTCAATTACCATTCAATCTGAACTTATCCTGGCTAAACTATAGGTATTAACAGCACCTGTATTCCTAAAAGACTATAACTTGTGAATCTAACTGGCATTTGCTTGTTTAATAAAGTTATTTTTCACAACTAGAAGTTTTTGTAAGCTGCAGAGATTGTCACTTGTAGCTGCCTCCACGCAGGGTGGAGGTGTTCATGCGGTACATGTTCACCTGGAGTCAGCTGTACCTATGTGCCATCTCAGTAGGTCAGATGTTAGCCAGCTCTGGCAGAAATCCTGTGATAGAACCCTTGAGCCTGTATTTGCATATCCTAATGAGTTATATGGTCTGCTGTCTATTTGGGACTGTGATAAATGTGTACAAGCATGATTTACCCTGGTTGAGACAGAGAAGAGGAATCTGAGCTGCATGACGCTATGCAGCTGTTTCAGAATGTTCTGGCTAAAAGAATAATCATATATTCCTAGAAAATCTGGCAGTAATTTTACTGAACTTAGGAATGTGAGGAGCTTGATCCCTCATCTCTTTCAGAAATGTCCAATTCACATTTAATCATTGAACTTTTTATGTGTTTTTTTCCTGTAGTTACAAACTACACCTTATGTTCAAGAGGGTTTTTTGTTTTGTTTTCAGAATATAAACATTCAAAGAAAGGAATTCCTGTATGTGAATCTTTCCTTTATTCTACCCCAATTTAAAATGGTGAAAATAAAGCAGAAAAGAAAACCAAACTGTTTCCGAATGGTGAAAGCAATACCTATGACTTCATGTACTTTGTCACCTAGCCAGCTGTTCTGTCAAAGCCCTTTCCCTCCCCTTCCACAAATCTTTCCATATTTCAGCAATATTCATCCTAGACAAGAAACAGCAGCATCAATGCTAGTCTGCAGTCAAATTCCAGATAATCATATGATGAGAATGTGTCTGCCTTTGGGTAGACAGCTGATCCTAAGAGAAGTATGCAAACAGATTTCTGCCCTCTCCCTTTCAGGGATGCCTAACTTGGGTCTTTATATGCAAGTGGTCATTTTCTAGCAGCTTTTGTTGTAATTTCATTTGGTATTAGTTGAAATCAACCAATTGGTTCAGAAAGTTATTAAAAACAGACAGATGAAATAAAATTCTTTAGTAAACAGGTTAAGAAAATACCTTCTGCTTTGCACAGGATGTCACACCCCTGTGAAGCTGGGAATGATTTTTACAGGTGATATGCATAAGAATAACAATTTTTGAGAATATGGAAAAACTATGAAAGATGTTTAAACATATTGGCAGCAGCAGGTGACATTATAATAAAGATTAAAGCCATATCTGGTTTTACAAAAAAAGTGAATTGTGAAATATTTCTCACTGCTGTCATTATTGTTGTTTTGAAATGCAAATATATCATGATTCATTACAGCAGTCTTTAGAATTAGGATTTTATTCAGCTGGAAAAAATAAGATGTTTGAATTACTATAGTAGGTTTAATCATTTACAGTTGCTATACGGCTGTATTAGTTTAATATTTAATACAAGTTTTGAGAAAAATAAAAGCTCTAGACAGACTAAATTGCATTTGCTATCAGTGAAAAGAGTAACTTACAACAAAGTATAACTCATGGATGATCTACAGGTTAAAAATTGCTCCACTTCTCCATTAGATTGTAAACTTTGGTTTTCATCTCAGGCACTGCAGGAGAACAGTTTCCTTTGCAAAGGGATGGGGGTGGAGAAGAATGTTCTCCAGCAGGAAAAGCCCACTAAAAAAATGGAATTGGGGTCATATTACATATACATACACAGAGATTTCTTAGTCCATTGCACTGTGTATGTTATACATCACTTTCCTTATCGAGATTACTCTGTCATTTCACTCATACATCTGTTTGCAACACTTGTAAACTCATCTTCAATAGTAAATTCTGGGAATGATCACTTGTTCTATGATTCCACTTCAGATGTACATTTATGGGACAAGCAGTTTCCCAAGATGAGACAATGAACATCATCTAACAGTATTCTTCTTTTGCAGAAACACAGAGTTCAAAACCAAGACTAAGGTTACTTTTGAACCTCCATTTATAAAGTGCTCTTGCTAGTAGGATATGTAAAAAGACCTATAGCAAGAAAGAAGGTTATATATGAACTACACAGTTTTTTCCAACTTCTCAGAATTTTGATAATAAAGAAGGAATCTGATTTCATTCCCATTTTTGATTCTTCTTAGTCTTTCACAGAACAGTTATGTACCATAAACTAGATTCTCCCCCAGTTTTATAAAAGGTTTTGTTTACATTTTCCAGATAAATAAATATAAAAATATAAACCATAATATATAACTTCAACCACGAAGCATTTTAGGTTACTACTTGCTTTGCTAAGTGTGAGGATATCCCTCATGATGCATTGAACACAAGTATGGCTGTCACCTAAGCAATTGCCACTTGATACGAGTGTGGTGTAACTGTGGCTCTTTGTTTTCTATCCTATCAATAGATCAGGATAGAGATATAATGTTAGCCTTTTGAATTAATTAACATGAGCCATGGATAAGCCCTAGAGGGATTGTTATTTTCCTTAATTATTTCTAAAATATCTTTTTTTTCACTATGGTTAAATAAGAATTCAGAACCTTTTAACTTGAAATAGATTATCAACATAGCTAGAACCTTAACTGAAGAGTAATGAAGAATTTTTGAAAGAAAAGCAACAAAAATCTGTAAGAAATACAAAGTACAGAAGACTCAAAGACTCTTTATTTTGCTTTGTTTTCAACTACTTTTTGATAGATCTTTAGACAATATCAAAACTGTGTAGAAAATACTATCATAAACCTATGGATTATCTGAAGTGAGTTCTCCATCATTACAGCTCTATGAGATGAATGTGAAGGTTATACATTTAGGGATTTTTGCTGTCTATAATTGTATCAATGGAGGATGTATGTTAATTGCATACAAAGGTCCTTAGAGCATCAGGATTAACTGCTCAAACAGAATAATGCTCCAGCTGAAACCTCTTTTCTCATGTAGATCTACTACAGGTTATAAAAAATGTTACATGTAAAAATAAAATTACCATATATAGGAGAAACAGTAACATGACCCATCAAGTTCATTAATGCACCACCAAGTTTTATGTTACTGGATTTCCAAGATGTCAAGTTGTACTCCATGGTTTTCATCCTAAAATGTCTTGATCTGTCAGAACTACCACACATACATCTATCTGTGAATGTTGTGCATCATCTTGTTTGAACTAGATTTTAATTTTTTTTTTTTTTAATTTGAAGGGAAAATGATCAACATTTCTTAAAACTGAGAGGAATCCAAAGAAAAAAAATCAACATCATTGCTTTTCTGCATGTTGGATAGTAGACATCTAGCCAAGTATTGATACTGCTGGTTGTACCACATTGTAAGTAAGCTGTCATTATGATATTTTATTAAATATGTCAGTTCTGATTAGATCTGTACCTATAAACGATGACATACAGGAGACTGTTGCTGAGTCAGGTCACTTCAAGGACAAAGCCATTTCAGGTTTTATTACACAAATCCAGCAAGAAAACTTAACACATAGACGTTTGGTTTATTCCTTTAATATAGTTCTTCCTGAAATTATATACATATTATCTATTTAACTTGTTACAAAATATATATTTCATAATTTTCTTTTATGATAATATGGTTAACAAAATCTGCTAATCATTCAGTGATTATCTTTGATGATGGAAAGAATTGCCTCCTTCTTATGCTAAGTACTTGACTCCTTCATAAATATTGAGCTATTTCCTAGCACCAATAAGTGTTGTAGTAGGCTAGGTGTAGCTTAGCAGCTGCAGCCTTCCCTGGGAGCTCAGTGGGGCTTCCTAGGGCAGGACAGCCATTCTGGCCTCCTGTAGTCCCTTCCGGACGGCCCCGCACTCTTGCTCCAGCCAGCTGTCAGCCCTCCAACACAGTGATGGCGAAGGAGGCGAGAAGGGTCACTCCCCATGAGGGTTTCAGAGGATTTTTAATGGTCACATCTCGACCCGGCCATCCCCGGAGGCAGAGGGCACGCGGGCCGCGTGCAGGGGGGTTCTGTCGGGCTGCAGGGGCGGTACATGGGTGGGATTGGGGTACAGGGACCAACAGGGAGAGCCCGGCGGAGTGGCCAGGGCTCGGGACAAGGGAAAGCACAGGGAGCAATATGGGATAGGGAAAGCAAGGGATGAACAGGTTACCACAAAGAAGTACTAAGGCAGACTTTCATATAATGACGCAATGCAGGCAAGTCTAAACTGCAGTGTACTAATTTTGAAGTAAAAAATATTGTGGCATGAAGGAAATGTTTTGTTTAGTAATCAGGTTCAAACTATAGAATAGTGTTGCCTTTCTTGCTTATATTTGCCCTAGCCATGATATAGGTACAATGAAAAGAAGAGACTTGCAGGCTTTAAGCATTATTACAATAATCAGTAATGCTGTTTGAAAATCTCACTACCTTCCTGATCACGCAGGAGTATAACATTATTTTCTGCAGTCTTTCTCCACCATGTTATAGATCATCAGAAATGAAAAAAACCTGACACTTTCAATGCACGGCTTTCCAAAGTCCTCTTCATATTTATACATTCCCTCTCTCTTTCTACATTTATTAGTTGAGCTGAGTCTGCAGAGTTAACTCCTGTTCCAGAAGTTTTCTACACTTTAATCTTACCTGCCCATTCTATTTCACCATGACTTCTTATGTTACCAATATTCCCTAAAACAGTCATGGCATTCCATTAAATATATTTTTCTTCTTTTAACTCCTTTTAACATCTCACTTAGGGGTTGCCCAAAGTCTCTGAAAGCAGTGGTAAAGGCTTCCATTGAACTTTAGTTTAGCTTTGTTATATCAATAAAAAGCTAATTAAAAAAAATATAACATGCTCTGCTACTACATAAATGTACAAGCTACTATGTAAATTCACATTCAAAATATTATATAAGAAATTTCTTGTTAAAGTCAGTGCTGCTGTTATCACTAGTGAAATACCATCTGCCAAGATGTAGCATATCTAATGAGTCCATTACACAGCTTTCATCTATGCCTTCTCACAAGAAATTGCATTTTTAATATATCATATATTCTGATTACATTGTTTATTAATCTCTATGTATGCTCGATGTACCTTCTAATAAATTTAAAGCTGAGTTTACAGACTGCAATGCTTGGAATAGTAAACTGGCCTTTTATTTTTTTTTAGTGCCAAGTATAAAGTAGCTCAAAATGAATATGACCAACTATGAAAAAATCCAAGGTAAACATGATGAAAGCAGTAGGATATCCTTAGTTTCACACTTCTTGTCCAAACAATCTCTTAATTTCCAGAAAATCCCACCAACTGGCTTTTAGTGATCCGTCTTAGAACAAACCCAGTCTCAAGGTTGTTTTTGATATTGTTGTGCCTGAAAGATGTAATCATCGGGCTCTGATGACAAATGACATATACGTTAAAAGCAGAAAAACCAAAATAATTCAGAAATACCTGTCTATAAAACATGCCAATGAAATAAGGAAGTTGCTAGTAGCATTTTACCAGGATAGTTACTAAGCCAAACATGTTTCAAGATTTTTATCAGCAGCCTCCATAACCAGAAACTTATCTACAGAATACCATATTGTTAATTGATAAGAAAATGGTAACTACACCAATCATATGAAACAGACTGGTTCTTTGATAAGTCAGGTCTGGTAAAGCAAATGTAGCCATATGTCCAAAAGCAAAGTCATTCCGCATCACTTACTAAAAAAGGAGTCAGTCTTTGATGAATATTTGTGATTTAATAAAATGGTTTTTATTTGGATAAAATACCTCTCTCTTAAAATGAGGAATTGATTAGCATAAGAATATTAGTTTTTCTGGAGAAACAAAGAGCAGAACTCCATCTACCCCTCTTTACCCTTCTAATCATAGGAAACAACAAATTTCGGCATATGCCTTCAGATCTCATTGGAGATGGCCTGATGGCCTCTGTCTCTAGTGTACACTAAAAGGGAAATTTAAGAGATTTCTTTGCCCTAACCTGGAAGTAATTTCCTATTTTCAGTAATTGTCTGTTTTCGCTTTTTTTTGAAATACACGCTTGCTTTTGCAAAAAAAAATATTGTATTCTATGTGTTAATACCCATGGAGAACAAAATACATGATTATTATCAGTAGATAAGTTAATTATTTTGCTTTTCTCTCCAGGTATCTAAATGATTATGGCTGATTTATATTTATAGTTGTATGTGCCACTGTGCCTTCAGAGGTAACACACACAAACTATGAATGCATTTTTGAATAGGGTAATGCAATGTGCAATCTTACGATCCAGAAATACTTCTCTGAGACCTTTTTCCTGCCTTTTGACAGTTCTTATTTAGAGAGGTGGGAACACTTATATAAAAAACTACCTTCTGACCTCTAGTATTAAGTTGAATTTCTTCTTATGTGCTTGTGTTTCATTCAGTTAATTGTTTTCTGCTAACATGAGTGAGATCAAATTACTTTCACATTCCCCAAAATAAAATGTCTGCACATGAAAGAAAACTTGCATGGTGGATGAAAGGTCTGTTAAATTTCCATAGAGTTACAAAGCTCAGCAGAAACTATTCACTGAGTTTGCAGAAAAAGAAAAATCTTTCCTACAGTTGCAAGTTTCTGAAGTAAAAACTTCCCAGCAAATAGTGAGAAGTGAGCCTGCAGGATCAAACAAGCAGATTGCTAAACTTGTAACCATGTTGTTTAATAAATTGTCAAAGCAACTTGTTACTTCAGACAGCTGCTTGTGTGGAGTAGGACTGCATATGTGGATGAGATCACACAATTCACACAACCTAAAATCTCCTCAGTTCACACTACCTAAAATCTCCTGAGTGTAGTAAAATGATTGAGTTATATAGCACTTTCACTTCTCTAGGAAGCTATATTTATCAAAGTAGTTCAGCTTTAGTAACTGAGAAAGCAGTGTGGTTTAAGATAGTGTCACTACAATTCTGATACTTGGAACCACCTTACTATCTCATATGCTCACTGCCTCTCCTCAGAGATACTCGTTTATTCTTATCTGACACGTCATACTAGGGGAAGGGTAGATTGATAAACTTCAGGAAGGACTATTTATCTTATAAGACAGTACTGCCACAGTACTATCCTGAAGCTTAATAAAACCTTATTGTTCCTCATTTATCCCAGAGTTGCTTCTATATCCTCTTTCACACATTATTTATTAGCTTCACAAAATGAGTATTTTCACTCTTCTTTTGCATGATAGACTATTCATTCTCCTTATTAATTTTCATAGCTCATGGTATCTAGTTCGAGTTTGTCTGTCTCAAACATGTAAAAATATCTGGCCAACGTTCCAAGCCCCTGCCTGTTACAACTTCTCATTTGAGCAGATCCAGCTGCTTCAGGAGCTTTCAGTTTCCAAAAAAGAGCAGACAACTTCATGTTTTCCTTCTTTCTTCTGCATGTGCTGGGCTGGGAAGAAAATGTAGCAGAATAATAAATTAGAAACTGTATTAAGCAATCAAGAAACACAACGTACATTCAACATCAAAACAGTCTTTGTTTCTTACCTTTATTTTGTTAAAGAAAAAAGTAATAAAAATAATAAAGGTCTTATGGAGCGATTCACCACATAATTTGCAGGTCAAACATCCAACCAGCAAAGAGTATAAGAAAAAAGAAAATGTAGTGCTATCTGTAACTGTTAAAAAAAATAGATACGCAAATATGAACTACAGGTAGGGTTGCATCTCTGTGGTGTGCTTAAGTGGGCAGATGATACCTATAAATACTTACAGAGTAAAAGTGTTTTTCCATATAATATCATGTAGGAAAGAAGCACCTGGCTTTTTTGTTGTTGTTGTTGTTGTTTTATTCTGTGATTGTCTATAGAATTTACCTAATGAAATTTTACTAAGGCATCAGTTTATCGTCTTGGTATTATAAATTATGCTGTCTCTACTGTAGCTTTAGTTGATAGCCCATTTACATGACCTATAGCTGCTAACAACACCTGTATTTCCATTTGTATTTCTACAGTAACACTATCTGTATCTCTTTTTGCAAGGTGCTTTGTGATAGTCTTTGACAATTCTCCTGGCAGCTACAGCTCCCCATGTGACAGGCACAACATGTTCTGCAGGTCTGACTGGCTTCTGTTCATATTTAGGTCTAAACAATTGAGAAGCCAATCACTTAGGGTAGAGGGGTCATGTTTTACATTTCAGAATGTCTAAATAAACATGCTGGGATTGTTTTATGAATGAAACAGTCATATTTTATTTTTAGAAACACACTGATTTAATATATTAAATACTGTTTTTTGAAAGTTTATTATTTTAAGGATGTAGAAAGAAAAAAATAATTTAAAAATGTCTGTTGTGCATTCATTTTTCTCATGGGCTTGCAACACAGGGAACTTTTGGTTCTAACAGAGTCTTTTGATGTGAATTTTTCCTTAGATTAATTCCAACTTGTTTTTTTCATCCTTTGCAGTGAATATGCTAATAGAATTTACTGAATACCGCTCTTTTTGTAAGTTTCTGCATTTTTCCTTTACTGTAAGCTGTAAATCAATAGTAACTGATTCCTGGGGCCAAATATGTTGACAGCAGCTTAATCAACTTGTGTCCATGTTACTTTCAATGTCACCTCTAGCCACAAGGCAGTAAATTCTTTCAGAGCATTTTTCTTTGAACTGTTCTGCTATATTTTCTCTTTGTTTGGTTTAGAACATAATTGTGGCCCTTTCCCTCACAAAGTGCTTTTAGTCAGCAGTTTTAGAGAGTGCCTCTTTCCTCCCAGCCCTACTTGTCTTCATGTATTTCCTTTATACTTTCCCTCCTAAGAATTTGTACAAGTCCTTTTTGGCAAGATTAGTATGCTTGATATTAATAGACATTTTATGCTTGCAAAAACTGTCCTAAGACTGAGGTAAAGTACTCCCTGTTTGTGCTATATGTGTCTATCTGTGTCAGATATCTGGCTAAATTCCAGTCACGATTTCTCAAAAATACAATATGAAGTAAATTTTATAAAATCATCAATTGGAAATATTACTTCGGAGAAGGTGTTATGAAAGAAGAGAAATAAATAAATAGGAATATTCTGTATTCACAAAGATAAACATCTAGTAAGTCTTTCCTTTGTTAAGTCATATTGTTATTTATAATAAATAGTCTAGAAATATTTTGTGTATCAGCAGGTCATCAACAGCATCTTCTGAACATCCTAATATGAAAGCTTAACTGTAACAGGTTGATGAACCCAAATACTAAAAAGTATATTTACCTAACAAAATACTTTAATCAGTCCCCTGAACAACTGGATGAAACAAGGAAAATGCCCCATCAATTCCTCAGCAGACAGGAGTACCACTATCTTAAATCTGTAAGATTATTTATTAATGTAATTGCAGAATATGAAAGTGATACAATTATAATGGTTTCATAAAACCCTACATGTATCCATGCCAGCCAAGAGTCAGCCTTACGGTCACTTTGTTAGGTTTAGTCCCTAAAACTCACTACAAAAATATGCATTTTTTCCTCTGGCAATTCAACAGAAGTGTCTTGTCTTAGAAAGGAACTTGTAAGCAGGAGCGATTCATACATCAAATAGTAAAGTCTACCTTTGACATTATTGTTAAAGAAGATCCATAATATGTGGCTTAGCCTGTCTTTTTTTTTTTTTTTTTCCTTTAAACCTTCTCTCTTTTTAAAACAAAACCAAATCCTTGCCACAGGTAGGACAAAGTAAAAAACCTGTAGTGAATATGGGTACTAGATTAGTTTCAGAATTTTTAAGACAGTAAATTCTGAAACTAGGCTGTTCTACTAGGCTCTTCACCTTCCTAGATGGGATCTAGCTTATATTCCCTAGATCTAGCCTTCTCTTCCCCAAGTGAAGATACTGTTTTCAGTCAGGCAAAAAGTCATGTTGGCTTCTGTTGGGGCACCTGTTGGGATTTACTAGTCCCAGGTGTTGCTAGTTAAGCTCTGGGATATACCTAGCCAAATCTGCCTGATTGCACAGATCTTCTACCACTTTCCAGACCCCTTCTTCAACTGAGTCTTCACCTCCTTTCCCAGACTTTAAGGTTAGAGTTTTCTCTGTCTAAATAGTGTATGTGCAGAACCTATGAACAGCCTTCTAATTGATAATTTTGTCTTATTTTTTGTTATTTGGAGGATTCAGGACTTTTTTCTTTAGCTCACATTTTACTCAAAATATATAGCCAGCCTAAACCAATTGTAGCTAGCAAGCAGCAAACAGGCTTCTGCTTGAGAAATCAGAAGTTCAATTTTGAACATTTACACACATAATTACCCCGTCCCTGTCAGTGTTCACAATTTGAGTTATTTTTTGCCTACTACAACCTCCAAGCAATTTGTTAATTTTGAATGTGAGGTTCAGGTGTATGCAGCTACTAAATTCACCTAACATTTAGACAGATATAGTTTTCTGATTTGACTTAGAGTGTCAAAAATTAAGAATCTATTTTAAGTGGTAACCTACTTACTTTTGATCACTCCAGTTTACAATCCCAGCAGGTAACCTGTGTCATCTTAAGAGACCAGCTGAAAGCAAACAAGTAAAATTAGTAGCTCAGGAATCAAGACCTTTTCCTGAAATGTGCCATTTGTCCAGTTCAGTCTATTTATTTAAACCTGTTTCTTCCACGCCTAACGCAAATACAGGAGCCGTGTGTTCTCTGCTAGTGTTTCCTGAAGATTGCTTTAAAGATGTTTTTCTGACTAGATTTCCATTTCAATGCACTGAGAAAGCAAATATTTCTCAAGGTTTATTTTTTAAAGTATAGCTCTCCTGAATATGGGCTGGAAAAAACTGCCGCAATACACGGTAATTCTAGATATTGTCACACAGGTGCTGTATTTGGGAAGGCACAGAAGAATTGTGTGTACAGAAAATAATATGTAAACAGAAAAATATTCTCTTGCTTAAGGGAAAGCCAACTTCATTTTGCTGAAGGAGAAAGTCTTTGAGGTCAGAGCCTTTGCCTATTCTTTATGAAAGTTTTATCTTTTTAATCTTAAACCACAAGAAATTACTGGTTTAATTTCTTTAATTCAGCCTGAAGAAGAGAAGGGTCAGGGGATCTTATCGATGTATACAAATGTCAGAAGGGAGGGTGTAAAATGTGGTGGGTGCTTGGCTACCAGAACCTCAAACAGCTGCTCTCTTGCTACCCCTTTTTAATGGGGCAGAGGAAGAAAATAAGATTGAATAGTTCATGGATTGAGATTAAGACAATTTAAAAGGAAAAACACATAGAAACAAATATAAAAAATAATTTTGTTCACTACTTTCCATCAACACAAGACACCCAACCACTTCTTAGGAAATAAAGGCTTCAACACGAGTAGCAGTTTCTTGGAAAGACAAACAGCATAACCACAAAAGTCTCTGTACCCTCCCCTTTTCCCTCAACCTTTATGCTTATGTCATAGGCTATTATGGCAATATATAGTGTGTGGAATACCACTTTGGTCAGTTTGGGTCAGCTGCCCTAGCTATGCCCCCTCCCAGCCTCTTATCTATCCCCAGCCTACTAGTTTTTGTAGGAGAGAGAGGCTGAAGTGAAAGTCTTGATGCTGTCCATTTAAGTATTTAGCAGCAGACATAACACTGCTATGTTATCAATACTGGTTTAGCCACAAATGCAAAAACCAGCACCATAGGGGCTGCCATGACAAAAGCTACCTCCATCCCAGCCAGACCCACCACAAGAATACAGGGAGAGTGGTATCCAGTGACAGGACAGGAGGCAATGGTCAAAACATGAAATACAGGATGTTCTACCCGGACATAAAGAAATTATTTTTTAATGTTCAGGCAGCTAAGCAAAACTACAAACTGTCCTTGGAGATCTTCAAAAGCTGTCTAGACATATGTAAGAATCCAAAAACTTGTTCTATGATTCTCTTAAAAGAGCTTACTGTTTGTTCATGTACTTTGAGTTAGATGCACTACAGAAACACTGACAAGATATTCTCAAGAGGTCAAAACAATAAAAAACTTTACTGGCAACTTGAGAAAATCAGAGAACTTTGGCAAAAGCTCAAAGCTGCATTCAGTCAACATAAAGCATTCCACAAAGCACTAACTTAGGCCATTTCAAGTTAGAAAACTCCAAGCCCATCTGATTTTAAGTTACTCAAAACTCTGAGAAGAGGGAGTTAGAAGAAGAAAGAGAGAAAATATATAGAAAAGAACAAGTATAGCTACCACTCCTAGTCCTGGCAGTGTTCAGCTGATAGAAATTCCAAGAGAAGGTAACGTCAAGACGTGCTCTTGCCTCTTGTCATGGGTTAAATATCCTTTGGCTTTCCCGGGCCGTTCTCCCAGTTGGGACTTCCATTCATCCGGCTAGACTGGGGCTCCAGGGACAGGTGTGGAGTATTGTGGATTGACGTCTACTGCCAGGCTGGGATACAGGCCTGAGGGGTGGGGTGTGCAGAACAGGGCATCTCCTTACCTGCAAGGCCCTACCTGCCCCTTCCCCTCACATGTGCACCCGGAATGTTTTGAGCCAGCAACCCCTCCAGTCTCTCACAACATGTTCCTCAGAAACCTGCTCTGGCTGGCCCAGATTGAGCAAAGGAGTTGAACAAGATGACCTCTGGAGGTCCCTTCCAACCCCAAACATTCTGTGATTTTGTCATAGTATATAAAGGTAACTTACGTTTAGTAGGCGCTACATTAATATATGTAGAATCTTCAATACAGCATACCAAAAGGGAATGTTATTGTCTATAACATATCATTACTTCATGCAACTTTATCTTAATTTCAAATAAAAAGATACAAGATACAGGCCAAAGAATTACAATGACCAATCAATTAATCATAAACAATGTGACAAATGGGTACCTGCTTGTATATCATAGAAGTGTTGAATGGAGTGAAAGAACTTTTGTGGGCTTGTTAGTATGTCAAGGTCACAATGGTAGATCTAATTTTTTTTTTTCATAAAAGATTTCTACAGTTAATAACAACTCACATGGAAATATATGTGAAAATTTTATGGAGAGATTAAATAGGATTTTCACCCTACAGTGGTGCACACATGGGACTCTTTCAGCTTGATTATTTAGGATTTTCCCTCATGAAAGCAGAATGAACTCCTTTCTTACTAAATATACTGACTTGATACATGTGGAAAGTAAAATCATTGTGAGGTGCACCCTACGAACAATTATGGAAACATTATTGCTGTAATTCTGTACTTATGTTCAAAAGAAACCATACCATATATGAGCTGACATTATTATTAAAATCAAATCAAAAAGTAATAAGCAGAGTAGGAAACACTTTTCAAAAGTACTCACAGATTTCTTAGCATAATGAAAAATAAAATCTTTGAAAATGCTGCTTCAAAAAAGTCGTAAAATCTTAAGTTCGTGAATATGAATATTGTTATTCATCTACATATGATCTATTAGTTTGGCTATTGTCAGTCTTACTATTCTCTTCCTGTAGGTATTTTACCATTTTACTCAGTACCAGAATAGTCTGAGGCCTAGATGACACATCTTTCTATAAATTGTGTTTTTCTTCTTTATTCTCTTTAAATACAAACCTACACTACTTTGTTTAGATAAAGGTCACAAAGTAAAATGGTCACATTAGTGTTTTAATTCAGAACTCGAGAGTGCTTTGGAGCAGTATTTCCATACCATCCCTTTTACTTTATTTTGGTGTTCACTGTGAATTAAACTTGAATCCTGCAGACTTAATTCTCCTTCACATGAAACCAAACTCAAAGAAGTGCTCTAGAACTGAATTTAATGTACAGCAACTGCTAAAGAGCTTTCAGTCCATGGCACCACAGTGGAAATATTCAGATTAAAGATGCCATAATACATATAATGTGATGTCTCCACAGCCTGTTAAAGGTAGATGATACCTTTAATATTTGAAAGCAATTTGTTTTGCAGATCATGGGGTGAAAAACAAAATGCTTCATAAGAGTGAAATTGGATTCTGAGAATAAAGCATGTAAACTTCACTTCTTGATTTCTGTGGAAGTGGAGCTACTATTTTCTGTAGTGAATTTAATTTAATTGATCATAATCAAGCAGAAAAAATATGAAAATTTTAAAAGGGACCCTGCTAATTACAGCTCAGTATAATGAATAAGGGCTTCTCACTTCAGTAAAGGGCCTTTATTTTGACTATTCTACAGTACATGGAATCTCCACAGTATCTATGTAGGAGGAATGTAGTATCTATGTAGGAGGAACCATCTGGAGTATATGATGTTCAGCTATTCTAACATTTTTTATTGATGTAAATATACATGCAACATAATAAAGTTGAAATAAAAAATACTGTTGGGCAGAATTTACGATAACATAATAAGGTGGTAGAAAAAAATCAAGTTTTGAATAACTTATCATTACAAACTGCTGGGAGCAGGCAAATATGTTGGATGTAGGTCACCACAAGTAATTAGCTACTTTTTAAAGTGTAACTTCAGTTTTATGAGGATTCATTACTGTATTTGTGTTAAATGCTTGTGCAGCTCAAAAGAGTTTCTTTGTGTTTGACCAGACAAAGACGTGATGATGTCCAAAAGTACCAGCACTTTGTAGTTAAGGCTACTGTCTCTTTGTATTGTATCCTCAGAAAACATCAAGCAGTTGTGAAAACAATGGGTAACCTCAATTTAATTCTGAAATTTTGTTACTTTCAGATACAGATATTGCAGTGAATGTTACCACAGGAGCAGAAGACAACTCCTTCTCCCGGGTGATTATTTTACAATGGAGATTATAATTTCCTATCACTTTTTCGTTACATCTTAACTGTTCTGTCTTGCTTGGCTGCATCCAAACACTTAATGAAAGTTGCAGCTGTTTTTCCATAAAAGAGCCTCACTACAAAGAGGGCTGGTTGCATGCCAGAGCTCTGTGTATTCCAGCCATTCAAAGACTGAATTCAAAGTCTTAAGGCTAATCTAAAAGTGCAGCTATGGAGTACTTAATTAGTCAATAGACAAACAACAATAACGTTTTTCTTTTTTTTTCCCCAAATTATTATGCACATTAATAAACAAGCCATAGAAGGCCTGGGAATAAAAAAAAAAGACATTATTTCTGAGTTTCTAGGCTTCCTGTTTTGAAGTATCTCATTGACATTGCATTTGATCTGAATTCACAACCAACTCACAATGACACCTGGATCAGAGTCTCCTTAGCACTTTTTACCTCAAAACATGTTATTCATAGCAAGTGAGACAAAGGAGAGAAAATGCACATAAGCCAAAGGAAAAAGAATGAGAGAAGACAAGCTGAAAAGCCTTGAAAATTTGAAGGAGAGCTGTATGAGATTTTTTTTCCTAATTCTGCTTACTTGCTCAATGTAAAATGTAACCCTAGGAGACAGAGTATCACAGCTGCAAGAATTAGGTGTTTGTTTGTTTATTAAGGATCACACTTATAAGTACGATGTTTGCAAACACATTAACAAATACAGAGAAGTTGTGAAAATGCGATTTTTGAATCAGACCTACATTTCCATAAATCCCTAATGGATTAACAAAGCTTCATTATGAAGTATTTCAACTGAAAAAAAAAAATTGGAAACACAGTGGGTAGAAAAGTATATTTTGTTCCCCAAAATCAATATTACCTGATTTGTGCCTTTAACTGTCATTCGAAAACTCCTATGTATAAGACAGCCTTTTGTCTAAGTACAGCGATTCATATGCAAGAATCTCTCCCTCATCCAGCAAACATTTCAGACTAATTTTCAGTACTCTTGAATTAACTTCCTAAATTCATAATTGCTTAAATATTTTTTTTTTATTGTGGACTGATTTCAGGTGAGAAAGGATCCACATTATGTCCTCAACTGAAACTGAACTACAATTTTAGATAGCAGTGTGTAGATATTCCTGCACGACTAATGCTGACAATACGTAGAGCAGTACACCTGCATGGGCAAATCAAGCCCACCGCCACATTGTACTCTAGGGTGTCATTTGTTGACTTTAGGGTGTTATAGTCTAGGGTGGCTGGTTTGTTGACTTTAGACTGTATACGGACTGAAGAACTCTTTGGTATCTAAAAGTGGATAGATAAATTCCTGCCATGGTAATTAATAGAATGGGATCTATGGCTATATATTGTGTACATATACTTAGAATTAAAGCAGTAGGGAGCACTACAAATCAATAGGAATTCAACTATTCCCATGTTACTGGCAGGTGTACTAGGAGACCAATGACCCATTCCCCAGGCTTTTGTAAATAGGAAAGATTTTTTAGCCATTCTAAACCTTTAATCCTGCCAGAAATTAATTTGAGGGAGAGTTCTGAGCCAAAGCCATATGATGAATGTTGTAATATTTTAAATAAAACATTTGAGTTTTGATGTCTAGGATCATGCCTTGTCATGGTTTTTACTAGTAATGGCCGTAGTCATTACGTCTTTTCTTTCAGCCAACATACACAAGCTCAACAGTTAAAACTATGGCTACTAAAATGATCATAGTGACCTTCAACACAGGTATGGAGCTTGCCACAGTTATTTTATCCTCCCACAAACCCTACAAGAATGCTGTGTTTTTAAGAATTAGTCCATAATGGACTAATTCTTAAATTGTTAAGTAGTCAATGAATCTTTAAAATTGCAGCCTTTCTTAAAATTAAGTGGATATATATAAAATGTATCACCACCACCAAGAAATTCTTCAAGTTATTGATCTGCATCATTAATTTCAGTAGCTACTGTCTTTCTGGCTATCAAATACTAACACCTGTTATCAATCAAGAAATATAAGAAATATTACAGTAAATAGTAAAAGAAACAGTAGATATTATGTTATAGAATTTTGTCAAATATTCTGTTTTGGATAAAACATATAGTAATTATAATGAAGCAATATTTAATGTGAATAAATGTTTTACTCTGGTCTGCTTTCCCCTTTCTCCTCCAATTAAAATCTATTAATCCTACATGTACTGAAAACCCACCAAAACATAAAGAACTGCTATGGGAACTCTAACATCCTTATTATGACCATTGAAATTTCATGTTATTTTTTTTTATTATTGCCAGGTAAGATCTATTTTTATCTGTTACGGGTTTTTTTAGTTTCTCCAACAAACAGATAATTTTTTATCAACTCATTAGAATGCTTGTTGAAATTAAATACTAAATGTGCAAAGTTATTTTTGTTGCTTGATGGTGATTTTCATATCTTTTGATCATTTTTGTTCCCCTTTGCTTATTATCACAGGTTTGTAAGGCCCCAATTATTTTTAATTCAATGCCTCACATACAGATCCTTTATTTCAGTATTTTTAAAGCATTAGAAAGACAAGATACAAGAAAGCAAAATACATTAGCCTATATTTCCACATCTGTATGAGAAATAAAAAAAAAGGAAGAACAACACTTTGAAATCTCTGCTTTCGGTAAGCATGTATTATCACCAAATAAATAAAAAGTTGTAATTTTCAATGTGTTGTGAGGTTGGTTTAGTTTTTTGTTTGTTTTGGTAGTGGGTGGTTGTTTTTTAATCTCTGAAAGAGATTAAAAAAGAGATTTAATGTGTTATATAAATATAATAAATACATAAATACAGACATTTTAATTGTGATACTAATAGATTCAAAATAGTGCATTTATTATTTAACTAAGTTTACTATTTAATTATTTAATTTTGTAAGTTTTAATTATATGCAGCTATTTCCATCTATCTCTCTATGGCTTTTCCCAAAATGCTGCAGGTTGCCTGAAGCTATTCCAATCTTCAGTGTAAGATTTTGACGTTTTTAGGATGTGCTTATTAGACATTCAGGTGAGAGACTTCATTGCAACGCCTGCTGTCAGTCTCAGAAGTATGTTATGAACACTGTTGTTATGCATCTTCTCTTTGCAGAATAAAAATTACCAAACTTGGTAAGCCTACTAAAGACTTAAGCTGCATCTGAAAGAAAGAACTGAAAAAGAATCAAATCCTTCAAAGGTCATTAAACCAACATTTATATGTACAGTATCCTTTATTAATGTAGGTGTTCAATCCATACTGCTAGTTATAAGGCTGGATTGCTAAGGATTCCCTTCCCACCTGAGTTAGTCTCTTTCCAGATTTAAAGTGATATTACATGATCACTGAGCCCAGTCAAATGGAAGCTGATGGAGCTAGACCAGCCTTCCCAGCAGTGTCTATCTTTAGATCATAAAATACATGCCTGACAAAGTGGAAGGACGATGCAATCCAATGCTTTAAGGTGATATTTAGAGACAGTGTGTTTCAAAAACCAACACTGTGAATTTACAATGCTAATCAAACACCATGTATAGAAGGGACTGGATAAAGCTGTACAAACTCCAACATTTAAGCAGGACAATAAGTTGCTGCTTCTTCTACCCACCTCCTTGCTTCAGTAATTGAAGGATAAGCCAATATTTATCTTGTGTTCAGTATTTATGATCACCACGCAGGATTCAAACAAAACAAAGTTGTAACTTCAACCCTCATTCAGCAACAAGTTCTGGTGCTTCCAAAGAGTTGTGAACTGCTGCATCTATGCAATGGAATGCCATTCCAAGAAAAGATCTTATACCATAACAGCAGAGGTAGAGAGCAGGCATTTCATTGGATTCACTTACTGTGTCTCCCAGTAATTAGCTTGAAGCACACAATTCAGTAATATGGCTATACTGCTTCTTGTAGCTGGTGCTATATCTTCAAATTTTACCAAAGAATAGATATAATAGCATTCAAGTAAGCAAATTAATTTATTAAGCAATATTCTGAATAAGATTAGAAAAATTATATTGTAACTTACGAGGAATTTTAATATTTGCAACACCTTTAAGGTCCAATAAAGATATTTTGTATTTTCATTACATTCTACAGCCATGAGTCCTTTCTCGGCCTGCATTGTATAGATCCCTCTAATTCCTTTCTCATTCTGCTGCCAATCCATTCTCCTCAGAAAAAAAACCAGTATGCAGCAGTTCTGCCCATTGCATATGAAAACTGTTCATCTCTTCTATTTCGTCTCGGTTGTCAGTTACAGCAAAGCTTAGACAAAGCTGCTAAACTTTTCAAAATATCTAAAAATCTGAACAAAGACAAGACTTTGACATACAATGAAGTAGTGTAACATTTAATGTAAATCTACTGTTGAATGAATATTATTCAGAAATTACTCATTTGGCTAAGTTGATACACTTTCACAGCTTTCACTTTCTCTCAAAAATAAAGGTTCACAGATAGGCAATTTATCACCATATATTTGTGTGATAATTGTACTTTCTGGAAGAGTTTCTTCTTGTTCTGTTTTTAAAAAATAATATCTCTGTGCAAAAGAAAATCATTTTCTGAACATGCTAAGCATTAAAAGCTTTATCTTGCACCATCTACATGTTAGAGTAACTTAGAATTAGTAGTATACAGTACCATATTTTCAAAGCTTAAATGTCTTCTAAACAGCTGTTACAGTTGCAAATACATATATAGTCTATAATCAGTAAGGTTGGAAAAGACCTCCAAGATCTTTGACCAAACACCACCGTGTCAACTAAATCATAGCACTAAGTGCCAGGTACAGTCATTCTTAAACACTTCCAGGAATGGTGATTCTACCACTTCCCTGGGCAGCCTGTCCTAATTCTTGACAACCCATCAGTGAAGAAATTCTTCAGGATGTCCAACCTGAACCTCCCCTGTCACTGCTTGTGGCTGTTTCCTCTTGTCCCATCACTAGTTGTCTGAGAAAAGAGGCTGACCCCCACCTAGCTGCAACCTCCTTTCTGGTAGTTGTAGAAAGTGAGAAGGTCTCCCCTGAGCCTCTTTTTATTCAGGCTAAACAACCCCGGCTCCCTTAGCTGCTCCCCATATGACTCATTCTCTAGACCCTTCCCCAGATCTGTTGCCCTTCTCTGGACATGCTCCAGCACCTCAATGTCCTTCTTGTAGTGAGGAACCCAGAACTGGGCTCAAGATAGAAGATGTGGCCTCACCAGTGCCTACTAAAGAGGAACTAATCAGTTCCCTATTCCTGCTGGCTGCATTATTTCGGACACAAGCCAGGATGCCATTGGCCTTCTTGGCCACCTGGGCACACATTGACTAGTGTTCAGCCAGCTGTTGACCAGCACCCCCAGGTCCTTTTCTACTGAAGAGCTCTCAAACTGCTCTTCCCCAAGCCTGCAGTACTGCATGGGGTTGTTGTGACCCAAGAGCAGGACAGGGCACTTCACCTCATTGAACCTCACGAGCCTTGGCCCATTGATCCAGCCTGTCAAGATCCCTCTGCAGAGCCCTCCTACCCAACACTCCCACCCAGCTTAGCACTGTCTGTGAACTTACTGAGGGTGTGCTTGATGCCCTCATCCAGATCATTGATAAAGGTATTAAACAACACTGGCTCCAGTACCGAGCCTTGGGAGACCCCAGCAGTGACCGGCCACCAACTGGATGTAGCACAATCACCACCAGCCTCTGGGGCGGCCATCAAGCCAGGTTTTACCAGTCAAAAAGAGCACCTGTGCAAGCCATGGGCTGCCAGCTTTTCCAGGAGAATGCCATGGGAGACAATATCAAAGGCTTTACTGAAGTCCAGGTAGAGAACAGCCACAGCCTTTCCCTCATCCACTAGGTTGGTCAGCTGGTCATAAAAAAAGATCAGGTTGGTCAGCAGGACATGCCTTTCCTTAACCCATGCTGGCTGGCCCTGATTCCCTGGTTGTCCTGTACGTGTCATGGAACTGCAGTCAAGATAATCTGTTGCATAGTCTTCTTAGGCATTGAGGCCACAGGCTCTAATTACCTGTGGGTTTTATGTCCAGTGCTTTATGTTGATTAAATCAGAGCCTCTATGGATATCATCAGAGAAATTACTTGCTATTCTAACATAGCAATATGTTGTACACACTTTATTATGAATATATGATAATAAGGAAAAGGTTACAAATGTCAGCAGATTCAAATCTGGAACTGTTTGTGAGAAAGAAATCAGAAATAGATAACCCAAATCCCCTATATAGTTCTGTCACCTCTGTTTTCCCCTTCATATCATTGTCAACTCATTGCACAACTTCATGTAATAGCAGGTAGCGCACCACATAGTTGCATCCAAACTAGAACCAAATCTGAAGGTTCGGTACCAGACCAACTACATCATAAAATTTGTGTGGGCTAGCGAAACATATAGAAACCCAAGCATTTATTGACATTCTAATTAAAGAATTAAAATAAAAGAAGAATTTTTGTTAGTACAGTTACAGTGATAGTAACAATTAATAGACCAGCGTATCCAATTACTGGTCATTCCCTTTCATGACACAGTTAAAACTGATCTAACTGAATAGTATCTGCCTGTTTCTTTGGTGTTATTCTTACCTTTCCATTTTTGTTGAACAAAAGAAAAAAAAAACAAAACAGCAAAGCCCAAACTGAAACAACCCCAATCAACTACAAACACAACACACACCTGCAAATGACAAGTCATTTATATTCCCAAGTTCTTTACTAGAGGGGAAATGATGTCATTCTCACTCCATTGTCTGTTGAAGTTCATATATGCTCTAAAGCTCCCCTTTTCTTTATTAGTCCGTAATCTATGATTTCTATGTAATTGTTGTGTATTGTATGGTATATATGTGTTGGACATTGTTTCTTTTGTTGTCTCTAAAACTGGTCCCACCCAATTTCCAAGGTAGCATTTCTTTAATGACTAGTAGTTGACCACTGATGATCTTTTTAAAACCCTGTGAACTTTGTTCTTATATTTTGTGCAGACGTCCAGGGTGTATATCCTTACACTATTACTCTAGAGTCATAGATAATTAATTTTCCCCAGAATAAGTGCTGCTTATTACTATCTCTCAGTCATAATATTAATAGAACATGATTAGTAACCATTAACTACAAGAAACAAAAAATATTACTATAACAGTAGGTGTTACACTAAAAAATTATGCTAAGCTAAACCTGAAATAAATTAGATAATACACAGTTAGCTTTTTAGCAACTATAGAGATTGCCAAAACTGTTCCAGGTAGGCCAAGTTCAGGCAAAGCAAGCTGGATCAGTTAAAACTCTGAGCCTTTGTGGACTTATTGCAAGTCTGTGGCCTGTTACTAGTACGGTAATATACTCTCTGTGTACTGGAGGACAACAATTTTACCTTTGTCCAATCGAATATGCAGCGATAAAGAGCTCTATTTCTCCTTTAAGAAAAAGCTGCAGTGAGGGGGAAACTGTTCTTTCTGTTTTCAGAGAGACGATCCCGAGATACTGAGTTGATAGAACACATTAAATTGTTAACAACAGAAATCAGCTCCTGACATTGAAAACACTGGAAGAGTTCTAACAACATAAACCATTTTTCTAATTGCTACAAAGCAACACAGCTCCGCTGAAATCAGTTAAGTCCAATGTTTGGCAGGAACTGAGAAAAACAGGAAACATGCTTTCATATGCAAAGCCAATTTTTTTTGTTGAAACCTTAAGACTAATCAATGATTATTGGCCCACATTTAGTTTTTATAGAACAAGAAGAAAATTAAAAAAAAACCAGTATTAAAGGCTTTGCAATTTGCTTTTCTTGATTGAAATTTTACTTTATAGCCAAATATATGGAGTATCTTACATATATTGGATAATTATTTTAATTTTTCTTTACTGATCTCAAAAATTACTTTTGCCCAACAATCAAGTCTATATTTTCTTAAAGGACCACTGGTGAGTTATTTATAGCTACGGAATCTCCTTTATAATCCTGTGCCTTCCTTTTCATATCATAGGTCTGCACCCTTTTACACTGTACTGTGTCCCTTTCAAGACTGCGGCTGTTCTATGATATCTGTATTTATATTACTACTACTGTTAGAGTGATAAATATTTCTTTTCATATAGGATAATTACTTTCTACTACCATCTATAGAAGAAATATGCTGCATGATTATATAAATCTAAATTAAAACTAAGAAATTGAGTAATGATTAACTTCATTAGAAAACTGATGATATGGTTAAGCAAACTAATTTTATTCAGACAGGCTAAGACCAAAACAGAAAAAACTGGCAAAGTCTTCAAGCCTTGAAAAGTTGAACAAAGCTTGTTGTTTCTTGCTAACACTGGCTCCTGCCTGGTATTTTATTCTTAATTTTCAAAGATAGGCTACAGAATTCTTGCTAGTTTATAAGTTTGTAGGACACATTTTCTAAGGTGTAACCCATCATATCATCTTGTGGAAAGCTCACCTGTTTAGTAGTTCTCTAACGAAAGGTTCTGACCTTCTATCTCCGAACTGTTTTCTGTGGTTCTGTGATGGGTTGGCCTTGATGAATGCCTGTTGCCTACCATGCTGCTCTAGTAATCCAATCCTCAGCAGGACAAGGAAGAAGAAAATAAGATGAAAAAACTGCTTGTGTATCAAGATAAAGGCAGTTTCGTAAAGCAAAAGCAAGGTTGCGTGCACAAAGCAAAAAAAAAAAAAAATCAAAATATTTTATTTTCTACTACCCATCATCAAATGATGTCCAGACCCTTCCAGGGAAGCAGGGCTTAGCATGCATAGCAGTTGCTCTAGAAGACAAATGTTGTAATAATGAATGATTTCCTTCCTCCTCTTTATTCTTAACTTTTATGTCTGAGCAGACATTATATGGTGTGGAATATCCCTTTTTGTCAGTTTGGGTCAATGATATCTCCCTGAACTCTACTGGTGGGAGGTGGAATGTTGTAGAGACAGCACTGGTACTGCTCAGCAGTACCCAAAACGCTGGTATGTTACTGACACCTTTCTAGATACCAATGCACAGCACAGAGCTATGAGGGCTGTTGTGGAGAAAATTAACTCCATCTCAGCCAGGCTAAATACAGCCTCACATGTTCAAGCTCTGAAGTTATAAGAACTTCAACATTTACAGGTGAGTAATTATCGTGCTATGGTCACAAAAAAAAAATTATCTGGTACTTTGGGATACTGCAGAAGTTTGTAATTCACTCCCACTTCATGCTGGATTCACATACTGCAAACTGTGTTTCAAAGCCTGTCAGACTTTCAGAAATAACTAGGTCCTGACCCACAATTGTTGAACAGAAGAGTAGTGATTTCATGAAGTGACTTTAAGAGCAATTACTGGAGGAAAGTTCCCTGGGTCATGCTGGTTCTGTAAAATCTAAAGGAAATAAAACATAAGAATTCCCTCAAATCCTCTGCATTTCTGGTACAATCCCATAAATTCAGTGGCCAAGCTGCAGGCTTTTTTCATGTATCACAATTTCAACTACTGTTTTATGTTAGCTTTACACTCTTATTTAGCAGTCATCTATTCATGAGTGGTTCTACACAGAAGTTAATGTACATCTTCCCTGAAAACGAAAATGGTAAATTAACGATCCTAAAGAACCTGCAGTCAAGCACACCTAACAAGATAAGGATCTATATTCAGGCCCCAATATGTAAGAACATGTTCAGTTTGAAACACATGTTCTGAAAACGTTCAAAGACCCTTGTTTGTATTCACAATCTTTAATGGATACTATCTGATAATGGGAGCAAACCACAATTGCTGTTGTGTGAAAACTATTTTAACTGAGTGGGAGTAACACTACTTTAACACTTCTTACTAAGGTAATGTTATTAACATAGTGTTTAGGGACTGGTATTATAATGCTGATCATTTTGCTTTTATGCTGCTTGTAATAGTAAAGCTACTACTACCAGAAGTAGAAAACATATCTTCTTCAAAAGAAGAGAGAGAGAAGAAAATCTAAATTAATCTAGGTCTGAGAATCTGGCCTTAAAATAGAGCCCAAGCCAGGGTAAGCACTTTGACTCTGTAAAGTCAAAATATTCATAAGAATGTTGAGACAACTGAAAACTGGGTCTCAAGGAGATTGATTTCTGCACACATGGGCTCCTCACAGAAGCAGATGACTACACAGGAGTACTTCTAGAATACTTCTATATTTACAGTCTTTTGTATAATTGCATTATACAAAAATAGAGATTAAAGCTTTTGTACCTGCTAAAGAGTATTCCAACACAAAACATGTACTTTTCCGGATAATTGCCAGAAGTATAAATGTACTTTCTGAATAGGATAAGAGAAAGTCATTATCTATTTTCTTCTTGTAAAGCTTTGCAGTGTTATATAAGGAAAAGAATCTAGATTCATGGAGCAAAGGAAAGAATAAATGTGTGTAACTGTGCCCTTCTGACTCTGACACTCATTTAAAATAATGTCTTGTATAATGCATAGACAGCATTAGGATAAAATGGGAATGAATAGGATGCTATCATTTCCATAAATAGAATGCAAATTTTCACCATCACAAAGGAATTCCTAAACACTAGGTCATATGGTTCTGTTTCACTGGCTTGAAGGAGAGACTTCCATTTCTTCTGAATCCATTTTTCCTCTTCCAGATACAGGAATATCATCTATATTTAACTTTAAGCTGAATTTCTTTATGAAGACTATTCTCGAAGCAGTTCAGAAAACTCCATTCTCTAAACAGTAAGAAACCTTTCAACTGCAATTTTAAAATGATTACTGGACTAATCAGTTCCTTTCAAGAGTGAAAGGAACCAAATGGCCTACAACAACATGTGCCTAGCTACTCACACAGTTAACAGGACTATATACACACGCTAAACCAAACTTCTTTAGGACCTTTGAAATTGTAGGGTATGAAGACGGATGTTTGCTAGGCTTAGATGCAGCAATAGGCATAAATAGCAACCAGGAAGAGGTTTTCCAGTGCTTCTGTAAATGTTACTCTTCAGCTGTTCATTTTCAACTTTATAGATGGCCTTTTGTTCTTGTTTATGTTTTTCTTTCATCACAGTAAGGCTACTTTGTTATGTATATAAACAGTTCAAAACCCAAAATTAAAAAAAAATAATCTGCAGAGATTAATCTACAGAGCCTTATAGTTTTCTACTCACAATCCCACACCAGAATGGCTTTTCTAAAATTATTTACTGAAATAAAGAGAATTCTAGTTTCCATGATTTCCCAGTATCCGTTCTTAATAGATAACAAATTATTTGATATACTTTTGTAGCTCATAAATTAAAAAGCAAACAGACAAGCATAAACAACTAGCAGATTTGCATAAGATTTTACAGAACAATTTATCTATTTTCCTATGGAAAAACCTCACCCTTTTAGTGAAGATTGCGTTTTATAACAAAACTGGAACTAGAAGCAACAAAATGGTTGAAAGTTATTTATATTTCAACATGACATTCTCCTAAAGGAAAATCTGGGCCAAAACCCATCACAACAGGAAATTTTGTGTGAAAAAATGTGCACTGTACTTGTGTAAAGAGGCCAGATACAGTAGGTAAGTACCTTTATAGGAATCCCTTTGGAGAAGCAATCTTGTTGCTAAGTGCAAAATTAAACAAAAAGTTAGGCTAATGGAACAACTTATGGATTTTTTTTTTCCCTAGAACTGCAATATGAATTAATCAACATACAAGAAATGTTGACTTCCTCATATGAAAGGAAAACTAAGCAGATAAACTGCTCAAAAATGTTTCTACTTATACAACACAGTACTTTGACTCCCTCCCATACTACCACTATGCTTCAGTCTCCAAAGTATCACGAAACAAGCATTTTTTCTATATCAAAGGCTTAAGAAAAAAACAATGCTCTGACAGTGGCATTACTTTAGAAGTTGAAAAGTTTTCCTTATACCTTCAAACTCCTCTGCCTTTGAAACCTTGAAAAAAGCACAACGCCCCTCCCCCCAAAAAATGAAAAAAACATAAGTAAATAACATAAGAAGTTGAATAATTTTTAGGTGTAAAGTACCATTCATAGGTATAGGCCTAGAAATTACAGAATGCACTATTGCAGGGTATCATTCTATCACTGTTTATTATAAAGAAACAAAATTAGCTGAAAGTCCATTTTAGACAGATGAGTTATTTTTCATCATTTTAGTTTTGTTCAGAAAACATAGTAAAGCCAGCTAGAAAGTTGTAGAAATAGTAGAGTAAGGAACTGGAGTTCAAAACAAAATGTCAAATTGCTTTAAAGCATATTTGTAGGTCTCATGAATAAAGTATCAGCTCTAAAGAGTGAAGCAAAAAATAGAGCAGAAAGGCAAGTTCTTGTTGGTAGAAAAAAAATGGTATTTCCATCTGAACAGATGTTTCTTTGAAAGCTTGTTGCAAATACAACATTTTGAGAATTTCAGTCAATGAAAATACGGATTTTGCTTAATCAAGTGAATTCTGTAGAGAAATATAAAATTAAGAAAACAGCCTGCAGCTGAATTATGTGTAGCTAGATTTATAAAAAGGTTTGTTCATTAAAAGAACAAGAATATACAATGAAGCTAAAAGTTTCAAACATGAGAAATTATTTTAGGGCCGGTTTTACCTTCAAGCTAGGCCATCAACAGTTAATAAACTGAGGCCATGAAAAGGCCCACTCTAAAACAAACCAGGCAGAGAAATTTGTTTAAAATTAAACAGGAAAGGTTCCTGCCCAAAGATCTCTGAACAAGGGTCTACATTTAAGATCACAGAACTCATACAACCACATAATTATTAAGCTGGAAGGAACCTCTGGAGATATCTGGCCCAGGCCTTCAGCTCAAGCAGTGCTTCCTAGAGCCAGGAACATGTCCAGATGCCTTTTGAAAATCTCCAAGGGTGGAGACTCCAAACCTCCCTGGGCAAACCGTGCCAGTGCTCAGTCACCCCCACAATGAAAAAGTGTTTTCTGATGTTCAGACAGAACCTCCTGTGTTTCAGCTTGTGCCCATGGCCTCTTGTTGCAGTCCACCACTGAAAAGAGCCTGTCTCGGTCTTATTTGTACCCTCCCTTCACATATTGATATATATCGATGAGACTTCCCCCCGAGCTTTCTCCTCTCCAGGCTAAACAATTCCACTTCCCTTAGCCTTTCCTCAGGGGAGAGATGTTCCAGGCCCTTCAGTACCTCAGTGGTCCAGACCTGGACCCAGCACCCTAGATGCATCTCATCAGTGCTGCTCTTTCACCACCCTTAATCTGCTGAACATTCCTAATGCAGCACAGGATACTGTTAGCCTTCTTTGCAGCAAGGACACATTGCTGGCACAACATTCCATTTAGTGAAACTTAATGAAATCTAGATATAGTCGCAGCAGAAGTTACTCTTGGAAAACCTTTCCTGAAAATAACCTCTGTAAGCTCTTACAGATTTGTCATGTAGAAAGAGGGATTTTGACTACAGGAAATATTCTGATATAACCTAGGATAAATAGATTTTTCTTTTTATAACTCCATCAGGTTGTTAGCCTATAATCTTGATGCAATTTACCAGACATTTTGTCTTTTCTGTTTCCAGATGATGATCCCCAATGTAAAGCAAATTTTTTTGAAACTAATATTTAAGTCTGTGGACAAGGAGGAATGGTTTTAAACTAAAAGAAGCTATGCTTAAATATGGGGTTACAAGGAAATTCTTTAGTGTGAGGGTGGTGAGACACTGGAATAGGCTTCCCAGAGAAGGAATGAATGCTCCTTCCTTGGAAGTGTTCAAGGCCAGATTTGGCGGGGCCCTGGGCAACTTGATCTAGTGGGTGGCGTCCCTTCTTGTGGCAGGGGGCTTAAAATTAGAAGATCTTTAAGATCCCTTCCAACCCAAACCATTCTATCATTCTATGGTGAGTGCTGTTAAACTTAATATGGCTCTAGATATAATAGAGAAATAATGTCCTGTAAATAGATTCTTGCCTCTTCATAAGACTGACAGTATCTGATAATTTTAATAAATGAATCCTGCTTGTGAGAAACAATTTACTTTTAAGTGGGAATATTTTCCCTTTGTTGAAGATTTGGTACTCCATTGAAGACTGCTTTTGGTGGAATTCGATGTATGCACTACTGGTATGCATTAATAGCCACAGAAATATTTAAGAGACTTTCCAAGAATTGTAATGGAAATTTGATCCATCCCTTTGTATCCAGAATAACAACATACTGGTTGGTATTCAACAGTCAAAAATAGGACTATGAGCCCTGGGAAACAGTTTTCAATCCCCTATCTCATCTTAGTGTTATTAATACAGGGATTCTAGGTCAACATTTAACTGAAGATGGTTCTCTTGCTGTGATCTGAAATCCTGGAGGTAAGGGTTAATGGGGAGTAATAACTCTACCTGAGCCACACTGCTCCACATCTGTCTTTCTGTTCACATTTTTACGAGGCTGATCACTGACAGAGAAAGGGGACAATGAAAAGGCTTAGATCTCAGAGTCTCTGTGACTCAGGTGGGGATCAAACCACCTGCTAGCTGAATGAACTGGCACACATATATGCAGACAGGTTTATAGAAAACTCCAGGAGTTTCTAGTCTACTTTGCAGGAGTATTTAGGCCAAAGGCTTTTGAGATACAATGTTTCCAAAGACATTTTTGGCAGAAGCAGCTTCAAGTAATTTTTCAACTGTCTCCATGTATGTTAGAACTGTCTAGTCGACTGTTTTCCCTGTAGGTTTGTCCTACAAGGAAGCTTAATAAATCAAGTTTCTCTCCCTTCCAATGTTATGTTTAAGTCAAATCATTCCTTATTGCACAGAGGCTGTCCTCTACAGTTTTCAGACAATATCTGGTAATCAAAAAATAAAATTGGTATCAAAGCTGTAAACTAGCTTGATTGATTTGGGAGAGGACACACTAGGAAAATCTATGTTTATAGTTTTGACTGTTTTAATACATTATTTATGGTTTTCCATTTTGTTGCAAATGATAATTTTTAAAATCTTGCAATTCTCCTTTCCTCATCTTAAAAATTTCCTTTGAAAAACATTCACTCATTTCTTTCTAAAATAATGTGTACAAATAGGGAATACAATACAGTTTAAATACCTGGAATACCAGCTGCACCAATATCCAAGATTTTTTTTGGTTTTGGCCTGAGAGAGAGGATATCTCTAACTATGATATTTAATTTACAATATCTCTGGGTGATTGATCATGACTTTTTGCTGCAGAAAACAAATGAGCTAGAATAAAAATATATGAACATTAATTTCTAGAAGATCATGGTCTATAGCTCTATATGAGGCCTTTAATAGCTATTACCATTCACATGGCACCATAACTGACATTTATAAGGTGCTATAGAAGACAGACATACAGGTAAAAAGCCTGACACTGTCATGTAAAACTTTTAGATCGTTATGCTTTTCTCTTAGTCCTATCTTTGTCTTGAGGACTTCAGAGGATAAAGAAAAGAAAAAGGTTTTCAACTCTATGTTTCATCACAGTTATATATCATAAAACAATTATTTGAGTAATTGCTTCTTGAATTACTGTCAAAAACTTTCTGTAAACTATGGAAAATGAGTTAATATGAAATATGAAATAGAATACTTTTCAGATCACTATTTCAAATAAGAAATCAAGACTAGCCTGATTGTGAAAAAAACATAGAAAAGCAAACACTGTTTCTAAGTTCCTGTTCAATGTTTCGATTTCTTTAAAAAGACTTAATTCAAAATAAAAGACAAAGTGGACATCTTTAAAGGGAATTTGCCTATATTTAATTTTAAAAATTATTTTAGAGGTTTAAAATTTAAATAATCAATTTTAAATGCCTACACAGGTACTCACTCACTCCTCTTTCTCGCCCTTTCCCTCAGCATTTATTGCTGAGCATGACATCATCTGGTATGGAATGCCAATCTGGGTCAGCTGTCCCAGCTGTGTCTCCTCCCAGCCCCTTGCCCAGCCCCATCTTACTCACTTGGGCTGGTGAGTAGGGCAGAGTAGGGAGGAGAGCACATTTTGCAAGAATGTCTATCACTACTCAGTGATAGCCAAATTATTGAAATTTTACCAGCACTGTTTAAGCCAAAAATCCAAAGTTCATCATCATAGGAGCTGGTATGAAGAAAATTAACTTAATCCCAGCCACATTGTGTACATAAGGACACGGCAGACATTACTGAACTAATATTACAAAACAACAGAATCTCCTAGCAAAGATTTGAACCCTCCTGTTTGTTTATGCATTCACTGTGTTCCATCATACAGAAAACTTGGTGAAAATTTCTCTCAATAAATGGATTCTTAGACTCATAAATTGAAGGCTTCAAAGATCCATAGCATGTAGTCTGCAAAAGTGTGTGTTTGATTAAAGTTTAAAAAAAATTATGAATAGGCTTCTACACCCAGGATTTCTTCATTAGCTTTAGAGGAAATGTGTAGGAGTATAAAGGTCCACACTGTGTGCACTGATGAATTGAGTAGGGCTTAAGGAACCACAAAGTAAAATCAATATGAACAAAAGTTCTGAAAATATGAAATATTAATAATTGAGAAATAGATTCTAAATTTGATTCATGTACACACTATATGGTCAATGCAGAGCTTTAGCAGCTTTCCTGACTTTTTTCTTTTAAGTCCAGTGAAGTAGGCAAAGTCTGCTTCCCATAGGAAGACAGGAAAACAGGAGTCACTGTCTTGAATAATAACATATATTTCAATAATAATTTATTTTTTACTCTGTCTCAAATAATTCACAGAAGCTGTGAAACAGCCACTAATGGAATGTACATCATATACCAGCAACACTGCAGGCATTTCCAGAATAAACAGTCCATCTGACATCGAAGTTATAGGGAACAATTTGTGACTAAGAACTATTTAATACACTCAGTAAAAGAAGAATGGAAGGAATATTTTTCAGAACATCTGAAGAATCCGAACAACTCTTTCAGAAAACCTTTGCCTATTATTCAGTTATCATTGTGGGCTTTTGAAAGCACTGAAATAGGTTTATTGGTTTGTCTTTTAAATAAATCCAGTACATGAAAGCTTCCAGAACTACAAAATATAAAAAAAAACCCCAAAGTTAAGAAATGGAGAAGTATTCACTGCACCACTCTCCATCCTTTGTATGATTTAACAATTAAAAAAAATAAAATCCTGAACTTGTAACATCTTGGGCATTCATATACATCTCTTTCACAGTCCTGTGAAAATAAGAAGAAAAGAATTGAACAGTTTTTTGTATGATTTTGTTTTAGATGTGGACTGGTGCGTTAAATTGTGTAGCAAGAATAAGGAAACATATTTCTTTCTGTCCACTGCCTACCTCTCAGTACTTTCTTTCAAACTGTGAGTTTTATCCTTTTTTTTTTGGTGCAGAAGCAGGGTTTTATTGGTTTTGTGGGTATTTTTGTTTGTTTGTTTGTTTGTGGTTTTTTTCAAGCTCTAATGCTCCACATTCTCTTGAAGAGAAGAATTATGACACATAAACAGTTAGACAAGAAAACACTTTTACCATGACATTTTGTATTTAAAGAGCAATTAACTCTTGTAATGAGGTAATTGGGCGCAGTGCCTCTGAGAGCAGAACCACATCATCCTTATGACATAATCTAGAGTTTCTTTACTAGACATTTTTATTATAGTGGTGGATAGCAATGTCTAGGCAAGTGTGTTTATCCTAAATAGCACATACTACATCCTACAGCCACAGTCCCTGCCCTTCTAGTCCAGGTTAGACTGGCAGTACAGATCCAGGGGCTCAGGGCACTCATTCTGACTGATGGATTCCTCTCGGGTGGTCTGGTCTCTGTGTGAAACTGTGTTCCATGTTGGGCTCAGCCTTTGACATGGTGTCTGAGGTCCACACGTGGTGTTATGATCTTGCCCCATATTGGGTAACTGTCTCTTTATTGCATTGTAAGCTAAAACATCAGTACAAGATGATACTGCCCTTGCTAATCAAGTAGCCTGAGGCCAATCTCTTACTTGCTCTGTATCCAACAACAATTAGCAGTTGTCACAGTTTTCATCAGGCTTTCTCTCACCCACTAGTTTTCAGCCTCAAATATGTTACAAATGTGTGAAGTCAGCAAAAATCACATAATATATAAAGTGTATCTATTACTTCTTTGTTTTCCGGCTCATCTTGAGCTAATCTATTCAGACCTGAAATCCTTTATTTGAGCAGTGATTTAGGGTAGACTTCATACCATGTCAATGTTTAAAATGAAATTTGCTACAGTTTTTCTAATGAAAATAAGCCAGCTAACTAGTTAAGACATTACACATACAGGTAGTTTCATGTTTTTATGCAGCTAGTTTCATAAGAAACCTTTTTAGCCTAGTCCAATTACATCACTGGAGATAAAATCAGGCAGAAAGGTTCACCCTGGTTTGTCCCAAAACTGTCAGCTATGAGGTAAAGTAAGAAATTACATGCGTAAACAAAAAGCAAGGTAGGCAAATATAACCTTTGATTGTTTGTGATCAGTTCTTCAGTTTGGGGCTGGAGCCTTCACCGCATCACTTCATATCTATTTTCCTCTCACCACATCACTTCATGTCTATTTACTCTTTGTGATGTACTTTCACAGTGTCCCACTACCTGAATGTGACAAGTATGCAATGCTACATTTCTAGGCTGTCTAAGTTTTGAACACTTCCCAACAGCAGATGCTTTAATGTTTAAGACCATTAGGAAAAAAAAACCCAAACAAACTAGCACATTAATTACGCATTAGTTAGCTTATATATTGTAAAAGCACAGGGAAATAATAGGTATGAGGTGTGATAGTTGCTCCATGTGATACTAAAGGAAGAAATAAGATCAGTTCTGTAAGCCTCAGCCTGAATGAGGGGGAAGTAAGAAAATAGAGCACTATTTCTCAGCATGAAACAGATTTTATCACAGACGTATCCCCAGTATGGGCAAACTTTTGGTCTTGATGGTTTTGAGTTGTTGGTTACATCATAGACAGCTAGTAATCCAATATACTGCTCTACTTATTTATATAGTTTTCCAATTTTCTAGCAGCTTCATTTTCTAATAAATTATTTCAAAGTTCTATAGATTGTAAATTAAGAAAGTGCTGATCCAACTCAAATCCTGCAATAAGTGTATGTATAACTCTGAAAGTTTTATATATGTAAAAAAAACCCAATTAACTATGACAGCCAATAGGTATCTACACCTAAAATTAAAAGTTTCATTCATATTTGTGACCCATTTATTTTAGGTTTTACCCACAGAATAGTTGACACATCTGTTTAATTTGTTTTCATGAGTCTACAGGCTAATTGAGATTTCTCTTAAGTTTCCTTTTGTTAAACCAAACATGTAGTTTGACTTCTCAAAGGCTCATTCTTATAGCTTATGTTTCCATATATATTTGAATATTCGCTCAATTTAGTTACATCCTATTATCTATATCAGAGCCATTTCAAAAATTATCATTTTTTCTGCCTTAATTTTCAAAACTTATTTAAGTTCTTTCCCAGCTCGTTGGTTCATACTTGTATCCAATTATGTTCAAAAATATTTATATTACTGATTTATCTATAATAGTTGTTAAATTCTAAAAAAAATCTGTAACACTAAAGTGTAGGTTTTTGTGAGCAGAATTAGAAGTGATATTTAGTTCTATTAGAAAATGTATTCTCACCTATATTAAACCTCATTTTAATACTTCATTGTATTTAATATAGCAAACCTAATTTAAAATAAGTTCCAGACATCTTTAATATTAGTGCAAGTCAATTTTACAGGCATAATGAGATTTGCTTGTGTCCTCCTCTTGAAAGAGAGAAGTTTTATCCTGCAATACTCAATAACATAAAAGAGATGCAGTCACCCTGTAGTAAATGTGCTTATGGCCATTGTAGGAAATAACAGGTTTTCTGCTCTCTCTTGTAAGATATTGATTTAAGAATTATTTAAACATCACTTACTTCCAAGATTATTAAGTATTTGGACTGTCAGAATTTCAAAAACAAACAAAAATCCCCCAGGTAATCCTACCTTTGGCAGCATGCTGCTCCAGCTCCTGTTCAACCCATGCAGGCTCCCTAAATAAGTCAGCAAAGTAATTTTTACATCTTAAATATGCTAAACCTTCCCAAAAGCTTTCCAGTTCTCAGCTTCTCCTTTTTATAATCCACACTTCTGGCAGTGTGCAGATTTTAAATGACTTTGTGATATTGCTTGTATTCCTAGTAATAACTTTTCACATCCGCTTTAAGTATTATGGGATTTCAGCACTTATTTATGTGTAAAATCTCTTGCAAAAGAGAAAAAAAAAATAGAGCTCTCAGAAACTTTGTTACCTTGGAGGTGTCTTTCTGCTGGCTGTAAGTTTTATATGCTATCATGAACTATCTTGAAGTCATCCACTGTAAACTACAGACAAAAGTAAAATCTCTTTGCCAAGTACCTTGAGACTTGTTATAACACAAAAGTAACTTTCCTGGTACAGGACAAATCCATTTAGTCCAATTGATTCTGGGTTAAGCTAAAGGTATATCACAATCATTGCTATGTGCTTTATTACATTTTGTTTACATGAACAATTACATAGCATGTCAATTTATGCTTTTATCTAGACAGTCACTCTGATTATTATTGCTTAAGTGCTGTTACAATGAAGAAAAAATTCTGTATATGAAAGTCACCACTGAGGAGTTGCACACTGAAAGACACATTGAACAGACACTCAGTTTTATTGGGAAAGATACTCTTCTGCTTTCTCTGCCTCAGATGTGTCACTGAGAGAAATATCAGAAATAGAATGGTTTGTACTTTTTTTATAAATGCAAGTCTTCTTTTATAAACATGTATTAAATCCATTGAGGAACAGATCAATCATGATAAACTCCAATGACTATATTGATTTGTTTGGACTAAAAGTGTCAAATAAAACAGTGATAAGATTAGTGAAATTAAATAAAATATCAAATGCTGGTTTTACTTATTTTTGTGCATAGAATGTTCTTAGTCAAAAACACTACGCTATACACCACTGAATAGAGAAAGAAATACTTTCAGTGAATGCACATAATATTGAGAATGGATAGCTGAACAGAGAAGGCAAAGAGCTTCTTAATTACTAGAAACTAGTGTTGAATCCCCATCAAGGAGTCTTGAAAGCAGAATAATATGCTTTTAAGTTCAAGGACAAGTAGTAACAAATTATGTCAATCCAAATACTGATCTACTTCAGCCCCTTGGCATCTTCTGTTTTACTTTGGTTTCTAAATGAAGACACAAACACCTGTTCTTGCAGCAGGTGGTATTTGTTTATTATAGCTCTTCCTGCTGAGTTTTAATCAGCCTGCAGCTGCAGAATCCAGACTAAGGAATGGCTATAATACCAGCTTTTCATATAAAAGCAGTATTGGTCCAGAGATAATTTTTCATACTTCATTTCCATCATATGTTACCAATCATATAATTTCCTTCTCACACTCCAAGTTTTTAATTAAAGAGTAAATTCATGTATAATGCTAGTAAGAGAAGTTTTGAACATTGTGCCCTGAGGGTGTTATTTGATTATATTCTCTTATTGCAAAATCTCCAATTTTTGGAAGAAGATTCTCAAACCTCTGCCAATTTGTACTCCTGCCATTCTTTACTGAGAGAAGCAAGAAGCTTAGAAAAAAGTCAAGGGACAAATTAACAACATGTAAATCCCTCTATTCAAATGCAATTGAAATAAGAAAAAGGTACTCATGAGACAGGAGAAGTAGGGTAAAACTTTCTATTCCAAACTATAAGGTGAGAACACTGAAATAATTATCCAGAGACTTATTAAGAAAGTCTTCCTGTGTATATGCAATGTAACTGAGTTATATTTATTGTCATTAATAGAATGAAGTCATGGGCTTCAGACTGCCAGATGTTTTGCAAAAACTTTATATTAGTTTTGCTTAGTATTAAAGCAACAACTATTCAATGAGGCTTACAGAATATAATAATTTGTTTAAAATGAAGGAAGATAAGGGTCAAAAAAAGTGAGATTTTACTGTGTGGAATGACAGAGTTGCTTCAATGCAAGTAGAGTGAAGACAAGTCGGGTAGTGAAACACTGGAACATGTTGCCCAGAGAGGTCGTAGATGCCCCATCCCTGGAAACATTCAGGATCTGGTTGGATGGAGCTCTAAACCACCTGGTCTAGTGGAAGGTGAACTCAGATGATTTGATTTCAGGTTAGTTTAAGTCCCCAAAGGCTCACAGTTCCTTCAAGGAGCCTATTCCAGCAGAGACTTCCCACGGGGTCACAGCTTCCTTTGGGACAAATCGGCCTCTAGGAAAACAACTTATGCCACTGTCATCTTCACTAAAGGCTGCAGACGAGTTTCTGCTCCAGTGCTGGGAGCACTTCCTCCCCCTTCTTCCCTGACCTTGGTGTCTGCAGAGCTGTTCCTCTCACATCTCACTCCTCTCTCCCAGCTACTGTTGAACAGTATTTTTTCTCCTTCCTTAAACAGGTTTTTGCTGAGGTGCTACCAGCTGATTGACTCACTTTGCTAACTTTGGCTGGCTTTGTCTAGTGGTGGTTCTGTCTTGGAGCCAGCTGGAACTTACATGGGGGAAAGTATCTGGCATGTTCTCACAGAAGCCATCCCCACCGACCCCCTGCCAGCTACCAAAATTTTGTTACTTAAACCAATACAAGGGATGTGACAGTGTGTGCCAATATTTGACCTGAAACAAACCCAGAAAAGCTAGTTTTCCAAAAAAAGCTAGTGGTTATTTTTTTTAGTTTGTGTTAATGCAGCATCATGATCACAGCATCACAGTACATAGCAATATAAATATCTTTATTAGGTTGAAGATCTGCTGCTTGCAGAGATTTCCACTCCTATTTTGTCAGGGTGTTTTCTCTGAAGTCAAGAGTTGGGGCTTTTGTTTTGTTGGGACTTCTTTTAAAATGTCATTGTTCTTTTTTTTTTTATTACATTTCTATGTCTTGAAGAATTGTAATATCCTGAGCCCCTGGCCACAAGAAGTACTGTAGGAGAGAGCAACTAAAGAATAGATATGTGGCTCTTAATTAGACAGTAAATTAGGACAAGTGCTCTCAAGGACACAGTCATTTCAAACATCTCTTGAGAGAAGAATTTCAATGATCAATACAGTTTTTTCCTTTGTGAAGGAAAAGAAAAAAGTAGAAAAGAGAATGAAAGCATTTTAGTCTTTTTCTTTTTTAATTCTTTTTCATTTAGTCAATTTTTTGTACTTCCTGCTGGTAAAAACAGTGATTGTTCCAATTTAAAGTACTAAAAATAGACATTTGTAAAGTGTTTTCAATACATACAACATACCAACAGCATTTCTTTAAAATCATGAGGTTAAGTCTTTTTTTTTTTTTAATAAAAACATCATTCTCTTCCAAGGTATCACCATACTGAAAGGTTATGTGTATAGAGAATATTGCATAGAGCCACAGAAAGCACGGCAAATTAATTCATTGTTACTTAGCTTTTGCTGCTGCTTTTCATCATAAATGAAACAGACACAGTGGATATTTTTGTCCTTTCTACTAGCTTTAAGGCATTACGAGAACTGCACACAATAAAGGGTCACAGGAAGGGGCTTTAACAGAAACAATATTTGTCCTGGGAGAGTTTGCTTTCCTAAGCTGAAATTTACGGTTCATTTTGCTATTGAACTCCTAATAATAAATATTAACCTCTAATATTAGATGGTCCATATTCTTTCTGTACCGGTTTTGGCTGGGATAGAGTGATTTTTCTTCATAGTAGCTGATATGGAGCTCTGTTTTGGTTTTGTGCTGGAAATGTTGATGTTTTATTATTGTTGAGCCTTGCTTGCACAGCGTCAAGGCCCTTGTTGCCTCTCAGCCCACCCCACCAGTGAGGAGTCAGGTACACAACATATTGGGAGAGGACACAGATGGGACAGCTGAACCCCACTGACCCAAGGGATATTCCGCACCACATGACAGCAGGAGCAGCATCTAAAGCTGGGTGAAGAAAAAAGAAGGGGAGATGTTTGGAGTGATGTTATTTGTCTTCCCAAGCCACTGTTACATGTGATGGAGCTCTGCTTTCTGGGGATGGCTGAACACCTGCCTGCCCACAGGAAGTTGTGTATGAATCCCTTATTTTGCTTTGCTTCCTTGCACAGCTTCTGCTTTACCTTTTAAACCTTTTATCTCAACCCATGAGTTTTCTGACTTTTCTGATTCTGGAGGTGGAGTCACCATCTCAGGAAGTGTTAAAAAAATGTGTGGGGATGTGGTTTAATGGCAAACATGGTGGTGGTCAACAAGATTGCGGTTGAAATCAATGATCTTACAGGTCTTTTCCAACCTTAATGATTCTATTATTTTATGATTCTTGCCCCCATTTCAGGAGAGTGAGAGTGCGTGTGAGTGTGTGTATGTGTGTGTGTGTGACCAGCTGTGTGGGGTTAACAGCCCCCCAGATAAAATTAATACTAGTCCTGGTCCAAAAGTCTGACCCAGAAATTTTTAGAAATTGGGAAAGGGTCATGGGAAAAACTTCATTGAATTTATTTTGTGAAGATCTGTCCTAGAAAATTTCTATTGATTGTTACTGAAAATATGGTATTGGGCCACAGGCACTACAGAGATTCTTAGGACTTGTCTTAGTTCAAAAAAATCCAATAGCTTAAGAAGTTTTGGTCTGGGATGGGTATAAGACCCAGTGAAATTTCCAGATAACTGCTTGCCTGTTAAACCCAGTAAATGAAAAGAATGCTAGAAGACTTGAAGCTGTAGCCTTGAAAGCATCTGTGAAAATTGGGTGACTTTAATGAAAAGCTGGGATCAAAGTTCTCAGTCAACAGAATTCTGGCAATTACACCCCTTCCCAAACACATGACAATATGTGTGGCACACAGAAGATTACACAGCAGAGCTGTCAGCAGTCTAACAGACAGCAGCAGAGCTGTCTATTAGTAGGCCCTTAACAGATTGCTTTGTGGAAGTGTGGCTTCAGAAAAGTAATTGACATGAAAATTAAAAGTGCGTGTATATAAATGTATATAATTATATACATATGCAGATAAATGCGTAACATTATATATGAAGAAATATATATAACACTACATACATATTCTAACTGCAGTAAATACGTCCCTAATACTTGTTTTGCTTGGGTCACCTTGACCAGATTCACAGCGTTTGAGGCACTGGTCATATCTACTGAACAGCATGCATCATCCAAGCATGTCCTCTTCAGTAACCTAGTTCTTATAACACAGTACTGACAAGCCCATCAGATTTGAACTAAATCCAGGTCATCATGCCTTGTCTTTTCTATATTAATTAGTACCAGTTCAAAGTTCTAATTTAACTTCATTAACTTAGGAAATAATGATTTCCTTAAAGGATAGTATGAGCTTCAAATGATTTAATAAATCCTTCAGAAGTTCAGATCCTTTTGAAAGTTTTATAGAAAGTCTGAGCCCTAGTTTTGAAAAAATATAAAAAACCTGTCTCTAAATAAGTGATATTATCAAAATGAAATCACAAGAATTTATGCTGAAATTATGTCAGATCACTAGGTGTAGAACTATCCTAATTTGTAGTCCTATGAGACACAGCAAAATTAAAATGACTCCAAGGAAAAGTAGATTTTAAAAATCATACAAAAGCTGTTTAATCTGCACTTTAGAAAGCAGACTGATCTATAGCATATTTATTTTTCTTAAGATGGATAGCCTTCCACATTTCAAATTTGGGAAAAATAAAGCATCTTTGGCACATTATAACAGTCCAGTCTGTTCTCTTTTATAAACCATAGAACCTCATCCTGTATTGCTCGATTAAATCAGAATTTGCTTGAACAACAACCCATCTTTCAGAAAGATTTAAGTGATAGATTTATAATTAAACTATCAAAGTGGCACACAGCTCAGACCTAGATGGCAATTTTATGAACAGTACCATATTCCAAATCACCTACCTATCTCAAGCCCAAACAACTATATATCACGGTCAATTTTAGTTCAGTCTCAAGAGGGGTTTTAAATCAGTCATCCAGAGGTATCCTGTAATAATTCAGCTGTTCTACAACTGTGCATCTGAAAGGCTGCAATACCTACAAACTACGCTTTCAAGTTTTGTTTGAAAGTTAAATATTTCAGTGTCCTTTAAACTTCTGTTTTCTTACATTCAGTCCTGCAATCTCACTTGCATGTGCAAGGGAACTCACTAGGTTTTCTGTATAGGCCCCAGAAATTAGCTTCATAGGTGTCTTCTGCAGATAGATGGTAATTCACTGGATGCAAAACTGAGCAATGAATAACAGAAGAAGTAATACTGCATAAAAATTGCATGTCCAAGACAATAACTATGCCATATGTCATGTCTTTAATAAGAAAATGGCCTACAGTCCTTCACACTTCCTAACTTTGTCTTATGCATCCACATCAACATATAAATTCTTCTTTGTTCACACCACACAGTTTAGAAACTTTCAGAAAGAAGCCCAAGTGATTGATTTATTTAACACCATCCAACTGAATTTCCTAAAAAATAGGATGTGATTCCTGGTGAGATGTGGATTAGCACAGTTTAATTGATCTTTCCCTAAATTTTAGACCTTTTTAGAGCTTTAGATATTTCTAAAGATTTTGGGTACAAAATCTTTTTGGTACTTTATGGCACTCTGAGACAAAACTCATGTATATGCTTGAAAATTATGCTATGTTTATACAGCAAAAGATTAGGACTAAAGTACAAACCAGACTTTAATCCATTTGCAAGGTAATGGACAAATGACTGGGGTGAGCTAGAAGAACCTTGGGACAACATGAATCTCCAGAATCTACTGAGCAAGAAAAGAAAATATTGTTAAAACTATGCAACCAAAAAGTCGCAGATGGATTCTGAGCTCAGAGAAAGCACCATGTCTGCTCTAGGATTTTTAGAAAACTTTTGTGTTTAACATATTTTTTCAGAGGTGGAGTGACATTTTGCTCCCCCACCATTGTTCCACCTGTAAAATATCACACTGCATTTAATAGAAGTCTAGAGTTCATATTAAGAAAAAACCCTCCAATTTATAAGTAATTTTTTCCTCATTCTGAATGAGTACACTGTAATCCATAGTCTAGATAATATTTCAAAAATTAATATGTTTTAAAGATTAAAGGATATTACCTGTAAAGTCTATAGAAATATTTAATTCTGAAAATAAATTAATCTAACTTGGTTGGAATGGATTCTTTTGGTTTGGGGTTTATTTTTTTTGAAGGAACACAAATACATCTATATCAACTAAGAATTCTGACATGAGGTTCTGAAGTGCTTTCTAAAGCCATTTGATCCCTAGAGTGCCAAGAAAATTATGGTGAAAGTCTAAAACATATTGTCAATGACATTGAACCAGAGAGGAATAACAGCCTAGTGAGTTTGTTAAGAAGGCTAATACTGACTCTGTAAGAACCACGGCAGTGCGCAATAAAGAAATACGTATCGATTTGTCCTTGCTCACTTGAGACTTCATCCCAAAGATACTGGGATGAAATTAATCCATTTAAAATAATATTAAAGTCCCTCTAAATAAAGACAGCAATAAAGTGGCTTTTATATTCTTTATTTACTTTAAGCACAAGTCTGTGCAGTATCAATTATGTTTCTGTGGGGTTTTTTGCATACTCGGCACATAGGAAAGCATAGTGTGTGCTTAAGTCAAGAATAAATTGTAATGGTTTTCCACACTGTTAAATGTCAGACAGTTTCTGTTTTGTTTGTTTGTTTTAATTAACTGGAACTAACAGCTTCCAGCAGGTTTAAAGACCATTGACCAATTACATTAGTTTTCTTTAACCACAACAGACATTTATATTAAGTGGTTTACGTATTGTTAATTAGTCTCAGTATTTCCATATGAAAATAAAAATAACAGTTGACATTTCTAGAGCACCACCTCATTGTGGATTTCAGACCGATCCAACAAGAAATTTCTTTAGAATATGAAGTTCTGAAATTGCTTAGTACAACAGGTCAAATTTTTCCTAGTTGTCACAGTGAAAGCTATCATAGATTCATCTCAGTGAAATCAGTACATTTTATCTTAAGAGCTTTCTAGCTAAGCAATAGAACAAAAATTATATAGACTGTTATACATCTAAATCAGCTGTGCTCTGAGCCAGCACTATTACGTGTTCACCTCAATGAAACAATACCAAACTGAACACCAAATGTAGGATGCATCATCTCACCTAATGTATTTCCTTAAAACATTTTTAGTATTTTCCACAGCAGTTAGATCACATAACCAACTTGGAATATACTAGGGAGAAGAACAGTTAGCACAGAATCAGAATCATTAAGGCTGGAAAAAGACCCTGTGGGAAGAAGACTGGGGGTAAAATTACATTTTAATAGATGGAGATTGCAATCAGTATGCCCACAAAATATATACCAAGGGGGAAAATGTGGTTACTACTCCCTGGATGGAACACAGACAGCATGCCCAACTTCGCACACACAGTCCAAAAAGGACTAAACAGAGGGTGGAGCGCATTGAAGTCAGGAGACATTGCAGTCAGGCTCTGAGGAAATACTTGCAAAGGAGGGAACCTGGTGGTAATTTTTAGCTGACAAGTCATGTAGCAGCTGAAAAACAAGGGAGATAAAAGATGTCTTGCTGTTGAACCAGCAGCTGAGGCAAAACCATTTTCCTTGAACTTGTGTATATCACCAACCCAAGGCTAACTCAGAGGAGAGTTACCTGTCTAACCCATGACCAGACAGGTTCTCCAGAGCTGGAACTGTGGGTGACTGTGTCAAAGGCTTTGCTTAAGTCCAAGTAGACAACATCCACAGCATTCTCCTCATCCACTAAGCAGGTTACTTTGTCATAGAAGGAGGTCAGGTTGATCAAGCAGAAACTGCCTTTCATAAACCTGCGCTGGCTGGGCCTGATCCCAGGGCTGTCCTGCACACGCTGTGTGACAGCACCTCAGGGTGATCTGCTCGATAACCTTCCCCAGCCCTGATGTCAGGCTGAGAGGCCCTCCCTGCATCCTCCTCGTGGCCCCTCTTGTAGCTGGGCCTCGCATCTACTAAGCACCAGTCAAATAGGACTTCCCTGCATAGCCAATACTGTTGTTAAGTAGTTGGTCAGCAGTTGTGCCAGAGCCCTCAATACCTTCAGGTGGATCTCATCCAGCCCCATAAACTTGTGAATGTTTAAGTGGAGTAGCAGGTCACTGATCATTTCCCCTTGGATTATGTGGGCTTCATTATGCTCCTCTTCCCTGTCTTCCAGCTCAGGGTATCCAGAGAACAACTGGTATTACTATTAAAGACTCAGGCAAAGAAACATTAATTACCTCATTACCTTACTTAATTACCTTCCTTTCCTCATCCTTTTTCACTATGCTTCCCCATGCATCCAATATCCAATAAAGGATGGAGATTTTCCTTAACCTTCCTTTTGTTGTTAATGCATTAAGAGAAACAATTTTTCATTGTCTTTTAAGACAGTAGCCAGATTACATTTTTTTATTTTTTTTAACCTTACATACCCTGTTTTTCTTGACAAGGCTTTCCCACACTTTCTATTAACCTTTATATTGGGAAATCTTGCTTTTACCCATTATCTTTATTTTAATCCCATTCTTCCTGGGTAAGAGCTGTTTCTACTTGACTGATGAGTGACACATGACTCGGAGCTTTCAGGATGGAGTGGTGTTGGAAAGAAAGAGATGAAAACTTCTTGATTGCTTTCCATGTGTAGAGACTTACAGTGACTTCATTCATTAATTAAAGGAAATCAATTAAATGCATTGTAGAACCAGATCTAGAAACATATCACTATGGTGAAGGTGATTTTGTCATGCATACAAGCTGTCATTAAAGACTAGTAAATTATGACTGTGTAAAGTATTTTCTGGCTGGGTCAGTAAATAAGGAACTCAAAAAGCATTAAGCCGTACACGCATTGCAGTTAATAAGAAAATGCAAAATGAGGCTAGTAGATGGTATTATATTAAGAGAAGCTGTGTATAAATCCTAGGAGAAGACTACCCTGTTTATATCAGCAATGATATGAAGCAGAATGACATAGCAAGTCTCAGAAAATCCAAGATATAGAGTTAAGCCATGACATGGGGTTTTTCCAGCATCTACTTTTATTTTTCTTTTCAAAAGCACTAGAAAGACTGAAGTATTGTGGTACTGCAAAATTTGAAAACTGCTAAAAATAAAATCCTTGTTTAGTGATGCAAAGACCATTAAAGGACATGGATTATTAAATTTTTAAAGGCTAAAAAGATCTGCTATGGTCGCTGAATAGTGACCTTCTGAATAATGCAGATTTCTGACACATCTAGTGATTTTTTCATTTTCCCTTTTAATAATATGTGCCTCAGCTACATATGTCCTGATCTGCAAATAATATATATTATTAAGTCTTTGCTGCTTCCCACTTAAACTGTTTCAGTAATTAGAACATTTGGTCTTATTGAGCTGATGCAGTTGAAATTTATTTATCTTCTACAAGTGGGTTTGTCAGGTTTTAGATCAAAGGCCATTATGCTGTCGGCAATCTGGTTCTTGTGGATTCTTGGGGACATTGATCAAGTCATCCACATAAAGTAAAAATCTTACTTTCTTTCTATAAAACATGGTTTCCTTAATTTCAAATTATGGCTAAAATTCTCTAGTTTCTCAAGCTCATATGGTCTCATTAATGACAAAAGAAATACAATCTCAAAATTCCTACTTTGCTATTTTCATAAAGGGATTTAAAATTTAATTTATAAATTGTGTTGGCCTCCAGTGTTACAGCATCAGAAAGAGATCAAATGGTCAGCTATTTATCAAACATGACCTTAAGTCCTTTATTGTACTTTAGCTTTGGTAAGTCACTTAAAAAATATCTTTATGGAAAAACTATACTTAAAAACTTGTCCACCTGCCATTGTCAGTTTAATTGTAAACAATGTGGTGAAACTGCATTTTTGTGATAATTGTAATTCAGTGTAGTAATCCAAGTAATCTAAGTGTTGTTCCTTTTCTGAACAAAACCTCCATATCTCAATAAAATACTTAACGAAAGACAATGTGAAATTCTTAATTGTTTTCACTGCAGTTAGCAAAGTGACCCAATTTTGCAACATTTTGATGGAAGCAGTCATTTTTATCAGAGTTATCACTAATTTGCCCTAGAAAATAACTACTCAAAGAAAAGGAAAAGTCTCAGTTTTAGTTTTTCCTAAATAATAACGATTTCTTTTTCAGGTTAATCTAAATCGTAAATTAGCTCTTATGAGAAGATTTCTGTTTAAATTCAGCTAGTTCAAGGCTCTGGAAAATCACTTCTTTAACGTAACACAGACTATCCCTCAAGCAAACTACAGAGTACTCAGGGACTATCACTGTAAATACAAGCTTCTCTATGGGACAATTGCAAAGACTGTGATTTCTTCTTATGAATACAGCAATAATTTTGACTGGTTTTTTTTCACTCAAAAATACTATGGTAAAAACAAATTAGCACTTTCTGGACCTTAAATCCATTTAAAAAACCCCCAAACAAACAGAATTCCATTCAGTTTTAATTTTTACATAAAATCTTACTGAATGTATAGGTGCCACTGCAAGTGAGTAGGAAGCCTTCTGTATTATATAATCCAGCACAGTAAACTTTGATAATGAAAGTGCTCTAGAAGAAATATTGTAACAGAACAAGTGTATATAGGATTGAAAAAAAACCCCAAAAAACAAACAAACAAAAAAACCAAAAACAAAGGGAAAAGCTCAGATTTTTGTTCATGCTGTTCTCATTGTTTCTTTGATTTTTATTACTAAACTTATAAAGAATTTTTGAGAAATTTTCTTCTGTTACTATTTGTGTCAATAAAGGTGAAGTCAAGAAAATGGACTAACGAATTAAGTTTGACCTATTACTACAAAACAAGTTCACAGAGATTCCTTACCTTTATTATGTTTTACACCTAACACCAGCAAATTACTGTTTCGGGACTACCAGATTGCAAATCACAGAATCACAAAAGTAACTGAGTTGGAAGGGACCCACAAGGACCATTGAGTCCAACTCCTGGCCCTGCACAGCACCATCCCCAAGATTCCCACCATGTGCCCAAGAGCATTGTCCAAACATGTCTGGAACTCTGTCAAGCTTAGTGTTCTGACCACTTCCCTGGGGAGCCTGTTCCAGTGCCCAACCACCCTCTAGGTGAAGAACCTTTTCCTGATATCCAACCTAAACCTCCCCTGACACAACTTCAGGCCATTCCCTTGGGTTCTGGCACTGGTCACTGCAGAGAAGAGATCAGTGTCTGCTGCTCCTCTTCCCCTCATGAGGAAGTTGTAACTGCAATGAGGTCTCCCCTCAGTCTCCTCTGTTTATGCATACATATACAGCAGAGTTTAAGTCAGTACTTGACATAGTACTTATACATAGGCTTGTGAAGTTGTCCATATTTTTATTCCTTCTTAATAGTTATATGTAAATTTAATGTCAGTACTCCCATGTACTCAAAATTAATCAAAAAGAGAACCCCCTATGGCAAGTTCAAACTTTAGAAATAGAGCCAGAGAAAAAAGCAAAGGAAAAACACTGAACAGCTCTCATTCTACAACTGAACATCTTAAAAAGGCAAGGAAAGGCGAGCTTCCTTTAATTTTAAATTTCCATGTATATTCTTGCTATAAGAAGTCCCTTTTCTCCCTCATACTGATAGAGGAACACACACATACACATTTTGTGTAGAAAAGCATTAACATACACTTTATGTTCTATGTTCTCTGCTTCGAAAGAAAGCTCATAAATGGGAAATACTTTAAACTTCAGAAACACTTGACTTAGGTTCTGTGTTTAAACACAAATCCAGATCTTAAATGTTTTTTCTACATTCCTGTTAATTTAATCTTGGGGAGGGAGGTTTGTTCAAATGTGGTTTACTTACTGCTTATGACATAAATATATAGTCCATAAATTTTACCTAAGATTTGCTCCATGTAAGTCTCGATTTGCATAACATTATAAAGTGTGAAAACATATGAACTTTCATGCTGGAAACCTAAAGTGTTGCTTTTCTCATAATCCTGTTATTAATACCTTCTTTTCAGTCATGAACATTAGACATATTCTAATAGATACAGCTCTTATGTACCTCCAATATGCTTCAGCCTTACTCTTTGGGTCATTGTCAGCATATTTTTGTCTCTCACTGTCTCATATTCTCGTGAACATATTAATTCTTCCCTCTTCAGTTTCCCTGATGTTTTCCCAGAATTCTGTACTTAAACATAGGAAACTTACAGTAGCAATTTCTTTTATATACAATCTCTACAGACATCTATTTTGAGTGGGAGTTTTAAGTTTATTTCTCTTTCTGCTTTAATAGCCTAAGCAGTTATAAAAAACTTCTAAGGGAAATTAAAGATATTACCTTTTTTGTGTGTGTCTCCATAATTTAAATTAAATATAAATAAATGTAGCAGGTTCTTCCCTTATGCAGTTCTCTGTCATAGCTTGATGCTGTCTTCGTTATTGACATGTCTGTCTTCTTGGCTTTTAAAATATGAAGACTTCATCTGCAATTACGGGTTTGAATACATTCTTAAATCCCTAGTGAACTTCAGCTCAGGAAAAATGTGAATCTTCACATTCTCTAGCATTTGCAAAAAAAAAAAGATCACTCTACATCATCATTACAAATCCAGTAATACTGTCTGCTATTTGCTTCCAGTATTTTACAAAACCTATTTTGCTTGGCTGTCACAAAATAATCAGTACTTTGGGGAAAGAAAAGAAATTCCTTTGCTGAAGTTTCCCTGAAGAGTTTGTGTTTGGTTAGGTTTATATTGCCTTTGTTGATTTTTTTTTAAGTTATTTATTTCTTTATTGTCAGGAATTCAAAGAATTAAATATCTCTTCCTATCAGAAAACTTTTGAAAAATAACTTTGTTTGCTTTCAACATGATTTAAAATATTTCATGCTGGCAGATCCTATGATTCTAAATGTAAATGCTTGACTTGCTCATTTATTTAATTTATTAATGACTTATTTAATTTTTAAATAACACTCTGAGGATTATTTTTTTGGATGGTGCATAATCCCTGGATGTGCAAAATAGCACAGCACTTCTAGTCATGTATCTTATTGTTCGTTGCACTGGGTCTGACTGGGAGAAAGTTATAAAGTCTTACTTCTAAAGTAAGCTGTGACCCAAGGAAAGCCCTTGCTGGAGCAGGCTTCTGGCAGAACTTATGACAAACTGACCACAACCCCCATTCCCAGTCCCTCTGTGCCACCAGAGAAGAGAAGGTAGAGAAGCTGAGAGTGAGGCTGAGTCTGGGAGGGATGAGGGGAAGGTGTTTTTAGGTTTGTTCTTACTTCTCATTATGCTACTCTTGTATTAACTGGTAACAAACTAAACTAACTTCAGCCAAGGATAGTCTAATTTGCCCATGACTGTAATTGCTCAGTGATCTCCCTGTCATTATCTCAAGCCATGAGCTTTTTGTTATATTTTCTCTCCCCTGTCTTGTTTGGGGAGAGGATTGCTAGAGCATCTTGGTGAGTACCTGGCAGTCTACCAAGGTTAACCCACCTCAGGTTACTGGTCAAGATCTGTCCACCTCATTTACAAAAGAAAGGATGTAAGTATCACAGGCTTTGTTCTCTGGAATTGTATTGGGGTGTAACAGTGAGAAAATTTAGGTAAAATGAGAGTTCAGTATGCAAGCAATCATGACTCAGTACTAAAGGTTTTCCTTTGAAAGTTAGAATGTTACACAGAGAGTGTAGTAAGTATATTAACAACTGATCGATCAACAGAAAGATCAAGTTGTTAAAATCATGTAGAAGGATAAAGATCTGTCATGGCCTCAAGACCAGTCAAGTCACCTGAAACGGAATTTGAAATTTGTAACTGATACTATTTTTTGGATGAATAGTTAATTCCACTTAAGAAAAGGTCTTCCTGAACAAGACACAGAAAACAAAACCGCGGGGTAGAGCAAATGATTTGTGCAATTGGCAGTTGGAAAAACCAATAAAGACATGGGAATGAGACCATCGAGAAGACTAATTCTCCCAGTGACTGAGTTTGTGAAAGGTTTGTGCAGTTTTGTAACTTCAGTAAGTATTTCACCTCACCAAGAGGATATGGTGAAAACTCCTATAGTACAATGCTAGAGGAGAACCTCATGAATAAAACAATAATTTTATATTCAGGGTGAACCTTTGACACTGAGCAGAAATTCATATTAGAATTATGCATTGACTGGTGAAGATAATGAGAAGCAGTACACAGCTGCCTCACTTTCTTATTATTTATTACTTTCTTTATTACATTTGCACAGAAACCATGTTTTTCTCACTTTACAGGTATCTACACACACAGGCAAATAGCAGTATTCCTACATAGGTGTTGACAAATTTTACATATATACATATATATACATATATAAGCATCCAAAAGTGCTCCTTTTTCCTTTGGCACACATAGCATGGCTGTGCATTTAGTATATCTTCCAGAGATAAAGGTCAATCAGCTTTTAACCCAAATCCAAAATAAAAAAACTCCAAAAATTTCTAATGAGGTCTACTGTCAAACATATGAACACATAAACAAACAAACAAACAAACACACATGAACCTCCCTTACTGGTTGTTTGGACTAGGTGATTTCCAGAGGTCCTTTCCAAAACTGAGAATTCTCTGATTTTGTGATGAAGCTCTTGAAAAGTTCATGTAAAACTTAAGAAGCAGAGATTCTGAACAGACTTTCTTGTTTTGGCTCAGTGCTTGAACTTGCCAGAGCATTGTAGTTCAAATTTTATTATCACACATCTGCTGCCCTCCCGCAAATATTGCAGAGAGGCAAGAGAGGCAAGCATGACTGTAAACAACAATCCAGGTAAAATGGGCTTTTCATCTTTCAACCTGAATGGTTTAAAATCAAACTCTATGAGTTAAATCTGAACATCTGGGTTATCTGCCTATAATCATCTGGTGGAAGCACTCTCTGAGTAGGGATTTTTCTCTCAATCAATATATTGTGAGGCAAAACTGCTTGAGTATCCTGGCTTATTTCAGCTTATTACTTCTCATAACCCTACAGCTGCCATGCAGAAGAAAAAAACAATAAGAAGATGCATACGAGGAAGTAAATTATTCATAGAGTCATAGAATGGCCTGGGTTCAAAGGGACATTAAAGATCATCTAGTTCCAACCACCCTGCCATGGGCAGTGACACCTTTTACTAGACCTGCTCAGAGCTCCATCCAACCTGGCCTCGAACACCTCTCAGGATGGGGCATTCACTTCTCAGGGCAACCTCTTGCAATGCTTCCCCACCCGCACAGTAAAGAATTTTTTCCTAATATCTAATCTAAACCTGCTTTCTTTCAGTTTGAAATCATTCCCCCTTGGCCTTGAACTAATACTGTTTGACTTCTATAAATGGAGCCTAGCCTTGTTTACAGAACTGAAATATCTGCAGATAACTGTCCAAAAAAATAAACCATGTGATATATTTTCTCTTAGTATGTATGGAAGGCTGATAGTTTTTCTCCTTCTACATGTGTATAAGTTATAGATAATTACAAATTTGACTCCCTTTTGGAAATAAGATGCTATTTCTATCACCCTTCTGTGAGACATCTGTGAACCGCTATTCTCTAACCTCACAAGTAAGAATGATTTTTCTCTGGTTCTTTTTCTCTCCCATATTGATTACATTATGATCTGTTGAAACAAAGACCATTTCTTAATGTTTATTTGGAGTTTATGTAGAATAGTAGGGTTGTGATCTGGATCAGAATTTTTAGAAAACAATAATAATAAGAGTATTTGCCTTTTGCCCCATTTGATGAAGATATCCAGGTATGTATGTATTTTACTCACAGAATCTAAATCAGCAGACATTAACATGGACTGGTTCTGATTTGCCTCAAACATATTCTTGACCTAGCATGTCAAACTTATTGCTATGGTGAGCTGCTTTACTATGACTCTGTTTGTCTTAATGAAAAGAATGGCTTCTCTATTGCAAATAATAGGAAAGAAAAAATATCTCTGAAGTGCAATCTGCAATAGCAGATATATAATATCTATATTAGTTTATTATTATTAAATATCATCAAGTTTTTTCTTTACATACTTATATATGATTGTTTGTGTGTAGTTTCTTCTTTGGGAAGAATAGGTTATGTAAGCTGAGAAATATTCCAGATATGTCCTTATGTCTCATAAGTACATAACAAGCATTCTTGCACAATTATTTTGATAATAAAATATCCTGCCAAATTACATTCTGGAAACAGCTTCTGTTAGGGTTTCTATGAGCAACCCAATAAGCTGGAACAATTGGTATTTTTAGGGAAGATTATCAGACCTCAGGTGTACTGCAAGAGAGAAGAATGTGACTCTGAGAAACAAAACCTGTACAAAAGAAGTTCTTCTGATTACTTCTTCCATTTCTATAAAAAATAGGAAGATTTTCTAGTTCATTCAACCGGCTCTGTTAGAGAATAGGAAAATTTGCAACCACCATCAAAGAAAGGCTGTGGTATAGAATTTTCTATATCTACAAAGCTAATCAGTAATATTCTTGGTATTGTGTACTACCCACAGCTGACGTCAAGCCTCCACACAGTTTAGCCTCAGATTTGGCAAGTATTTCACCTAATTTGTTTTATATATATATCGGAAAGGAAATTATCTCTGACACTTGTACTATAATCTAGAATGAGTAAAAACAGTAACAATAAGTATGGATATATAAAGAACAGACAACTCTTTTATGAGGCACAGACCCTTAAGAGAAACAAAGAAAAATATTGGGAGGCTAAAGTGATAAATATATTGGGATGTTAAAGTGGAACAAAAAGGCATTTCCTAAGACTATAGTTCTTGGGAAAACTGTCAAATATCTAGGAAGAGAACCAGACAGAACACATATTTCTAAAAAGTTGTGAAAGATTTACAAAACAAATGACGGCAATGATCAGGATGGAAAATCAGAGCAATCTGAGGAAGAGAACTCACTAAAAAATTATCCCAAATGTTAAAATGCACACTTACGATCTATCTTAGATAGATATGTGTGACATGATACTCATTTATAAGTTATGAATAAGCGGGAAGTGAGGTAAATTTCATAGCCAATAGCTATGTTGCTAAATAATTGCATAAATGGATTCCAGAACTCAAAAATAAAAGTCAAGAAACATCAAAACAATAAATGCTGCAGCCAGAATGTTAAAACGTTAACACCATTGATTTGTACTAACATGCTAAAACTTTCTATATAAATAACAATGATAATTTCGCATTCAGGCTTTTCCATCAACAATTTCTAGCTGTAGACAAGAGTGCAAACAAATTCTTAGTTGGTAATAATATCAAGACATTTTAAACAAAAATTTAAAAAAAATTATGACACGCTGTGCTCTGTTGCAGGGAAAAACAAAGCAACACTGAACCAGAACAAAGATTGTAGGAGCAATTTCTGGAGAAGTAAATACACATTTTCTTATTTTATGGTTATGAGGTTTGGATCCAGTGGGGAGTGTTTGCAAACAAAGCTGAAATATGTGGATATATCTATGAGTGGATGGGAGTGTTGCAAGAGGAACAAGATAAAGACTCATAAATTCATAATAACACTATTACCAAAGGTTCCAGAGCTAGACCTTGGACTGCAGTCTATTTTTTCTACTGATGAGCATGTAAATGCCTCTGTGCACATTTGTCTTCTTTCTTTTCTCTCCCAAACTCCTGTTGTCACCTTCCTATTTCTCCAAAGTTTTTTTCTTGTACCTTCCTCCACAAAAGCATGTTGCGATAGTCTTCCACCAGCCTAAATACTCGTTTTTTCTCCTTCAAACTTATTCTCTCATTCTCTTTCAGAGGCTTCCTCTGTTTTGTTGTTCGTCTTTAGCTCCTTTTTATTTCTTGCAGACAAAACATAGATGCTGGCTGGGTGAGTGATAATAGAATAGAGTAGAATAGAATAGAATAGAATAGAATAGAATAGAATAGAATAGAATAGAAGAGAATAGAATATTTCAGTTGGAAGGACCTACAGAGATTATCTAGTCCAACTGCCTGATCATTTCAGGCTGACTAAAAGTTAAAGCATGTTATTAAGATCCAAATGCCTCTTAAACACTGACATGTTTGGGGCATCAGCAACCTTTCTGGTAAGCCTGATACAAGCTTTAACCATCCTCTCAATAAAGAAATGCTTCCTAATATTCAGTCTGAACCTCCCCTGGCTCAGCTTTGAACCATTCACATACGTGGGTCCCAGGAAAGAGAGCTCAGCGCCTCCCTCTCCCCTTCCCCTCTTCAGGAAGCTGCAGAGAGCAATGAGGTTACCCCTCAGCCTCCTTTTCTTCAAACCAGAGAAGGCCAAAGTCCTCAGCCACTGCTCAGGACATACCTTTCAGTTCTTTACACCATCTTAGATGCCCTTCTCTGGACAAATTTAAAGACCTGAACATCCTTCTTAACTTGTGAGGCCCAGAACTGCACACAGTGCTCATGGTGAGCCTGCACCTGCTGAATGCAGCAGGATAATCACAGAGTTTAGCTGACTGGTGCTTCTGTGTTTGATGCACTCCAGAATGGATTTGCACTCTGGCTGACAGGGCACACTGCTGGCTCACACTGCGCTGCTGCTGACCAGCAACCCCACATCCTTTACACAAGGATGCTCTCCAATGACGCCTCTCCAAATTGTGCCCAGAGTTACTCCATCCCAGATGCAGAATACAGTGTTTCTTTATGTTGAATTTGATACCATTGATGATTTTCTAAAGCTCTAATCTATCTAGGTCCCTCTGCAAGTCCTTTTTCCCTTGAGGGAGCCAACAGCCTCTCCCAGTTTAGTAACATCAATGTGTTTAATTCAACTCGTTGCACTTCAAGGTGCATTCAACTCCTGCATTAGGAGGAACAGACCCGTCCCTAGAATTGAACTCTGTAGAACACCACTAATGGCCGGACACCAGCCAGCTGTAGCCCCACTCATTACAACTCTTTGAGCCTTGTCGTTCAATCCTGGCCAGCACACCATGAACCTGCTCATCCCACAGTTGGAAAACTTGTTCGGAAGGATACTTTGAGGGTCAGCATCAAAAGCCTTACTAAAATACACAAAAGGTAATTTTGAAGTAATTCTTTGTGCAATCAGCTTAGTTCCTCACTTTCCTGTGACGTGGGCAGATAGAGGCTATAAATCTTTTCCACAAAAAATACTTGTGACTCTGATTAGCTGAGAAACAGAAAAAATGCATTTGTGGCTCTTCTCCCCTTAAGCAAGGAATATTCTAAATTAACTTGTATAGAGCTGAGCATTTATACTGATGTAACACACCTACACAGCATCTGATCTGGCTCGGGTATTCCAGCTCTGTACTACAGTATAAACTGTGGATATTTAATAAGAAGCCTCAGGGCGCAGACAAATTATCAAGTCATCTAAGTCATCTGAGCTAATTAATTGGCTGTGTTCTTAGTTTGCCTCTGACAAACTGAAATAAAATGACATAGATACTGAAAGAAGGTGTTGTGGGTAAGTCATGCTCTCTCTGTTTTGTGCAGCCAGATACAAGAGGTTTTAATTCAGGCTATCTCATCAGCCAAGATAAACCAGATATTAGCCTGAGTCTTCAGGCTCCCCTTCATATTGGTAGATCTACTCTTTAGGTGTAGTGGAAACGATACAAATGTCACTATTCTTCTGCGTGGGCTTCAGTTGCCTTATAGAGCATCTGTAGATTTGGGTTAGAAGCCCAAGTAACTTTTCAAAATTCAGTTTTTAAAGTAAACCCACAACTTTAAATATAGTCCCACAATTCTAAAGACACTAAGGAGATTTTGTGACTTATGGAAGCGTTTTGCAGCAAGCTTTTGCTGTCATTGCCTACATTTATTTAAAAAAACCCCCTCACTTTGGTAGAGCCAATGCTCCCTTAACATGAGAGAAATTAACTGAAGAAGGGAACCATTCATAGGGTACACAGATTTTTTGCTGCTGGACACAGTCAACATCTGTCGTATCTAGGTTTGTAATATTAAGATCCCACTACAGAAGTCTTGTAGATATTCTTATACATGTGAAAAAGTATTGCTTGGGCAAAATTTCTGTGTAACTTCCAGAAGAAAAAAATGAACATCAGTAAGGGCTTCAGCTTTTTCAGGTAAATATTTTTGAAAATCAAAAGTACTATGTTGAGACAGGTGATGAGAATATCTAAGTGAAACGTCTTATCAAGCAACAGAAAATCCTTCTCAAGGAGTAGGGGCTCACAGGTCTGCATATGTAAGGAAAATTCCTTTTTCACGAGGCATTCTGTATCTCAAAACAGTAACTAAAGAAGGATGAAACACTGAATATGAAAATACTATTAAACCTTCTCAATATTTTGTGCAAGACAGGAAATGGCACTTGAATGCACTTTTTTTATTTTGCAGTATTTCCATAATAGCTTAATTGAATGACTGTGCTATTTGAATGCTTCTGTCTTTCAGGTAAAAAAAAAGCACATATTGAATTTGAGATCATAACTAGAGAAGATGATTTCAAGTCCAGTTCCTTTTTCATTAGTAAAGAAAGTAGACTAAGATGTTGATTCTTTAAAAAACAAAAAAGTTCTTTATCAAACAGCAGGGGGCAATGAAACATAAATCAAAATAAAAAAAGCTCCTTTACAAAGTAGTGGAAACATAAAATAGAATATTACTACCTGAACATTCTGTTTGCTTTAGTGAATGTTTTATGAGGAGATAAAAATACAATGGGGATTTTTTGGGGAGGAAAAGTAAGGAGAATTTTTCATGTAACCTACAAAAGTATATGAGCAGAAGTATATGTAGTTTGTGATATGTCAAAAGCCCAATAAATTTTTTTCTGTAGAAATTTTTAAACGTTTTTAAGTGGCTACCGGTCTCAGGTCTATAAACACCTTTATGTATCTGTAAGTTGAAGGATATAAAATCTAGACAGAAATAAGATTCCACTGAAAGAGAAGCTTGATTTCCTCTAAAAAAGAAAATTATACTATCTTTTGACTCATTGATTGCAGCATAATTTTAGTGTATGTAATTAGATTTTTTTGTCATTTTTATTATTTATACAAAACAGTGTAATACTTAAACATTTGTGAATGTTACTATCAAAAATGCTAACTAGTTTCTAATTTAAATGCAATAATCAATATATGCTACAACTCCTTTTCTTAGCACATACTTCAGAGTTAAATGTGTAATTGTACATTTTGTCACTCGAAAGAATACTCAACTTCTTATTTTACTGACATGTGAAGTATATAGCACACACTTTTATATCATATAGTATTTTATGTGAATAAAAAGGAGGCATTTGCATATAAGACTGTTAAAGACCCCTACAAACAACAAAGGATGTAATGAGGCTGTCATAGGGCCCGTTTTAGAAGTTGCATTCCAAGGGAGTGAGATTCATTAAAACACCTGAGAGCCAGAGCTGACCTCTGCCAATTGCCAAAGCATCTCCTTGTGGGAGATGATCTATATGAGCTTCTCCTCAAAAATAAGCACTTGCAGAGGCTGTACAGCTTTCCATTAGACCCAGCACTTAGTTCGTACCAGCTTTCCTGCCTATGTGCCCCAGAAAGGAGAATGTTTCCCTCAGCCCCTACATATGATAATGAAAGTATCCAGTTCCGTGGACAAATCCATAACAAGTCAGTTGGCTCATATCTCGTACTAACCAAACCTATGCATGCTTCAAGACCGTGTGAAAACTAAAATAATTTAGTTTATTTCAATGATAAGATTGGGACAAGTGTTTATGTCTGATATTAGGGGAAAAAAAGCCTTTTAAAATAGTCATGGATCTTCTGAACTTGTAATGTGATTATACTCTTTTCTAAGGTAGAATCATTTTAACCTACTTGCTAAAAAACTGGCCCTTTGCTGGATTTCTATTACCTGTACCTATTAGCTTTAGTAAATAAACCAATTGTCATTCTGAACAGTTTTAATGGGTTTATCTCTATTACTAGAGACCACTTCATACCATCTCCAGCACTCTCTTTTCTCTCACTAGGTAGTACTCTTTCATCTACTCTGGTAAATCATTTAGGATTTCCAGGGAGCTCCAACAAGGCCATCACCAGCAGCCACACCGGTCAGACACATCAGTGACTCCTGGCAGCTCTGCCACATGCAGGATAGTTTTGCTGCCACTCCTGGAGCAAGAAAGATGGCAAACTGCAGAGTAGATTCTTTTATGTAACATACACAATCTTCTCTCAGCCACTGGGAGACCATGAAATATATTTCTTTCTGTCATTGACTTTTCAAAAAAACCTGAACACTGAACATTCAAAAGAAAAGGTAAAACAAAATTAGGAGATGTTATACTGTTGTGTGTCACTACAGAAATAAACTTTAAGGCTGTAAAATGGAAAGTTTATACTAAAAAAGTAATTCTCATATATATAACTATACTGTATTCTGACAATCCTGTATGCTTTAGTTCTTTAATTACATGACCACATATGCCATTCTCTTTTTCTCTTAGAGATAACTACCTCTGACATCGTCAGATAGAAAGCGCCAAGAGATTGAAGTAATATTGCGTGAAGTAAAAATCTGTCATCTTCTTAGTGCTTAAGTTTTGCAAATTTAAACATAAAAGTATTTTTCAATTATAAAATTTTTTACAGTGTTATTTCATATAGATATTTAATGCAGTTATCATACAGATATTTTAATATTTATGTTCCTTTATTATTCTAGACATATGTAAATATTATTTGTTGTCTGAAAGAAAATGATCTAAACATGCTAACCTGTGAGGCAACAAACAATAATTTAAAATCCCTTGAAGTCTAAATTACCACTGCTATAACAAGAAGAAATGTATTAATTTCCAATGAATTTGGATTATTTCTTCTGAATACAAGAATTTAAAAACTGCTAGTCTCTATGATGCCTAAGTTTCTATGTGTATTTATGTTAGTAATGTGCAGGAACACACTTTGGAAAGCATAATGTCATAAGTAATGGAAGGAGAGGAAGAGCACCCAAGTGTTACACAAAATCGAGGTTTGAGAAGGAATTAGAGCACTGATTGCGTCTGGATATGTACCTAGCAGCACTCAAAAAATGGTCTCAGTTATAGTCCTTCTGTATAGTAATGTGTAATTACGTGTTTATGAAGATATATCTGTTATAACCAATATAGACTGTAACTTTTAGGGTATTCTAGATATAGCAGATATGTTTCTAAATAGTGTCTGTGAAATGTCACAAACATTTTATGTTACATTTTTTATTCCACTGCAAAACTCTAGTGTTGTCATATTACATATTTAGCTTCTAAAGTTGATTGATTGCTTCAGAGAAAAGTGTATATAGTATTCCACTTCTTATCTGAGTCAATGTTTTTCTCAATACTGTGAAGTAAATTAAAATAAAGTGTTTAAATCTACTGCTTATGATAAAGAAGACCAAATCTTATTCTAATAAATGTGAAATACAACTTGTCATGTTCCTTTCACTTTGTAGAAATGCTACCATGAGGCTTAGCCAGTTAAGTCTAATATGTTGACATTTATTTTTGCTGCAATAAATGTTAGGATTATATTTTTGCATTAAATTCTGGCATTTTTAAAGATCACGATGACAAGTGATTTATTCTTCAAATCACTCTGGTTTGTTTTTACTTTTTGAATATGGATTTGGCCATGTGTCTCCAAGGCACAGTACAAAGCATATTTCATATGTTTTGCAACCTATTAGTTTGATTTAAATCCACTTTTTCTGTCAGGATTTATGCAAGGCTTTCTTGATGTTATTTGCTCTGAATTATTGCCCAGAAATAATCACATGGAATCCAATTTCACACAGGCTGTGTGGCCTATGAGGTCTGTCACTGTAAAGCTCTAAAGCTTTTAAAACTTTTTCAATTGAGGTGATTCTTCAAATTTTTTCAATATAAAGACATATAAATTTCAATATATTTACTGTCTTGCTTTACTTTCATATTTGTCCCTTCCCCTCAAAGTATGAAGAATTTGATTGGGTTCACTAAGTACTGTGTGGTGGTTGACCCTGGCTGGACATAAGGGCATACACAAGGACAGGGAGAGATCGCTCACCAAATACCATCACAGACAAAACAGGCTTAGCTTAGGAAAATGACTTTAATTTATTACCAGCTAAATCAGAGTAGGGTAATGAGTCCAAATCTTAAAATGCTTTTCCCCTGCCTGTCATCTTCACTCTTGATTTTCTCTACATCATTCCTTTCTGCAATACAGGGGGCCAAGGAAATGGGGGTTGTGATCAGTTCATCACATGTTATCTCTGCCACTCCTTTCCCTTCAGGGGGAGGACTTCTCACACTTCCTCTGCTCCAGACAGTCCTCCATGAACTTCTGCAATGTAACTCCTTCCCACAGGCTACAGTTCTTTACAAACTCCTCCAGAGTGGGTCCCTTCCATGGGGTCACAAGTCCTGACAGCAAATCTGCTCCAGCATGGGCTATCCCCAAAGGTCCACAGGTCTTTCCAGGAACCTGGTCCAGTTCAGGCTTCCCATTGGGATCACAGTCTCCTTTGGGCATCCCCATGCTCCAAGGTGGAGTCCTCCAGGGGCTGCAGGTGGATCTCTGCTCCCCCATGGAAGTCCATGGGCTGCAGGGGCACAGCTGCTTCACCATGGTTTTCACCACTCTTCTCTGGTATCTAGAGCATCTTCTCCTCCTCATTTTTCATTGGCCTTGGTGTCTACAGGGCTGTTACTCTCACATATTCTCACTCCTCTCTTCTCTGACTGCAGTTGCACTGCAGCTTTCTTCATCCCTTCTTAAATATATTATCAGAGAACTATATTATTTTAAGAATGAAAAAATAAATGAATACTGTTAAAATACTAAATATTGTTAAATACTGTTAAAACTGCACCTTTTCAAACCACAGAACTGTAGAATAACAGGTTGGAAGGGACCTCAAGGATCATCTGGTCCAAACTCTCTTGGCAAAAGTACAGTCTAGACAAGATGGTCCAGCACCCTGTCCAGCCAAATCCTAGGCTGTGTTGGCTCTTTCAATACATGTGCAATATTTCCACTCACTTTTACATATTTGAATGTCATATTTCAATGGTTTAAAATTTATATGCATTCTTTGGAAGGAAATATGAAAAAAAAAGGGTTCTTGAGTTTTGGATATGTACTAAACTTGTGTGCTCAAATGCCTCATTCAGAATTGACCCTTAGAAAATAGTCCACAGGTTTTTGTTTTCCAAAACACTTAGAAAAAGTCCTTGTAATATTCTGTTGCTTAATTTGCATGTATAAACATGCCTAGAGGCAGACTTAATTTCATCCTGCCTATTTCTGATTACTTCTTTTCACCTCACCTTCATTTAGTACAGGTACATATGCTGGCAGAACTGCACTGCAGGGAAAGCTTACTTACCCTCAAAAATAAAACAAACAAAATAACAACCCCCTGAAGCGGTTAAAGCAGCAAAGTGGATTCTTTAAGGGGTTTTCTTTCTTTTTCTGTGGGTTTTTTTTTCATTTTTCTTTTTTTTTTTTTTTCTCTGTTTTCTCTTCAGAAACCATTTAAATTTTTAGCTGAATACCGACAGGTTGCTTAATTATATTTGCCACAAGTCAATAAAGGTATCAACCAGCAGAGCACTAGAAATATGAGCTAGTTCAAATGATATGATGTGTCTCCAGGAGAACTACAGTACTTATTTATTTTCTGCAAAGTTAGCCTGTTATCACGGTTTTTATACATTTCCCAAAACCCTGATATTAGAATCTGGCTGCATGAAGCCTAACCACCTTCACAATAAACAAGCAATCAACCAAAACCACAAACTCAAACATCATTTATTGCTTTCATAGCAGCAGACAGAAAAGCCACAGGAAAAATAGGGCAGTCTAGAGACATTGGAAGTAGAAGACAAGTATTAAGTGTTCCAGAATCAAAGTAGTTGTCTAAGACTATGTCTGCATTTGTAGTCTGGATGGGAGCAGTAATGAGCTTTCGAAGAAAATCCTTTCACTTATTATGTGCTCAGTTAGTTCTCAAAGCTGCTTCAGACCACATATTCACACACACTTCCCCCCACTCACACACCCTTTCCAGAGGAAATTAAACCAATAAATGCCTGCACTCAATGAATATCAAAGTACTTCACATCTATCACGCAAATGTATTTGAGTCTCCAAAAACTCTGGACTTCAAAAACTGCTTTTCTTTGATATATAGAGAAAGCAAATGCCCTCATATATGCTTCCAGCCCTCAAGCCTTTGAGGTACCACTAATCCTTCCTCATATACCTATTCTATTCAGAGCTCATTTTCAACCATCCCTCACAGCAGCTGGTCAGGTTTATGATCTGTGTTCTTCAGTAGCTGTGGTCCATGGAAAAGATGACATTAGACAGAAAGTTAATGTGTTGTGTCTTCAAAGATACTCAAGGACTGACAAGCTTATTCTTTTGCTCTCCTCTGATGAAGAGGTTTTGCAGCATCCGTGTGCTCCCTGCTGATTTGTCCCCATCTTACCAGAGAAGGGGAGGCAGCTTGGACCAGAAAAGTCGTCGTGAATCCTTTGTAGTGCGCCAGTACCCGGGTGGTGATTTGGGCAGAGGAGAAGACAGAGAGGAGGGAGACGACTGAGCCTGTCATCACAGGTATTATCCAGGATGTTCAGCAGGATTAATAGTTTGGGGTCCATACAGAGATTAGATGGAAACTCAGGAGCAGGATGCACTGGATAGGTGATAGGGCTGCCAAATTATGCTGCCAGGTAACAATAATAGGACCACAACAGGAAGTAGAGATCAACCTGATCAGCTAATATGCTCTCCCAGACTGCAGAACTTTACAATCCTTTAGATGTTCAGATCTCCTGGAGGAGAGGGGACTGCTGGGTCTGGAAAATGTGGCAATTGCTATGATTCTTTCATTCTTAGCACCACTCCAAGTGTATTGTTTGTCCCTTTAGTTAGACCATATGGGCAAGATTTTCCAGAGTTAGTTTCTAGGGAATCATGCTGGCTAACATGATGATGATGATGATGATGATGATGATTTTGGCCATCACATTTTTCTCCCAGCTTTCTGCTTCTGTTCCTGATTTTTACGAATTTAATGTCATGTTAGTCCTTTTCCTCTACTGTCGCTGTGAGCGGCACTAACAACGACGAACGGCATGGACAAGTTCAGAAGGAAAGCAGTTCTGCTTCTTTTTAATTAATTAATTCATCTTTTATAACAGGGTTCGCAAAGAGTGTGTTGAATGGCATAAGACAGTTGGGTGCTCAGCCATCCACCCCTTAAAGAGATTGGTCAAGCTCTAAAAGACTTACTCCAAAATATTAGAAAGCTAGAACCATAACAATCTTGCATAACAAACCCAAGTGCAAAATAAAAAGTTAGTTTACAAAAACCCATAACAGTGTTTTTCATAGCCTCTGTGAAAACTGCAAAGTTCTCACAGAACACTGTAAAAAACTGAAAGATTTCTCTACCAAAGCTTTTCAGCATCCACACTCTACCATTCATACATTTATCCTTGTCAGATGACAGTCTCAGGACACAGTGGCACAGGGGCAAACAGCATCTACCACAATGCAAAGCAGCACCACCAAAATGTCACAGATGTTGTTGTAGCCCAGGAAGAAAGCACCAGTTTCTCATTTGAGTTTAAGTTACCTTACTTATCCCATCCATCTCCTCTGTTCCAGGAAAGAGGGTGTCCTGTGACCTGGGTGTTCAGTTTAAATCTCCCACAGCCTGTCTAGGGTGCCTTGTGCTGAGTACCACCAAAATTAGTGAGAAGATGGAGAAGACAGCAGACACATTGCACGACTTGAAAATTTCACAGGATCTGATTTAAAGACTTGGCACATTAGTATTTGTCTAGGCAATGGTGGAGGTGATAACAGACATGTCTCTTGATCTGCTGTCATCATCTTCATGAGACAGGAGAAAATAGAATGTGAGGCATCCAGAGAGATTCCCCAAAGAGCCCACACTTTTGCAAAGAAGCAAAGGTTTATGATATGATAGTTCTTCTGAAAGCTTTGAATTACATGTATAGTTGGGACTTACCATGTAGGAGACCAAATTAAGACTAATGTGAAGTAAAATCTTCCAACAGCATATGATGGATATGAGACCCAATATCAACATTTACCCACCAATACATTTGTTTTGTGCCAAAATACTTTTTAAAACAAATATAGCCGATACCAATCATGTTTTTCTTCCACCAATGCATTTTGTAATTTTGTTAGTACTTCAAGAGTAAATCTTCAGTTCTGTGCTTCTTTCTACAACCCTCTCTTAATTTTGCCACACCATTCCTGCATATTAGCTACAGATAATCCATCATATTAAATGCTAGCAAATATGCAGATTATATAAGCACTATACTGATATTCAGTATTGCCCTGTTCATACAATGTATTAGCACCTTTGGTTAGTGTCACTCTGGGAACATTCTGTTAACTTTTTCCTGTCACTTCCAAGCTTTTTTGAGAAACAATGTGTGGAATTCCCTGTAATGAACTATAGCTTACACATTACTAGATATATACTGGATAATTTTCTTTCCTCATTAGTTCATTAGTATAGAGCAGTGTACATGAATCAGCAGCCTTCCTCATCTCATTAGAATAATAACTTCTATCATGCAACTAAAAGGCCAAAACTCATTCAGATAAGGAACTCAGAAGAAATATTTCCACTAAAAGTCCTGTTTACTACGCTACTTTTGAGATGCCATATAGATGTAATTTGATTATTCTGATTTCACATCATAACTCCTCAGTAAATGTCTGAGCGTGTTCCTCCTTTTGCATATGAATGTACATATACACACCTTTTTGCTACTGCTACAGATTTACTCACCATGGATATAAAAAATGAACTGACACTAATATGGAATACAATTCACTCCAATTCCTTGTACGCTGCTTTCAGTGGTCTTTGAATCAGACTGATGGCGTTAGAGATTTACTGGAGGAATTTGCAATTTAATAAGAATTCTGTGAAATTCCCCCCAAGCCCAGCCTAGACCAGTGCCTCCTCTAACTAGTGATGGCAGTGGATATGCGCTATCAGTTGGGATATCGTATATATTTCCAATTCTAGGGAAAAAAAACCCCCAAAGAACAAAAGCTTCAGGATGCTGTTGACTTATTTTGTCCAGAGCCAGTTCTCCTGGAAGTCTGTTACAACTTTTTCCAGGAGATTTACACAAAGATTACACAGTTGGTTGACATAATCTCTAAATTTCAAGTAACTGGAGACAGGAAGATGATAAGAGGGAATCATACGTAGGTGCATGGTACATTGTTATTTAGCTGTTTGGTATTCTAACCTGTACTGATGTACAGTTTCCTTGCTGAAATTTAATAGATTTCTTTTGGCTCAGTTGTCAGCTTTTTACAGGTCCCTCAGGACAAGAGCTCTGACATTTGGCATATCAGTCACTCCCCTTATGCAGCAATGTTCGCACATTTGCTGAGAGTGAATTCTGTGTTATCATCCAGATCATTGATTAAGATATTGAACACTTAAAAAAGCCCAAAATTTCCCAGTGTTGACCCTTGAGGTATTCCATTTGTTACAGGTCACTGCTGATGTCAAACCAGGGATCACTACCCTTTGATTCTGGTGGCTCAGTCAATTTTTACATGATCATTTTTCTTTAGTTGTTAAATGAATTTGTCTAATTTTATGAATATATATTGTAGTTTATGTACATCCTAGGGTTACACCAGATCAATTCTGTGATGACTCCTCACACCCACTGCTTTCTTGTCCTCAGTCGCTTCTAAGCATCGATATTCTGTTGAAACACCACTGCCAGAGCCTCTGCAGCTGAAAGCTCACAAGGGGTTTCATCATTGAGAGGTCCAGTGGATAGATTTTTCTTTAGGGGGTAAAAATAGGAGGACAGATATATTACTTTTAAATGGATAGTGCACTGTAGATGTTAAATATGTATGAAAAGGGCAATATCATGATATTCTGAATAAAACCTACAAATTGAACCATACAGCCTTGAGTGGAGTGCAACCACTCTCCCCTCCAGCACCCTCCCTTGGCAAATTAGCAGAGACAGTGAGTTAGATGAGGTTAAAAAAGAATATATGCTCTTGTCAAATGATGAAAACATGCACCTTCCTTCATGTTGTTATAGTTCTCTAAATCTGCATTCTTTCTCATCTCTGTACTGCTTTTCTTCTCTTCTTGTATAAAGGACATTCCTGTCATTATCAGCACACCATCCAGCCTTAGGCAGTTATGATTACCATATACTCAAGAAGAAGAATCTTCACTAATTACCAATACATATGACTTTCTCACTGTTCATCAAGGGTAAATTGTGATACTATCCTTGAATCTTTATAAAACACATAACATGCACTTATGTTGAGGTACTTATTGGAAGACTAGGTCTCCATATCAGATATGTGAAAAAGGGAGCAAAAAAGGGAAAAGACATAAACTGAATTGTATACTAAAAGTATAACTGTTGGGAAAAAAAAAATTGATGAAACAGGAAAATCCTTGCTGTTTTGAAAATTATTAATAATTTTTCATTTTAAAATGACAAAATATAAGAACAGGGTGTGGATGCTGAAAAGCTTTGGTAGAGAAATCTTTCAGCTTTCTGCAGCGTTCTGTGAGAACTTTGCGGTTCTCACAGAGGCTATGAAAAACACTGCTATGGGTTTTTGTAAACTAACTCTTTATCTTGCACCTGGGTTTGTTATGCAAGATTGCTATGGTTCTAGCTTTCTAATATTTTGGAGTAAGTCTTTTAGAGCTTGACCAATCTCTTTAAGGGGTGGATGGCTGAGCACCCAACTGTCTTATGCCATTCAACACACTCTTTGCGAACCCTGTTATAAAAATAATGATTTAATTAATTATTAAAGTATTACTACTACTTTCTTCCTGAACTTGGTCGTGTCGTTCCTTGCCGTTAGTGCTGCTCACAGCGACAACAGGGTACCTATTTCATTCCTTATTCTTCTACTGCTACTTCCTTCCACATTTTGACTCTAAGAACTAGGCCTGTCCAGCAGTCCTCAACCCTCAAAACAGATAGCGTGATATAAAAGCCAAATCACTGTATGACAGCAGCTGTGCAACCATTTGCAGTACCCCTTTGCTCCTAATCAAGCCTCACTCTTTAACCACCGGGACTGAGGGGAAACAGTGTGGGTTATTATGCCCTTCACTCTCACGCCCAGAGCTGTGAAACAACTCTTGATGTTGTTGATGTCTTCCCTCACAGTACCACCGGTGTCCAGGTGTGCAAACAGCAACAGAAAATAATCCAAGGGCTGGACAAACCTCAGAAGTCTCTCCATATCATCTGTTACCTGGGCCTAAGACAAGAAACGAGTCTCCTTAGACAGCAAACAGGACTGGCAGATGGGGGCCTCCATTCCCCATGGGAAGAGTCTCCAACTATTACTACCTGCTGCTTTCCTTCGATGTTGACTTGCATTTCAGGCTTGGCTGGCTCTGGCACTGCGTCGCACCACAGCCGCCCGGTGGCCTGGCAGGAGGCAAGGCGGTGTCCTGGTCAGTGACCAAAGGGACACAGTCCTCGTGGCTGGTCGGAGCGCTCTGCTCAGAGGCACACAAAGGAGCAGGCTGCAGCTTGGATGCTGTCTAGCAATGGGATGGCAGCGAAGGAGGTAGAGGGACCTCTCTTGTGCCCATAAATCCAGCTTTATTGATAATACAAAGTAACAAGGAGCTTCAAAGCTGAAGGGGAAGTGCCAGAAAAGGCGGGGGGAGGAACTAAACAAGCCTTTTTATGGTGCTCTAAAAGAGGGAGGAACTGAGGGAAACAGTCCAATAGGGAGATGATGGGGGTGACAGGTGCCAATAGGGAAAGGAACAGGGGAGAACTTTCTGGAACTTATACATAGGCAATTAAACTAATAAATATACATAAACAGATGAACCAATAAGGACTAAAGAACAAGAGAAGGGTCTAGAAAGAGGGGAGGAGATGTGGCAGTGGCAATCACCCAGAAAAGGATGGCCTTAGGTCTGATGGTCATCCTCTGAGCTGGCCTCAGACCTGCCCTCGGGATCGAAGTCAGGAGCAGGAAAATTGATCCATTTAATGACATCCAGCCCTGAGGTGGGCTGGGTCACCGCAACATGGCACTGCTCTAGAGTATTCTTCCTTCACGTTCTACCAGAGCAATGAAGCTGTTCTGAAGCTGCAGGTCTGCGTCTTTGTCCTCCCACTCTTTCTCTAGAGCAAAATCAGTCAACTCACAGGTCTGGGTGTGGCTCTTCCTCCAGTTTCTCTCTCTTCATACCTGTGCATATTCAAACTTTGCATCCCAACGTCTAGATAAAGCTAAACAAATAATGGTTTTATATAAAGATTGGTTTTGTAGATCTTGTAGGCTTTTTTGGTATGTTACTTTTAAAGTGAGCAAGCTAAAATATGGAATCATTATGAATGACTGCTGATTTTACAGAGTTAGCAAGAGACTTGTTTTTCCTCCTCAGAATGAAAGAAACCAATGATACAAAATAGGTGAGTACCCAATATTTAGCTGAAATAAGGACAAAGTCTAAATCTTTCCATAAGAAATTTTCATGAATGAAAATGACATTATGCTACCAATCAGAAAAAAAAAAATACAAAAATACTTTGATGAACTCCATATATTAAAACTATCACTATTTTTGAAATACAAGGATTTATGAAATATTTTAAGTCATCATGTTAAGGCTAACTGCTGTCTCACAAGCCCACCATTTTCTTTCCTTTTAGAAATTTAGGATAGGGTTAAACAAGGCTGTTGACCACTCCAGTAACACACCCGAATGAGAGGATGCTGTTTCAGTTTCCACATGCTTAAGAATGTCACAGGTACTGCTTGGATTCCATACAGAATCAACAAATTCTTATTTTTTCCTTCCTGAAGTGGGTGTTTTTATATACGAGGAAGATCAGGGAATTTCAAAAGTTGTTTGCATCTAAGCTTTCTAATATACTTTTCCTCTAGCTCTTTGTTAAATCCACATTAAATACAAAGGAAACTACTAGAACAAATAAACCTATCAGGGAAAAACTGTTTGATCATGGCTTCCAAACAAGAGACAACAAAATCCCTCCAAGTATATGATTCATGTGTGTTGTACCTCAATTTACAGAAAAGCGTCAAAGTTCTAGGAAGTTTGCACTGTAAAAAGCTAAAGTGATCATAGAGTGAAGTTACAATAATCTGCATACAGGAGAGATTTCAGATAGGCTACTGAGATACAAGAAGAACAAACAAAAGAGAGATAATGAGTGTATCTAAATTAAACTGTGAACACAGAAAGAATGAAAAAACAACTGAGTGAATATCTGTAAGAAAAAGAATGTATTCTTTTAAGTATAATTCTTAATAAAAGGTATGAGAGTGGATATAATACAAATCTAGCATCAGGACAGGACAAAAATCAATGTGTACTGTATAACAAGAATTCAAAGGATTCAGAAGTTTTCTGCTAATGCTCTAATATGATTAAAGCAACCGTGTTTCAGAATTACTGAGATTCTTTACATTTTTCAAATTTTGCTCTTTTTCAGTTTTTTTTTTAATGTTAGTTATTTATTGAGTATGGAAGTTTTAAGTGTTTATTTTCCTGTTATTTCAGAGCTTATACTTGAGAATTATTATGTGCCTGTTGGCAGGAAAAACAGAGAACAGCTTTTAGGGGACATGTTAAACTTCGTGCAGGAAGTTTGATCTGCTGCTGATCTGGATCTTTTTTTCCTGGTTGATTTTTTTCTTAATCCTTGGCTCTCCAATATAGAAGGTTTTGGACTCATTCATAGACAGAAAATCAAACTGTGGGATTCTTTGCAGATAGCCCAGGTAAATTAGAGCGATCAAGGTTACAAAACACTTTTTTCTTTGAAACTAATCTCATTCTTGCAATAGCAGTCTTGGGAAGATTTTTTTTTTTTTTTTTGGCCAGAATTCCTTTATCACCATTGCTCTTAGATACTATTTTGCAGGAAGTGGTGGACTACACCATACCATGTCCTATACTGAAGTATGGGACAAAAACATTGGGGAAAAAAAGGAAATTGGTAGTTTAACTTTTATTTGGTCTTTTCCAATGTCTGTAGGACAGTATAGACTTCTCAAAAAGTACTGAAGTATTTTATCATTAACAGCTAATTCTTTCACTATAAAAGCCATTTTATTATTTCTTTTTGCTTCTAGAACACAAAGTCTGATGCTTTGGATTAAAGATTAATAAAAGAAAACTGCAGTTCTTCTACAATCTGACCTTTATTCTAAAAATAAATATTTTCCTACATGTTAAACCTAGCAGTTCCATTTTCATTTGAACTCACTGTCATTCATTAACCCTTATAGCTGGTTCTGAAGTTTGTGTACTAGTGAACCCCAGAATTAACTTAGTTCTTCATCCATAGTCTAACCACTCTGACATCAGGAAAACGACAGTATATGGAAAGACATATTCAAGCTACACTTCCTGTTCCTGACTTGAACAAATTTAGTGTTCCTGCTACTTGAATTTCTATAATGTTATTGATTTATTAGGAAATCATTTATCATTCAGAGAGACTGTCTCTACAATAGCTTGATAATGAGCTACTAGTGAAAGAAAATGTATTCAAGATAAAATCAACACAACTTTGAAGCTTTCATAGTAAATATTACTAGTGCTAACCTAAAGCCAAAGAAATCAAGTTAACTGCCATCAAAGATAAAAATATTATTCATGTTTTTAAGTATTGTATATAATTAAAAATGGGACAGTGAAGTTTAACATTAAAAAGACCCCTACATCCTCCCTCTTTAATGTGTGTTGGTATTTGTTGTTTAAACTGGCAAACTAACTTTCAGACCACGCAAACACAACATGCATCCTAAACACGCAATTTTTTACAGAACCAGGGCTCAAGGAAACGCAGTGGGTAAGAAGGATCCATCTTTTTTTCTCAGGCAAAACAACCTTCTAATGCCCAACTGAAAAGGCTCTTCGTGGCATGGAAAATTATAATGACTGGCTTGTGAAATTAATGACAGAATTTAAAATAGTTTTTTTCAAGGTTAATGAATTTAAATTCCCATATCCAAAACCTTCCAGGAAGTAAAATTCTCCTGCTTTGAACCATTATTGGTGTGATATTTCTAAGTGTTCACCTCAGCACAAAATGCTGCATTATATATTTCAAAAAAATATATATATTTTTCTGTGGTATGTAATAAACAAAGAACAGTCTCTGTAGCAGCCTGCAGGCAAAATTTCAAGATTTAAAAAGCAGTCTCTAGAGAAGTTTAAAAAGATGACAAAGTCAATTAAGTTATAAGAAATCCTTTATTTTTATGAAGAGGGAACATATTAGGAATTTTATTAACAGTCAGTGCTGTAGTGCACGTTTCTCCTTTGCAATTTAGAAATTCTGACTTCTCTTGCAAATTAGGCACTACAGTTCAAACAACTGAGATGCTCCATAGAGGAACACTATACAGGGCTTTCAGTCTCTGTTGAAAAAAGACGTGTTTTAATTTAGAGGCTGAAGCCTACTCCTAACTGTTTTATTACTTAGACCTTGATAAATATCTTACAAAAAGATTTTATTATTAGCATGAAGCAAGACATTTTAGACAAAGCATAAAATTGCCTACTGAACTCAAAGCAGGCTGTATCTTTGAAACAATCAATTCCAAATGCAGAACAGAATGTACAGTGATAAATGAAGCAGTCAGAGACTGTCACTAGTGCCTCTAACTGAATGACAAAGAACAAGAAACCTTCCACAGACGTTGAAATTATGAGGGAGCAAAGTAAGTGCTTAAATCCTATTTACTAAAAATAGAAACAATCATTGAGTTACAAAAGGAGCCTACATTTCATATGTCAAGCTCAACCTGTGCTGTGCTGTGCAGTACTGTACTGTTTTATGTTGAGCCTAGTACTTCACATTTTGGTCCATAATGATGCATGTGCTCTAGACTTTACAAGTATGGTAAAGATTGACACTACATTAAATAAGTCTTCCTAAAGACTTTTTCAAAAAATAAACATTATATTAAAGTATTTTTAATATGCTGACAAATACTAACTTTTCTACCCTATCAACATTCCCATATATTTTTCTCTGTTAAACATTAGCAACATCTAGGAATAAAACATTTTGCTAATTCTGACATTTTAAAACAAGATAAAATCAGCATTTAAATACTAACCAAGGAGACATTGTAGTAACATTCATAATTGTTGTACTGATCTGTTAGCGGTATATCAAACCAGCTTTCACTGTGTTACCAAGTCCCTCAGGGATACTCTGCATCCTTTATGAAAAGCCTTTTTTTTCCTCTCTTCAAATCACATTTTCAACAATTCAAGAACTTATCTTGTAACTTTCATCCTTCTAAACAAAAGATCTCCGTGAGCCCTATGACATCTTTGAGAGATAAAGATCAGGGCCATAATTTTGTGAGATGTTTGGGTTGCTAATATGTCATCCTTTGTCACTTATCCCATCTAGCCTACTCACACTGCAAATGCATATATTATTAGGAGACACTATCACACTTTCATCTTGCTTTAATTATATAGGAATACAGGAAACTTAATATATGTTCATATATGTATATATGTGAAAAATACCTTAATGGGGACAGTATTTGTCAATCTTAGACTTAGTATCTGTCAATCTTTTTGTATCTTAGCCATTTTGGGTCTGTGTAACCTCATGATATGCAGCAGTAGTAGCATCAAAAAAAGGTATAAGCAAAGTAAGTCCCACTAAACTGTTACAATCTTCCTTGTTCAACTGATAAATGATGGATACTAGTCTTGGGATTGTCTTAATTGATTTTTCACTTATGCAAGATCTTTTCTGTGGGATTCTTGCCATTTTTAGTTTTTATGCACTTTTGTGAGGTTGGATTAAGGAAGGACATTATATAATTTTACTTATCAAATATTCTTCATAATTTTGAAGCTTTGGATAAAACATTTGCTACTCTTGATAAATAACTTGGACTAGGGACAAAAACTCTGGCAGAAACTGTTACTGCCTTTGGGAAGCAGAACCTCTGAGAACCAAATGATAAGGAGGAAACTGCTTTGCAGGGTTTTATCTTTAGGTGGTCATTTAGTGCACTGGTTCATAGAATGACTCATGTTTAAATAGATGAAAAGACAACATCAAGTCTAGAGAGAGAAAAAGAAAACATGTTAAGACAGAGAGTTTAAATATTGCTAATGCTCTTGATATACTTAGAAGAATTAAAGAAAGCATTATAGATGCAAAATCTGTATGTACTGTACAATCAAAAACTTTTTCACAGACAATACCAGCAGGACATAAATAGAAGAGGAGAATAATAATTTTATTTTTACAGATAATAATTTTATTATTTTTTAAATAATTTATATCTATTTCTTTGTTAAAAAAATATATTTCTAAGAGCTGCAACTGTTTTAATGCTGAATTATTTTTACCATAAAAATGATTTAAATTATGCTTATGAGATATTTGAGTATTTAGTTAATTTATGATTGAGAAGAATATGTCAAACTTTTGTTGACTGATATTAATGTAGATGATACAATTTAGAATGCATAAAACCTTGGGAAGGATTATTTCTGAATTAAATTGCCAAGTACGGGAGTGCATTAGGGAGAGCACTGCCAACAGATTGAAGGAGGTGATCCTGCCCCTCTACTCAGCCCTGGAGAGGTGCATCTGGAGCGCTGTGTCCAGTTCTGGGCTCCTCAGGACAAGAGAGACACAGAGCTCCTGGAACAGGTCCAGAGGAGGGTGACAAAGGTGATGAAGGGACTGGAGCATCTCTGTTATGAGGACAGGCTGAGGGAGCTGGGCTGGTTCAGCCTTGAGAAAAGACAACTGAGAAGGGACCTCATCAGTGTCTATCAGTAGGGATATCTGGGATGGGGCCAGGCTCTGCTCAGTGGTGCCAAGCTATAGGACAAAAAGTAACGGGCAGAAACTGATGTACAGGAAGTTCCATCTGAACACAAGGAAGAACTTCTTTACTGTGCAGTGATCACACATGGAACAGGTAGCCCAGAGACGTTGTAGAGACTCCCTCACTGGAGATATTTGAGAACCATCTGGACATAGTCCTGTGCCGTGTGCTCTAGGATAGCCCTGCTTGAGCAGGGAGATTGGACCAGATGATCCACTGTGGTTCTTTCCAATCTTACCCATGATTCTGAGATTCTGTACTTTTGAAGTGATAAATACAAGAATATGAAAATGCTGTTATGCTTTAATAATTGAATAAATATATACTTACATCTGGGGTTTTTTAGCTTAAAATTGTATTAATTGTTTTATAAGAAGCAAAGCTACGGAGCCAGAAGTTAATTGGACTTGTCTAAGAAATAAGCGAAACTCAGTAAATCATTTCAGTTGACCTCCTTTAAAAATTAGGGGTAATATTTTGAAAAGATCAAAATATTTTACTTTCTTAATAGAATGACTCCATTTGGAAATGCCAGTATGTTTTATTTTCACATCCTGAAAATGAATCTTTTTATGTTTTTACTTTATTCTCTATAGAAATAGAACATACAAAACCACAGGAAGAGAAAGAATGGGCTAAACAACTTCTGAAATATTTTGTTCTGTAGAAAATAGATTATAGAATGCACAATTATTGTTAAAAATAAATTCATTCATGCAGACCGTGATTTGTGTCTGAAGCAACTAAGAGATTATTTAGAAATATATTGTTTGGTAATGGGTTCTTAGAATTATCCTGACCTGGACTCTGATCAATAACCCCTTATATTTCAGACTACAGCTGATCATAGGATTGGAATGGTTTACCATGGTTATCAAAGCAATTATCACTGATGGAAACAGAAAAAATATAAACTTCTTTAAGGATCTTAGCTTATTATTGTTTTATCAATAAAGGTTAAAAAAAAATAGAGGCAATATACGTAATCAAACCCTAAACACAGTTTAGCAGATATTCTGATTTGGCTTTATAAACTTCTTTATTATCTCCTCAGCTGCAACATGAAAACACCCAATCAAATTCCCACAGGTTAATTGTTGCTTTGACACCAAAAGGGCAATAACCACAGATCTGTAGAGGTCAAGCACTAGCTTATTATCAAGCTTCTTCAAGAATTCTCTCCCTACTCATGAAATAATTCCTCCTTTCCTATGAATACCAACTGCTACTCGTCTATTAGAAATTTTCCACTATACTCCTCCCTGACAGCAGACCCATCTCCCATTCTTACACTGGAGGCAGGTTTTTTGGTCTTGCCCTTCTTTTCTGAAGATAATGGCTCAACCAAAGCAACACTCAGGAGAGAAGTGCACAGTTTTCTTCGAACAAAACTATCGGATATTATTCAAAAAAACCTACCAGACTACCAGCTCAAAAAAAAGAAAAGTTTATATAAAGCTCCTGAAAGTATCTAGGTCTCTGTCTGGATTTACCTGTCAGGAACTTCCAGTGATTGAGAACTTGGGCTTCCTGCCCTGTAAACTTAAGGAAGTGGTGACTAAACTAAAAAGATACTGATTGCTCTGTTGGAGCTAGAATCTTTATAAGATCATTTATTGTTGATGAAATGTTATACATTTTTCCACCCTTTTTATGACACACCCGTACTTGCAATTTAGCATTTTTTACATTCAATTAGAGTTAAAGATGTATGCAAGCGATGTAGTTCTCTCTTCCTAAATGGAGACTACATTTTATAACATTAACACCAAGCCACTTAAGTGTTAATCTTCATTAGTTGCTATGTGCATATGGCCAAAAGATGATGGACCTTATCAGAACACATGTCTTTGGGCAAGACAACAAGCCACCCTCATATCAAGTTACCCTGTGCTATTTCTGTATCAAAGCTTTGCATACCAATGGTAATTTCATTTCAACAAGGTGATAATACCCCTCTAAAATTTGCATCTAGCAGCAGGGAAAAGACTCTCAGAAAAAGTTTAAGGTTGTACACTGCTGCTGAATGAGAACGAAGTCGATGATTTAGAATACAATTGGGCATAGATCTGGTTCAGCATAAATAGACTTATGTCAAAGATATGACAGCATAATATTTTATTTGAGATGCATTCAGCATTGGAGTACTAATTACAGAAAGCAAGGAACATCACTGTTGTTTATTTTTGAAGGACCGTAAGTAGTATTTCTTAGTTAAAAATATCTTAATGTTTAACAATGTGAAAGTCATACTGTTGAGGAATACATCAGGTTGCTTGTTTTGCAAACTGCAGACTGAGGTGCAGATTGAGATGCAGATTGAGCTCTGGGTGGGAGTCTGGGACAAGAGACTGTGAACAGATTATTTTTGGGATAACAAAGGGCACAAAACCAATGGCGCCAGCCAGGTGGGTGGACACTGGGAGACACAGGAGGAGTGCAGGACTCAGGACGATGAGCCAGACTTGCTGGTGCTTGAATTGCAAGGGTATAAAAACCCAGGGGTTCCTTCCTTGGAGATAACAGCTCGAGCAGTTCCTGTGTTACAGTGCCATGACTAAATGGCTTTATGGAAGGAGACATCTGAGACTCGGCTATGGGAAACCTGGAGTTGAATCGGTAGGAAACCAGGTCTGAGTGGGGTGTGTCGGGAGACAAGCGAGGCACCCGTCGGCTCACTGGAGCTGCCCGCTGTGAAGGGACTTGGGTCCCTGCAGATAAAGTCTCTGGCATTGGGACAGTCAGAGTCTCATGAGCAGTCAGACTAGAAAGTATCCTTAACAACAGCTAATTAAAAAGAGTTGTTTTACTACGTACCACTATCAAAAATCTTTTATTCAGAAAGATTCACCAAATGCCATATTCAGAAATGTAAGGTTTCAAGTAAGTACTTGTATTTTTGTAAAAAAACCCCAAACTTATATTCTATTCATTTGACTTGTAAATTCATGCTCTCTGTCACTCTTTTTCCTCATTTCTTTTCTGCTTCTGCTTTCACTGACTCACCTAGAACTGTATTGATTCTTCACTTCTCAGCAAAGAGGAATGTAGAACCCATAAGCTTTGACAGCAATCTTACTGCTCTAGGTTTGTCTTCTGAGAAGTTCCACAGCTTCTATCCATAAGAAACTGAAAGATCTTTTTATATTTTTTTAGGGTTTTTTTAGCTTGTTTTTAAAAATACTTTATATAGTTCAATATATATATATATTGAACAACATATATTTCCTATTTGCACTGTGTATAGGAAATATCATTCAAATCTATGGCCAGAAATATCAAACTGCCAAATAATGCAACTTTCTTGCACAAAAACACTTCTATGTAAAGAATATATTTCCTCATGATGAAAGTGGACTTCAGAAATCTGTGTGAGTACTGCAGTTTGAAAAAAGTAAATTAATATTTAACTCTGAAAAATTGTTTCAGGTAATTTTACAAAGTTCTTTCCACGTTGAAAATAATCACCTAAGTGAAGCAACATAATCTGAATATTTAGTTTTTTAGTAAACATTATTTTTATTATTACTTTTTCAGGGAAATTTTTTCAGTAGTTTTGCTTAGTAACAGCGGTGTTTATTCAAAAAGTTTCTTAAAAATACATCCTTGTTATGCCATTGAAATATTTTGTGTCCTCACATCATTCCTTGTCGCTTCCTGTATTGTTAATGATACCAAATTCTGAGACTTGATATGTAAGCAGAAGACGGAGTGATTGCCATTATGTAGGCCTAGCCATGATGATCAAACAAAGCTGCTTATCTTCTCTGATCTTCTTCCTCTGTCCACAACAACTGCATCACTATGACCAGTTCCTTACCTTTGTTATTCTGTCTGCCTCTTCTACCCCCAAATAAACGGCAGGGAGCTCTACTAGGACTAAACTAATGATGCTCTGTAAAAGAATATAAATCCTGTGCTTCCACAGCTCAGAAATTTTTAATAAAAGTTTCAAAACTAACTTGGTCCAGATATTTATCCTTATTTTCAATTAGATAAATTGAAAGGGGTAAGATATGACAACAAAGTTCAAATTCTTGTGCAAGATTCACATAATCCTTCTGAGAAAGTGTACAGGCTGAAAAAGGCAACTCTGGGAAACAAGAAAACAAAATATTTCCTTATCATTATTTTCAAAGCTACACTTTAAATAGAAAAATGTTTTAAGTTTGTAGGTAAAGTTCTGATAAGCAATGAAGCGTAAAACGTCTGCAAATAATCAGGCCATTTGATTGTATATTTACTGTGTTTGTATGGCTAGTAACAAAGATCATATGCCCAATGCGTCTCTAAGAGCTGTAAGAGATATTTTGTTTTACTATTTAAAATGGGTGTTATGCAGGACATTGAATGCAAAACATTCAGATAGCAGGGGACACCTTCAGCCCCGCAGAACCCCTTTTTTAAAAAATTGTTTACTTAACAAGACACACAACCACAAAAACAGCTAAGAAGAGTTGCTTTGGACGTAATTCTCTAATGTTACCTTCTGGCACTGTCAGCGCACGTCAAAAAGGCAAATTTGCTATGACACAAGCCAGCTAAATGAAGAAAGAGATTCTTGGTTATTTTGTTACATTTTAGATCAGGCCCAGCAAAGGTCATAGTTGTAAGTGGTATTTCATCCCCTTCTTTCAATGGTTTATTGTCATCAGTAGTTATCCATGCAGAGCTATAAATTTAAATATCACTTCTTTAAAATTAAGGCAGTATTTTTTTATTGTGGATATGCTCTAGGTTCTGTTTATTCCATTAAATAATTCAATGAACTTTCCTTAAAGAACATCTGTAAAACTTCTGTTTTTCGGTTACCTACAACACAGTTCTCATTTCCCTTCCCCCTCCGAAGGATGAGATTGCCTTCATCGATATAACAAATGTACACTTTGCATGCCAAATAACCTTGCGTCTGGATAGGTCAAACTGGCACGGAGACACCACCTGCTGCTTTTTTATAGACTTGCTCAGTACAGAAGGTCACAACTACTTTTCAGGTGAATTGAACCCTAAGGACTCAGTAAGAATTTGTACCTTTACTTCGTCTTGAAAGGAGATGAGATGGAGATAATGGGGGAGCAATTTTAATTTGTGCAGGACTCTTTCAGGAAAAAAAAGAGACCCTTAGCAATGATTATTTATACAGTATTAATTAACCAGTTTGAAGTCTATTTTACAATTCTATCTGTTTTAAAATTAAGGAGGGTTTCCACCTTTTGTTTCAAAAATTATTCTGAATTTGATTTGCTTCAGGGATTCCTTTTCTGTGGTTTAACTGCCCTTCCTGAACTATAAGTACCTTGTGAACTGATATTTACATGTATTTAAAGAGACTTTAATAACTTTCTACTTTACCTACCAGTTTTATGAAGTTGTGAACTGTACATTGCTGTGAAATTCAGTATTTGAGAAAGCAAAAATTGAAACAAATTATCAATGAACTACAATCTCACAATGGTAAAAATAAATATATTGTGACTTCTATAGCTGTCTAAAAAATGTCTGAATATACTGTCCTGCACCTCACTCTAACCTCTTTGTTTGTCTCATCTGTTTATAAAGTACTATGTGCTAGATGGCAATCCCTTGGGAACAATTGCTATTTATACCAGGTTTCTTAAATATTCTGCAATTATTTCTCACTAAGATATCTTTAAAAGATATTTAATATACTATTGTTGGAAACTATATAACTTTTAAATTCTTTTTTTAACTTTAGTCCTGGATTAGTTTGCCTTGTCCAGGGGGAGAGGAATTGAAGTTTGTCTTCAAAAGACTCTATTTACTGAGGATTTGAGTTTCCCTGGGTGAGGCTTGATGAGCCTCAATCAACAAAAAGAAGATTTGAATATGAGAGTTTAACATCTGCAGATTGGGAGTTGCCAGAAGATAGAGAGGAAATAAACAGACACTAACAAACATTACCCCCTGGTGCGGTCAGAGACACCTGGTCTGGGAAAAGATTGATAAGAGGACCAAAGAATGAGGACCAAATAAGCATCAAAGGTGAAGGGATCAATAACCAACAGGAGATCTAATACTAAATATTGTGTAACAGAGAACAAATGAATGATAATTTCTTTGTGTTTTTTATGTATAAATATGAGAAAAGTTTGGTAAAGAACCATATGTGATGGAATGACTTCCACTGCACAGCATGGGCATGTGTGGATGGCATGATTTCCATTGCACATGCTGGCCAGAATAAAGTAATGCCTAATTCTCTAACACTTACAAGATGTTGTTGGAAAGTTTCTGTTTCTCCTGCAGTTTCAGAGACACTCTTTTATTGCATGTTTTATGACATGAATGAGACCCCAGATTATTCTGTTTCTCCTCTCCATTCCTTTTCCTGTCAATATGAACTTAGAGGTCATAGAATCATGGAATGGTAGAACAATTGTCATGGTTACAAAGAACAAGCTGCAGTTTACGCTGGAGTCCCTGAATCTGCATGGATTAAAAGAATATGGTCTGTGAATAGTGTTAGGGAAGAGAGAACTTCATAGAGAAAGAGTATCAGACTAGATATTTAATCTTTACAAGATTAAATTTTGGAGAGAAGGCACTGTGTGACTTGCTCAGATTACATTGAAAAGGCTGTTCTGCTTGCCTGTTTTTGGCATAATGAAGAAATATTGAAAAAAGAAACCAAGAAACCTCAAATCTTGAAAATTTTGGTATGCAAAAGCCTTTCTCCAAAATGGATGTGACATGGAAATTTAAAATTCTCATAAATGTCCATAAAACTCAGTCATCATACTCACTGGTATACTGGAAAGCCCTAAAAGCATTTGGTACTTCTTTCATAATCAGGCGTTTATATATGAAGAGTAATTTAACTGTCTTCACAGCAGTTCTCCCTCCCAAAACAATGACAGGAAGAATACATTAGATGTACTTCTACAATATTCTTTCTTTAGCAGAAATCACTAATAGCTGCAACTGTTTAACACCTCCAAAGAACAGCTTATTAAAGCATACAGCACTACAATAAAATAAAACTCACGAAAGGATTGGAAAGTGCTCAAAGATGTGAAAAAATAGTTAAAATAACAAATAGTAAAAAAATAGTTAAAAAAAAGAAAAAACACAGAAAAAATATATATGACAATATGCTAAAGAATAAAAATCTTTTGGCTTTTAAAATGGGAGAATAACATCTAATGCAGTAGAAAAATAAGACATATTTTTTAGATTAATCAGTCTGAAGAAGGACCTGCTATAATTTCACATGCAAAGCTCACTGAATGATCTAAAAGAGAGCAAATTTTCCAAGAGCAGAGAAAACAATTATTTTCCAATGTTCTTTTCCTCACTACTTGAAACCACGCAGTGAAATTTTAGACAAACAAATTTTTGCATTTGTTTTTGATATGGAGACATTGAAAGTTTTCTCAATTTTTCTTATTTCCTTGAGATATTTCTTTAAAACCTAATCAGAACAGCTGCAACTTCAAAACAGCAAAAAGCATAAGAAGATCCACAGTCCCTTCTGTATCTAATTGCCTCTAAATTTCCATGGCTTATGAATCACCAAATGACCAGTTCTGCTTAGAGAAACATTTAGTTTGTCATCTTGTCACACACACAGACATATATGCACACACTCCATATGCCATTTCAAAAGCTCTGCACTAGCTCTCACATTGTTACTAATAATTAACTGCTATTATGATGCATTAAAAAGCAATAACATGCATTTCAGATGTAATTTGCATTGTGATATTGCTGTTTAAAAAACTAGTCTTGATAAGATTATTAAGTGCATATAGATTTAAATTACTGTGCTGCATAAATAGGTGTAATATCAAAGAAGCAGATGACCTATCAACCTTTCTTGGTTTCCTTTTCTTTGTTTGTTCTTTTTTTAAATATATATTTTGACCTGCTAAATTCCTCTATTCTCAGCTTTTGAGAAGCCAGATGCCCTAAAACATCTTTTCCTACAATATGATAAATTAACATCTCATTTGCTTTGCAATCAACCGCTGTTAAAAAAAAAAAAAAAAAGGCTTTCTGTAAGTACTTAGAAGATTCTTATTTCAATATTATTTACTAGGAGAAAAACGCAGCCTAAAGCCAGTTTCATAATTTTACTAGGGCATTGAAAGACCTACTGAGTTTTACATGCACAACAGTCTCATTTCATAATGACTTTCCCAATGTCTACAAGTATTTTCTCAAACAGGTTGGAAATCCAAAAATAAACATAATTAATCAGACAGATTTCAACTTACTCTGTGACGCTTCATCACAATGTTGTTAAGACACAAAATGTAAAATATACAAACATAAATCCTGGAATGCTTTAGGAAGGGTATTCTAGAGCATTAATATTAAAGCACATTCATACCTCCTCCAAAATAAAATGTATCATACAGTCACTCATAGTGCTGAAAGATTAGCCTTAAATTCATACTTAGACTTACAAGAATGGAGAGGATATTGACTGGCTTGCCTTGTATCACTAAAAGAAGTGGGCTGAAAGAATAACCTTTACATGTAAAGAGGCATAAATAATTAGGTAATTTTACATCTTTTCAGGAGATACATAGAAATGCTACATTTAGATTTTCTGCTCTCTTTTAAGAAATGATGCACTAAAAAACCAGTTTCCTAGTTCAAGTGTTTGCATACATATATATATATATATAAATTTTTAATCAGTTCCATTATTTTTTAACAAACAACTTCAAATCACATTTCCAGTCACACACATAAATCACACAATACAAAAAGTACGCAATGGCAGAAACATAACACTGCAACACAGACTTCATACTGGTGATTCTTAATATTAACCAAGCCTGCAACAGTTCTTCAGTCAAGACTTTGTATTTGCTTAGATTAACACCAGAATGACACCAACTGATGTATCAACATCAATTAAATCAGTCTTTTGATAAGCTAGTTAAATTTACGACCTCCAAAAATGTTCTGAAACAAATTGGTTTTGTATTAAGTAATCCTATGTTAGATAAATAAATGTTGAGCCCCTGTATTTTTAAAGATATAAAATAAACTTTTCTAATTGTCTTATCAGTAGTAGATTATAAAAGCAGTTAGTTACTAAAATGAATTAAGATCTTAAAATGCAATAAAATGATGGCATTTGATTTTTTTGTTTATTTCAAATTCCCATGTGGAAGATGCTGGCTTGTCCACATGCTACTGCTATAATGCCAAAGAGTTAGTGCTTTACATATTTTATTAAAATAACATTTATTAGTCTTGTTTCCATAACTAGAACCTTGCTTCTAAGCATACCAGATTACACATATGGAATAAATTCTTTACTGTGAGGGTGGTGAGGCACTGGAACAGGTTGCACTGAGAAATTGTCGACGCCCCATCTGTGGAACAGCTCAAGGCCAGGCTGGATGGGGTCTTGAGCAATGTGGTGTAGTGGAAGATGTCCCTGTTCATCACAGGGGGCTTGGAACTAGATGATCTTTAATGTCCCTTCCAACCCAAACCGTTCTCTGATTCTTCGATTCTGTACCCAGGGCACTTGAGGAGGCAAAGATGGTACAAGTTGTTAACTCTGATGTCTGTTTCCTTCACTCTGCTCCAGCATGACACCATTTGGATTCCAAATAATAGATTCAGAATTCAGATTTTAAAATAAGAATATACATAATATACTGTTAATACTTCAGTCAAGTATTAAATGGCAAATGTGCACAATTACAAATATAGTTTCTAATAAAATTTAATATAATCAAATACATTCCCTTTCTTATTGGTAGCAGACATAAGCCCTTTTGTTTGTTTGTTTGTTTGTTTTTAACTGGTAAGGATCACCTCCCAGAACACAAATATTTAAAATTCAAAGGTCCATTTTTACGTGCAGAAATATGCAATGTTTACCTTCACTGAAATACTTGACTGTATGATTACACAGAATTATAATCATCTTTTTTGGAAAGTTTTTTAGCATTTTATCATAATGATCATTTTAAATAAAGATTAAATTGCACCCAAAAGAAACATACAGTAACAGAGTTCATGAAAGGGTGCCAAAGAAAGAATTTCTATAAAATTTTCTCTCTTAGGAAGAAAAAATAAAATTAGAAAAGGCTAAAGAAACACCTTTTAAGCTAAAAACCAACTTCTTAAAAGTTTCTTAAGCCTTATTAAAACCATCTAGAGACTTCAAAGAAAGTAAAGCACTTTGAAATGACAACTTCCTCTTCTCACTTTTGGATAGTTAGTAGGGGGTCTGAATTTCAAGTGTTACTATTCTTTGTTTTCTTTTGTTTTGTTATATGACATGTGAAGAAAACTGCAGCAGATTCAAGCTTTAGTGAACGTAATTTTATACCAAAGGACTGTTGTCCATTAAATCGTTCTCCAAAAAAACAAAGACCTAAGCCTTAGCTCAATTGCCAGCCTTCAACACACACTTCAGATAGTGAAAAAAACCAGAAGATTAAATATGGTTTTACCACAGACCAATTGAATTTTGTTTGTGTGGCCAGGTTTTGGTGGGTGAGCTACAGGGGTGGCTTCTTTGAGAAGCTGCTGGAAGCTTCCCCCATGTCTGACAAAGCCAATGGCAGCCGGCTCCAGGAGCCACTGGCCAAGGCTGAGCCAATCAGCACTGATAATACCCCTGTGATAACATATTTAAGAAGGTAAAAAAGCTATTGTGCAGACACAATTGTGGCCAAAGAAGAGTGGGGTAAGAATTTGTGAGAGACAGAACTCTGCAGACACCAAGGTCAGTGCAGAAGGAGGGGCAGGAGGTGGTCCAAGCACTGGAGCTGAGATTCCCCTGCAGCCCGTGGTGCAGACCATAGTGAGGCAGCTATGCCCCTGCAGCCCATGGGGATCCATGGGGATGCTGAGACCCACCTGCAGCCCATGGAGAAGACCCACTGGAGCAGGTGGTTGCCTGAGAGGAGGCTGTGAATCTGTGGGAGGCCTGTGCTGGAGCAGGGTCTTGGAAGACCATGGAGAGAGAAGTTCAACAGAAGCAGGTTTCCTGGTAGGACTTCTGTTATATTTTCTCCCCTTGTCCATATGAGAAGGCTTTGGTGAGTGACTGGCATCCAAGCAGGATCAACACACTACACCAGTATTTTACACAATCATTCTTTAGTGGGAAAGTAGAAAATAAAACCTGTCCAAACAAAAAAAGAATAACAGGTCAAATTACCATTATTGGGTTTTTTTCTGTCAATTACCGTTGACAAAATAATATCAGAAATATATTTTGTAACTCAGGATGGAATTGAGATTGTCAGGTGAAGTTGAATGCCAGAGTCAGAAAAACAAGCAGTAGCATTATAAGTTATTGTGGAGCATATTTCAGCAACTTCTTTTGGAAACAGCATTGAATACAGTGGTTCAAAGAGCAGAGATAATCAGATGAATAATTCACTCTATAATTTTAATAATGTTTGGTCTCTGCTCAACAAGTGGCTAAGCAAAAATAAAGCTTTAGATTAAATAAATTAGTTTGTGCACTTAAAGGTCCTGATAAAACTCATAGATTTTCCACAATATAGAAACTCCACACCCTGCTAAGTTTCCTATATCAAATATGCAGCACAAAGGCTAAAGTCAAGACTTCAAATTAATGTCTTCATTGTAAGGGACACATAAATAATCTAGAATCATGTTACCTCTGACATGACATGACACATATTTTATTTTCTCTTTTGAGCTAGATATGGGATTTATATAAGGTTTTTAGTCTTTGATCTTAAAAGATTGAGGGGTTAATAAAATTATGAGGAATACATTATATCTGATGGTCTAGGAGCATTTGAAACATGCCAATGCCAATATATTTTCTTAAAATAATGTTGAATTCATGTAGCACTAGTAAAGGTATCAAGTCTTAAAGGCTCAGAGACTCAGAGATGAAGAGGAAATTACCAGGATCAGCAAAGCTAATTTTTTTAAAAATTATTTATAAGTCTACCTATAGATTTTCTTGGTTTCAGACTTCTCCAATTCAAAAGTTCACCCACTTCTACCTAATGTAAATACATCCACCATAAAACTGGAAAGCATTTTCTTCCAACATGGGGACAGATAAAATGAATCATTTCAGCTTTGACTTCTTTCTTGTCTGAAAAATCTAGACAGTGTTGTTGAATTATTTTGCCTGTTACTTTGAGAGAAGTGTGATACCTACACAGAGTTAATCAAATTTATTTTATAATTCCAGACTGACTATCCTGGTTGCTCTTGATTCTGTTTTGTTCTGCTTCCCAAAACATGTTGTTCAAATTGATCCATTCAAACTGGATACATTTCTCCACCAAAAACTGAGATATATGTTAGGAAAGCCATCAAAGGTATCTAGAAAGTCTAATGTAAAGTGATGGGAAAATTTAATTAAAAAGCCATTTTATTATGTTGATGGCTTGATTACATACTTATAATAATTGAACAATCCCATGTAATTTTCCAAAGAAGTAATAATAAAAAACCAAAAGGTCTGAACTGTTAACCTCCCCTAAAAACCAAAAAATTGCAAGTTATTTTCACAGACCTGGTTAAATGATAGTGCTGGTTAAATGATATTTTAATTGGTAATGCAAAATTTGAGATATATCTATGAAGTAAGACAACCTCATTAAAGTTTCTTAATTGCGTCAATGTTAAAGATACAGTTCAGAGTGGCAGCCTTGACAAAGTCATATTTAGGAAGCTTTCTAAAAGAACATATCTTTGTGAGGTTTTTTTCAGATCTCTTTTAATTTGAATACTTATGAATAAAATTGTTAAATTTTGCAGGAAGGTGTTGATTTTCTTGAATCTTCGACAGAAACCAGGCAGATTTCCCAAGATAAGGTTTCTTGCCAACAAGCCTATCTCTCTGGCAATCTGAAAATGTCAACTATCTGCCATGGAACTGGATACGACATCACCTACTAGGTCTATCTTTAGCCAGGATACTCCACGGAGAGAGGGTTTCTTTTTAGGATATTCAGGGAATCTAAACCCTGAAGCTGAGTTGGCAGGAAGCTTTGCATTTCTGCTGTTGTGGCAGCATCTGCTTGAGGAAGATTTCTTTGGGCATGGACTCATTCAGCTTTGTGATGGTACTTGGGAAGCTGAGACTTCAGAACTGCAGTGGGCAGTTTATTTCCAAATTAATACCCCTAAATATCCGTTGTTTAAAACTATTATAAAAAAAATTATAACAATATGGGAATTTTGTGAAGAAATATATTTCTGAATTCTCTTTCATAAAATTTCTGGAGTTATGAACTGTTAAAAGGGACAACAAAAATAAAGACAAAACTGATTTAAATCATCATAATGAAACTGTGTTTTGCCTTAGAAAATTTGAACTTACCTCACTCCTTTCCTCACTCCTATCTGCACACATAACTTTGCCCTTTCAACATATTGTGAGCCCATTTCAAAATATCTCCTCTGTGTTAACAAGATCAGAGAGCACATTTCAGCAGGTCAAATGTACATTAACTTGAATAGAAGAATAGAACAGTCTCATTATCTATCAGCTTGGAAAGAACTCACGGTTTAATTTTTACTCTTCTCTGGTAATATATTATTCTATATTTATCTATTTTCATATTTTCTTGAAGAAACTGCTGTGTTTCAAGAACAAGAGTTCTTAAAGAGTAGTTATTTTTTCAAAATATATATTAAAATACGAATACTTAAAAATTTTAGTGGTTGAACCAGAAAAATGTATCAGTTTTCTAAAAAAATTAAGTAATAAAAGTCTCACAAAGTTTTCAAACTACTTTCTTTTACCTCAGAAAATACTTTAAATTTTATGTAACTCTAAGGGCAAATCATGGCTTACAGGTTATGGGTTGTGGATGGCTTTTTTTTGTTTTGTTTTTTTTATGTGTTTTGTTTTTCTGGTTAGTAAGTTCAATATTGCTTTAAAATTGGTTATTTTTCCCTGTGTTAAAAATTAAAAACTCTCAGAAAATTCACATTCCTATAATTTTTGCTTTGGCATTCAAAAATATGTATTTTTATGCAATACCTGAGAGGTTGTGCAAGCATTGTACTGTGTTGGCTTTGGCTGGGACAGTGTTAATGTACTTCACGGTAGCTGGTATGGAAATGTGCTTTGGATTTGTGTTGAAAACAGTGCTGATAACACAGGGATGTTTTCATTATTTCTGAACAGCTCTGACACAGAGTCAAGACATTTTCTTCTTCTCATGCCACCCCATCAGTGAGGAGGATGGGGATGCAAAGAAGTTAGGAGGGGACACAGACAGGAAAACTAATCCCAAATGACCCTAGGGATATTCCATACCATATGATGTGCTCCGTACATAACACTGGGTGAAAAAGAATTCAGGCTGACATGCTCAAAATGATGGTGATTTTCTTCCTAGGTCACCATTATGTGTGATGGAGCCTTGCTTTCCTGGAAATGGCTGAACACCTGTCTGCCCGTGGGAAGTGGTGAATGAATTCCTTGTTTTACTTTGCTAATTCCTTGTTTTGCTTTGCTTGCATGTGCAGCTTTTGCTTTACCTTTTAAACAGTTTTTTATCTCAACCCAAAATTTTCTTCACTTTTATTCTTCTGATTCTCTTCCCTCTTCTCACCAGAAGGAAGTGACAGAGTGGTTGTGTGGTACTCAGTTGCTGGCTGGGGTTAAAACACAACATGTACTTGCATAAGTCTCAGTGGAACTTAGAGGAACTATCCAATGATTGTGATGACTGTGCTACAAACAAAATATATTTTGGTGTATTTTCAGTGAAAAAGACATGCCACTGAAATAGCTGTGATAAGATACTGAGTATACTAGAAAATGGGGACCCCCTCACACTCCCACACACAGTGTCTCAAAAAGTGGAAATAAATTTAAAAAGGAGCATACTCGAATGTTAATCTTGAATAATTTGTACAATTTTTTTGGTACAAATGCATTGCAAATGCATGAGAGTTGTGACTTGAAAATAAAAGAGGCTATGAATCATCTATGGGGTCTATCAGAGTTTATGGGACAGATTTTAAGACTAGATATACCTAGTTCTTTATTTTAAAGAAGTTGTTGCCACGTTTCAAACACAATTAATCTTGGTGCCCAAGGTTTTTTGCTCTCTATCACATCTTGGACTGGGAATATGCTATTTTGACCTACAGTATAAATTGAGTCCTGATGGGACTATAACCTTCAAATAGTGTTTATGTGTCAATTATGCAATCCATCCATTTCCACACTCCCCATCTTTTCTACATACCCAAGAGAACACAAATAGGTAAATCCAGTGAAGAATTTTTCTTGTCTCAGTCTGTAACAACCTTTACAGTGATTCTAATAGCAAAGGTAAACACATCCACCTGTAAAAGACAGAAACATAGTTTGATATTGCATAGATTTTGGTAATCCCTTAGTCTACTAGGCTAAAAAATCCTGTGTCTTTACAGTTGACTAAAGCAAGGGGAGAAAGGAAAAAAAAATCTTGACTTAAAATTTGGAAGAAGAAAATATACTTTTGCTACCATTTCTTTTTCCAAGCTTCTTAGTCAGGCTTATTGTTTCCCCACTAGGTTTCTTGATGTTGTGCCTTTGTAGTAGGTCAATATTTAGAGTGGTATAGCCTGTGCAGAACATACCTACTTAGTGTGATGGAATTCTTTTGTCACTTTTCTCCTCTTATATTTTTAAACACAAATTATTGCACAAAAAGTCCGGAAATCAGAAACAGAAAATACGGTTGGGAGGTTATGGGTTTGTAATTAAGTAGGGAATGAAAAGTTGAAGTATGGCCTAGGATTTGTGTAGTTGAAGTTCAATAATTAGAGGAGAATTGTACCTCCTGTGTTCATACTAAGATTGACACGTCTTGGCTAGTGGAGTGGAGAAGCACTACAGATTGTATCAGTAACTGGAGTGACAACTCATTGCTTTGCCTCAGCTTTGTTATGTATTGGATTTTTTCTTTTTGGTCAGGTCTTAAAAGTGTGAACTGTTTTTATATTTTTCACAAGAGGCATTTTATGTTTTATTTATTAGGAATTAATTGGGTTTTATGTATTTGCCCTGCTCCAAGACACAGTCAATAACCCTAGGTGTTTCTTCCCTGAAGTAACAGGGCAGAAATGGAAGAAAGAACTTGCTTAGCAATACTGAGGGGAAGCAAAAAAAATAAAAAAAAGTGATCTGACCAGCTAAAAACTGTTGAGGGTATTCAAAGCTATGTGTTTAAACACTATGAAAGGGTAATGTATTTCAATATATTTTACATGTGTATTGAATGCACACACATTAACATTTTCAATTAGCATAATCTTTTCAATCAAAGAAACAATGATTACAGGCAAATATGAGTTCTGACAAAAGAAATAATTATTTTACAATGAAGATAGGTTAACCTTTTAGGTACAGTTATGAAGTACAGGTATTATAAAACAAGAAGAAAAAGTAAAAAATATACTTCAAAGTAAGACAATTACAGTAAACATTTTGTTAAATTGTTGAACTCCTATCTCTATATGGAAATTTGCTTCTGAAATCCTCTCCTTTATACAAGACAAGAAATTGCAATCCTTCATTACAATTACGCCAACACTGATTTCTCTGAAAATTTAGAAAATTTGTATTACCTGCAAAATTATTTTGCCATAGATTTGCAATTTTTTCCTCTACTATAAGTTCCTACTTAACAGGCCTCTAGAGAAGTACACATTTCAGCATCAGTAACTGCTCTTTTCTGTTTTTTGCTGAAGCTATCATAAGAAAGTCTACAATTAAATTAACTATTTAAAGAATATATATGATTTCTAAGTTCAATTCATAGTTTCAATTTTTTTTGTTTACTTCAACTAAGTTTCAAAAGACAAATATATTAACCTACTTTGAAGCATTCAGAAATTATCTACAGAAAGTATCCTGAAAATGTTAAATAATTTCTAATTTTATCTCTTTCGACCATACTCGTTCTATAAAATTAGGAACATAATTCCAACATATTTCTCTGATAACTATTTTTTAAGTCCTGAGTAACGTGTCAACATTTTAATGCATTATCTAATCTTTTAAGAACTTTATGGAATGAAAAAATGTATTTTATTGGTAAATCTCAGTATCTTTATTGTTACTGGTACTATTATACTGGTTATGATGGCAACACAACATTTGGTGATCTTTTGGCCATTCAAAAGTAGATGAATAAGAGCATACTTTTGTATTTCCTTTTCTCCTAGAGCCTTTTGTTGTTGGTGGTCTTTATAATAAGCATTATTCTTTCATTTCAACATATCTTGGAATAAGAGGAGAATTCAAATAGTATGGTCTCTTATGTTTAGGTTCTTCAAACCTCTATGTTGTTATTTCTTTACACTTTTTAAGCCTTTATTTATCTTACTAATTTCTGCCTCTGAAAAGTGTGTTTTAAAGTTTATTTATTTTGGTCTCTGCAAGCTTGCATGCATTCATATCAAGTCTCATCAAGGTTTTTGAAATGAGTGATGCATCTATCTTTTCTGATCCAGCAACAGAAGGACTTGGTATCTGATTTCTATCTTAATTATTATTAGCTGGAATAAAACCAGGTAGGGTATGTTCTTATAGAAACAGACTCTTCATATTTCCTTTATGAATAACTTGTAGGTTGTCTGACATTGCCACTTAATCACTTAAAAATTATTTTGACTTAGATTAGGTAGGAAAAAATCACACAGGTAATACAGCTTAGACATGAGATTTATTAAAAGTACAGTACTAAATGTATTTCTCTGAAAACTGAGCAAACTTTAAGGTTTGGTTGCACAAAATTTTTTACATAGATATATGGCAACAGAATGTCTCTGTCACAAAATGTTTTAACATTATAAACCTTTGCTACCCAAAAATTATAAACAAATAAACTGATCTCTCAAAACAATATAATCTAAGACCTGAACTTTCCCAACCTAAATCAGTATGAACACTTATAGAACTACATTGAAGCCAGTAACAAGAACAGATTACACAAGATAAGGAGAATTTTTTTGATGTCTTCTAATATTCATCAAAGTGAAAAGATTGACATGTTAAAAAAGTCTGTTAAAATCTTTTAAACTGCTTATGTAGTATCACAACACCTCCCATTGCCTTCAATATCTGACCACTTATATAAACCAAATCATTCCCAAATGAATAAAAACAGTTGTTTTTTACAGAATGTCAGAAAGTATAATAAAACTTACTATTGAAGATGCATGAAGAAAAATAATTGCTGACAAAGGATCTATAAAAGTTAATGTGCTCTGTCACTTGCAAAATATTCCTGGGATTACTGATGTCCTGTTGGAGTAACAGAAGTACCAAAAGTGCTTAAAAAGGAAATAATTGTAGTAATGACTTTTATTTCCGAAGTTAATATTGTTCAAATGTAGCAGTATTTAGCAATTACAACCCTCCCTCAAAAAAACCCCAAAAACAAAACCAGGTGAAGAGTGTGAGTCCTCTTCCTGGGGAGGAATAAGCAGAAGACAACATGTGATGAAAGGAGGAGTAAGGAGGAAGGTGTTTTTAAAATTTAGTTTTTGTTTCTCATTACCCTACTCTGATATTAATTGGTAATAAATTAAATGTTTGTCAAGTCTATTTTGCCTGTGATGGTATTTGGTGAGTGATCTCACCCTGCTGTTATCTCACACTATGAGGGTTTCATTGTATATTCTCTCACCTTTCCAGCTGAGGAGGAGGAGTGATAGAGCAGCTTTGGTGGGCACCCTGTATACAGCTGGGGTCAGCCCACTACAGTTTTGTAAGACACATGCTCCTCTTGTTAACTTCCTTTTTGCTTCTTTGAACATACGTATAAAGACACTAAATATAGTAAACGTAAGATTAGAGCAGTAATTGACCATGAAAGTCTGGTGAAAATTGTGGTTGGTGGAAATTTGAGAAAAACTGAAATGTGTGGAAATACACAGGAATCAGAAAAGTATGTCCAGACATACAGAGTGTGAAAAGAACAGGCACTGATCTAAATGTTCAGAAAGAGTCTTCTGGCTGACTCAAATTTTTGCATATCCCTCTTGAAGCATTGTCAAAGGAAACAGTCTTCAGACAGTGTGGCAGATTTACCTGAATGTAGGAAATCTGTTAAGAAATCTCCGAGTGAGCTATCGCAGTGACTATTCATCTCTAAACACAGAAGACACAGGTTTTTGACTCTCTGGGATTGACACACCATGACATGACACAGTCATGTTCTGTATCAATCAGAATCAATTCATCTTTTCACACTTAAGAGTTGTTGAACTAAAAATAGAGTTTTGGTGTTAGACCTTGATTAAAATTAAAAAGCTTCCAAAAAAACCCTTAGAAACCAAACCCAACATTTGAGGTTAGCATATACAGTAAAAATAGAAAAATAACATCATTAAACTATCTCTGTATTTCACTAGTTTGCAAAGACTTTGCTTCTGATGTTATTATTCAAGTCTCTAAAATCTTGTCTAGAAGGTTAGACAGAGAGGGAAACAGATATAAGCATATGACTGTCAGGCTTATAGATTTAAAACACAATTTATTCAAAGACTCAGTACTGAACAGCCCTTATTTTAAACAGGCCCTTATTGTCCAGCTCAGTGTATCAGAGTGTGTCTTTGGACTGTGTTGAACCTTGATGTGAGAAGAGTAAAAAAAAAAAAGAACACCTGATCATTTACAATAATCAAAACATATTTTCTCAAGAATGAAACTATTCAGATTCTGAGAAAAAGATTGTCTGCCAAAAAAAATGGGCTTTGGAAGCCCAGAGATACTGTTTAATGGAGCAGTATTTTTCCCACTGACTGCTCATTGCCCCCTGGCATGCACTAATTAGATGTAAAGACAGGATGCTTGAATTTTATCATGATTCTGAGCATTTTAAATTCACAATTAGTCACTGAATTGACAACAAGTATATCAATGCATACAATTTATTTTGATATAAAACTGTCTGGAGACATTCTTTCTAAAAGAACTATGACTTGTAGCACAGTTAAATGTTGAAGTGGAAAGTGGGTATATCTAAGAAAAGGAAGGATCTGGTATTTACTTTCAGTGATCTGTAAAGAATAAGTTACAGTTTTTATACTCTGTGCATGTGCACAGTGAACTAACATCAACATAAAATTCCAAGGAAAGAGACTTTGGAACATCTCCCTTTTTTTTGTTTGTTTGTTTTGTTTGGGTTTTGGGTTTCTTGTTTGTTTGCTTGTCATTATGGTTTTTGATTTTGTTTGTATACGAAAGAAAGGCCAAAAAATATAACCTGACAGAAGCTGTAAAGTAGGAGAAAAAATCTGTTGTTGATTTGACCAATGGTAAAGGGTTCAGGAGTCTCTATTCTGTTCTTGGCTTTATCACTCATTTTGGGGTCTTAGGAGTGATTTCTTTTAACTTAGTGCATCTCTGTGCCTATATCTGTAAATTCTACAGTAAGCAGAGAAAACTGCATAGGGTTATGAAACCTGGACTAAGTGTTAATGGAGTCAGTCTGGTTCCAAATAAAGTGAAGTAGGTCCAGGGGACATAATGAACATTGATTCTGCTGTGCTAGTCCTGTATTTTGATAGTGAACCAGTATGAAGTGGAACATTGAGTTCTATAAATATTCTAAAAAATTTGGTTTTGCTTGGTTTTTATACTTTTGGTTTTTTACATTTTTCAATTTTTTTCCCCACCATTATATGTGAAAGAAGTCTCTATAGTTTTCAAATACAAAACTTTATACAAATTCTGATAGATTTAAAAGGAAAAATTGCCTCATGCTTTGCAGAAAAGGCATTTAATGTAAAAAGAAAAGTTGCTTTCCCCAGGAAATTTACACTTGTTAGAATAAAAATTGTATTGTGCTAAATAAGAATTACACCTTTTGTGTTTAGATTACATAAATAGTATAGATTTTGTTTAAATCTGTATAATTTAGATTTAAATCAATTTATGTTCCACTTCTCTTATTAAAGTCTTTTTTCCCTTATATTTATGATTTACAGTATAATGTCTATACAGTAACTTATAAACATTTGTTACTGATGTGATTTTGTTACTTGGGAAACCTAAAATTATCATCACTTCAGTCTGCTAAGGCCAAATAAATAAAATAAATAAGGTCATTGATGTTTGTTTTACTTTAATAAACAAATTCATTCAAAATTAACCCATGACTTTATATGTTTAAAAAACCCCCCACACAACACTGTATATTCCAAATTGCAGATGCTTATCCACAGACTTAGTCTTGTCCTTGTATTAATTCATTTCCAAAGATCCTTTTATTTGTCCCAGTTTGAAGCACATTCAGTATAAATCAACAATACTGACTAAAATGCAAGTTCTCATTTTCTGAGTTTCATGGAGTCAGGTGGAGCATTCATGCTTGTAACTTCTTTTCCTTTTCCATAAATGACCCCAGCTGACCAAACATTATATAAGCATGCATTTGCATTTAGGTAGATCTATGTGTTAAAAAGAGCATCACTAAAGGATTCCAAGTATACAGCTTCACTGTTGCTTAAAAGAGTGGGTGACATATTTTCTTGCCTGTGTTTGTGCAACACAACAGCTATCACTAAGTTCTAGCCAGTTAAATTGTTAGGAAAATATTCTCCAGTGATTTTTGTGTACATTCCTACAACTTTCAAAGGTACTGTTCATTAGCTTGCCCCAGGACCTCAAGTGTTTTTCTGCCTTTCTATAGAGGAGTGACGTCTACTAAACCTCTTCTCCCAGATCTTGCTCCTTTGCTATGATTATCCAGTCAGTCACAATGATCATCCCAATAAGTGTGAGCACCTGAATCTTGATCATAAAATCATAAAAACAAATTCCAGTAAATCAAGTCTTTGCAAAAATCCAGTTATTTGGAACAAAGATAAACAAGAAAATATGCATTTTAATTTACTAACAGACGTATATTTCTGTCTTATGAAATTATAACTCATTTTTCACATGAGGAGTATTCTAAAATCTGAAAAAAAAAATCAAATTTTATGTTTTAAAGTTGACAATTGGTTCAAAAGTTTCAGTTTTCAGGTAGTATCTCACTCTGTAAGACAAGAGGGATCATCCTATAAGCCTGAAATATTTTTTTCCCACAGTTACTAACATGTTAGGTAGAATTGTTGTACATTTTAAAATACTGTTAATCCCATTAAACATGGAAATTTCTTGTCTATGTTTTTCTTTTTAGTTGTTGTTTCACTGGATATATGCCATAAAAACAGTCTGACACCACTATATTGAACACCATCTTCAGTTCTTGTAGGAGGCAATCTTTGTCTTTCCATTTAACTGAGAATGCAATCTTTGGCAAGGCCATAAGGCTGCAAAAACATTTATTAAATTAATACATTGGTCTTTGAATACTGCATGGTGCCGCAGCATCTGTCACAGATTCCTTCATGCACCAGTAGGTGAAGAATGGAGGGAGTTTTGGCTGCAGTCTCTAATATGACATCCACCAGAGAGTAGATATAATAGAGGAAGAAGAAAGCTGGCAAAGGGCTTAGGGTGATAACTTTCACACAGAGGAAATGAGGCTCTACTTGCTGACTCTTACTATACAGTTCTGCACTCCTCCCTGCCCCATTTGGGGCTGTTTCTTGATGGGAAATGCTATATTAAATATTGATACTGTACTTCAAAATACCAGCAACTTGTTTTTAACTAGCAATAAATTCAAAGCAGATAATTATTTCTGCCTGTTTATGGCTTGAAGAAGACTGGCAATCTGTAATTCAGCTTGACTAACAGATCAGAAGACATTTTACTTTCCTGTTCCTGCATTACTATTCTGCAAAATAAGTCTTAATCCTACCTGATTAATGAGAAAAGAAGACAAGTGTAAAGTGTTGTTTTACTAAAATGTAATAAAGAACCTTCAAACACAGAAAAATAACTAAAAATTATCAAAGGGTTCTTTATATTCCTCAGCTGTTGAACTGTTAAACATGTAAAAGCAAGAAAAACATCTACTTTATGCTGTTGGATGATTATGTTAACAGAAAAAAAATACTTCTTTTTATATTAATTTTGGTACAGAATGTTTTATATTTGGAGGTATCTGAACTGGCAGGAAATCTGGAAAGCAAATATCTTTTTCTAGTCTTCTAAAGGAATTATTATTAAGCCAATTTTGCAAAACAAGATGCAATCCATGTGCCTTCTTCATAGTAATGCTCTAGATTTCTTCTGCAGTCACAAAGATAAATAGAATCTTACAAAATTGATCATATGGCTTGTTTTAGATGTCTGTTGCAGAGATGAATAAAACCTGATACATATTTATTTATCACCACCAACTAAAAAGGAAGCCTAAAACACTTTTTCCGTTTTTTACTTCTAAATTTTAGCTGTATAAAAGCTATAAAGGACGAACCTCACTATATTTAAAGCATCTTCTATCTTTTTAAGGAAAAAGAAACAATAGTTTATAAGAACTATAAGATGAATACTGAATTAGAATTATTTCTATTAGAAAGTTAGAAATATTTTTATATATACAGAAATATTAATAAGTTGTGTCAAATGTGATATTAACAGAAGTAACACAGTTTCATTGTTCTCAAGCACAGTTCTTCAGGCTTTCTCATCTTCAAAAACTGTATTTGTATACAAACAAACCCAATAGTTCATGTGAGACTTTGATTTCAACTTCCACCTCACTTACTTTAATTAGCTAATCACATTCTGGAATGCACATTCCTTGCACGCAATAAAAACAATTTCAAGTATCAAAATACAGCTCCTATATTTAGCATTCAGTCAACACTTAATCAAAAAACAATAAATATCATCTTGACAATATAATAATGTTTTAGAATAACATGCATAAGCAGATGAGACAGTAAGATCTATGAGTGGGATAATTGTTTTACCTTTCCTTTCTCATACAACTGGAATAAGATGACACTATATGGTAAAATCTTCTGCCCTTCAGATTTGTGTCTTCCTGATATTTTTTCAGCTACTCTTAAGTCTGAAAAATTTAAACCTTTTGGGAGAATATCTCTATTTAATCTCAATCACAAATTGTTATGAGTTTATTTAAAAAAAAATGGAATAGCTAAGGTTTCCAGCCAGAAAGTGCTTACATGTGAACCTGTAAATGTCAAGGGACTGAGCCATCCTCCTGCTTATCAGGAAAAATGTACAAGAGAAGGATTAAAAGACTTAATTATGAGACCTGATAATAGAAGAAAATATTAAGGTAAGCATGCTGGTTATGCTAGGATAACTTTCTTCACTTCATAGCTGGTATGGGGATGTGCTTTGGATTTGTGCTGAAAACAGTGCTGATAACACAAGGATGTTTTAACTGTTGCTGAGCAGCTCTGACACAGTCAAGGTCTTTGCTTCTCACCCACCACACCGGCAGGCAGGTTTGGGGTGCACAAGAAGTTTGTTGGGATACGGCCAGGAGACCTGGTTCCCATTGACCTAAGGGGTATTCCATACCATATGACCTCATGCTCAGCATATAAATCTGGGGGTAAAGAAGGAAAGAGACATTCAGAGTGAGGGTATTTGTCTTCCCAATTCAACATTGTGTGTGATGGCCTCCTGCTTTCCTGGGGATGGCTGAACACCTGTCTGCCCATAGGAACTGATGAATTAATTCCTTGTTTTGCCTTGCCTGTACATGTGGCTTTTGCTTTACCTTTAAACTCTCTTTATCTCAATCCACTAATTTTCTGACTTTTACTCTCCTGCTTCTCTCTCCACTCCCCCTGTGGGGGGAGTAAGCGAGTGGCTGTGTGGGGCTCAGTTGCTGGCTGGGGTTAAACCACAGCAGTAACTGATACGCATTAATGGGAAAGACATGATAGCTATGTTATGTGTACATTAATTGTTAAGTGTATTAGTTTATTTGTGTATTAGGTACACTGAAAATGAAAATTTACACATATGAACCTTTCATGAGCAAAGCAGACTTGACTTGAGGAACTTCACGCAGTTTAATTCACTCTAAATTAACACGTACTTTTAATTACTGATTCAGGTATTACCAAGGGAAGTTAATTAAACCAACACTTACAAAACCTACTTTTCTACTTGCTCTCCAGGCTCTGCTTCCAGCACTTCTCTCCCACTTCCTCATTTTAACTCCCTTTCTTTTCATCGCACATGACACTCAGTCCCTTCCAGGCCCTTTGGTGATGCAGTGGTCAGTGTACAGTAGTTTCTTTCTGTTCCTTGCTTCTTACTGTTCTCCTGCCCCAGGATGTGTCCTTCACAGGCCACAGTCCTTTTGGGGGTGTCTTTGATCTCACATGGGTCCTCCATGGGCTGCAGTTTCTCAGAGCATCCCTCTTTCATTCAAGTGTTCTTCCTTCAGGCCATTTTCAGTAATGCTCCCAACAATATCCCCTTCCACATTCTTCCAAACCTGTCTCTTTACTTTCCTCCTCCCAGGTCCTGTTTTGAGGTTCCTCCCCAACCTCCTCTCACTTTTCTTCTTTTCTGTTGTCTCCTACCCCTAGCAGCTGCCACCCTTCCTTGCGCACATGTGATCAGAGGCACAGTGGCTGATTGAAGGTCTGAGGCATGATAAGCTGTCTCCATCTGTCTCTTTGTCTGCCTGCCGTGGCTGGCTAGCTCGGGGGTGAGATTCCGAGCTAGCACAGCAAAATAGCAGATTTTAGACCACACTTTAAAAGCCGGCTATGCTATCTGTGATTTTCCCTTATCTCTGGCTATCGGATCTCTCTTTGGTGAGCAGCTGCATCCACGGGGATTTGGGTTGGACCCCCCCGGGACCCCAGGAACAAAGGAAGGCGAGAACGGAGACGCTGGAGGAAGCTGGAGATGTTTATTCGCTCGTCCCCGGCAGCAGTCTGGCTGGGGACTCTCGTTTCTCCCGGGTCTCGGGGACTGGGGGCGGGGCTTACAGCAACAGCCAATAGGAAGGGAGAGAACCCGAGGTCAAACCAAAACCCTTGGCACCGCGGGGGAGAAGGGAGAAACCAATACACATTTGTATAGAGATATCATAAAACCGAGGGGGTTTTCCCAGGCGCAGGTCTGTCCCCCCAAACCCTGGGCTGGCAGGTTTGCCAGGACACCCCAACATCCATCCTTTTTAGAGTAATCTAGAACCTGCTCTGACTGACACACCCTGCAGCCCCTGTTACTAAGCCTTGCCTTTTATGGCTAATACAGAGCCGCATTTTTTTTCATGTTACACTTGCTCTGTTTCCGTAGAGACATGGATGAATGCACAATTTGTCCACAGTTTATTCAATAACTGAGCACAAATCATTTTGTCATTTCATTACTATGTTATTCATATCTTGTCTACATTAATATGAAGCTATAAGTCTTTAACAACTTCTCTCACATTCATCGTCATATTATAGGTCTATGTAGGAATCATCAAATCAGTATTTGAGAGTCTTTAAGAATGTGAAATGGAAGCAAGATTCAAACTTGTGAGTGACTCGGAAGTGTGAATCAAATATTCATCTTCTGAAAGACATTAGTTGTGAGAATGGAGGAAAAAGAACAAGGCTTCCAGCCATCTGAAGCCTTGTTCTGAACCATCTCTATTACTGCCTGGAAAATGACAAATTTAGATCTTCTTGATCTATAAATTGCATTCAGGCTTTGATATTTCAGTCAGGAATGTATCTATCCTCCTTGGCTATCTTGAAAATCTTTGAAATACCTTTATGCTTGAGTTTTCCACAATCTATTCAATATTTCAGGAAAAAACCCACGTCACTAATAACAAAAAAACTACAATCCTTATGTTTACTTTTGGTGTATTATATGGGAATTTATACAGAACATGCTTGTCCTAGTGAGAGAAAAGCACATAATTAGACAAACATGAACAATAGACAGTCCATTTCATTGAAGAAATCCTAGTTTCTTGAAACACCATTCTGTTTCAGGAATATAGGTGTCAGTAATAATTTCTACTGAGAAAAATGCTTGATACCAGTGAAGAATTAATAGGAGGGGGAAAAAAGGTTCCTTTAAATCTAGTCTAGCTTTAGTAGGGAGAATGTTCACAGCTGAGTCTAAAACCTGATTATCTGCAGTCCTGGTGGGCAAGCAATAGTACAAGGCTTGACTTGATAAAAGAGAGAGAAAAGGCAAAAATATAGCTTTGGTAAACAGCTGAAAGTATTTTTTGGCTGAAAGTGTCATGAGAAAATAATAAGTTGGCATTTTATGATGCTCTCAGTTTTTTGAGTTTTGTGGGTTTTTTCACTGATAGAAGGCCAGAAGATTTTTTTTTTTCCTTTCAATTTACTGCAAGAAAATGGAGAATAATCTTCACAAGGATTATCACAACTTAGTAGGGTTGAATCTGGTGAAAACTTTTTATCTTACACTTGCAGTGTGTTTCCAGAATATTGACCTGTACAGGTCGCTATTTAGCTGATAAAAAAATCATGATAGAAAATCAGAAATAAGCAAGTAAATTCATGTACTGATTTCTGCCTGGTATTGTCTAAAGGACAGTGGGGAAAAAAAACTTACAAAAACCATTACAGAAATGCACACATTCTAAGATAAACCAAATGCAGTAGTTCACACGCATATCCCATTGACTATTAGGGCTGGTTTAAGCACACGTCTGTGTGGCCAAGAAAGAGAAAATTGGAAGTGTCTTACTGTAGATTTTCAAACAGCCTACTCAAGTTCTGAAGTAATATAAAATGCAACTGAAGTTCCTCACTTCCTTCAGTGAGATTTTCTTATAAACCACAGAACTGATGAAATGGAAATGAGAGGGTCCATTGTATGTTGTTCTTTTTTTTTAACAAGGGAACTTTTATGGCTTTAAAAGAATTCATATCCTTTCTGACCTGGTTATACAGATATCCTTTCAGTAGGACTTCTTGCATCAGTCTCTGTACCAATTTACCTTTACAAATTCATTTAATATCAACCTGATTCAGGCCTATATGGTTTTAGAAGCATTATGTATCAACATCATGTAACAACATATCTTAGAAAAATGAATTGTAGCCAAGAAGCCTGAAGATGAACAGTAGACTTCTCTGCATATAGTTAGGGTCATGAAAATAGCAGATATGAAACTGTAACTGTTGTGTCAATCTGTTTTCCATCTGCATCATGATTTTTTTCATGGTGAAAAAAATATATTTATTATTGAAATTTACCTGTGTCATAAGCCTAGAGAAGAGAATTAATAGAATTGAAAAAAGATGACAATGATTCTGAGACATGTAGAAGAAATAGTCTCCACCACAGTCTTGAAACCAAGTTGTTTTGCCACAGACAGCTGTTTGGAATTCAAAAGCATAAAGCTCAGCAGTTATATGGTTTTAGTTACTGGTTTGCTGCAAAATTCCTCTGTGATGCTAGCTAAACCACCTGTCATCTGGGACACATGACTTGCCATCTATCCCTTTCTTTATCTGTCATATGTTGATAATCATGCTGATTTATTTAACAGGAATGCAGTAATGATTAATTAGAAACCTCAGAAAACAAGTACTTATGAAATGTGAGCTATCATCTGCACACAACACAGAATTTTTTTTTTTATTTAACACAGACTGTTAATTATCTCAAAGCTGTGCTTGGCAAACGTTTGACCTGAAATTTTGTAGAAAAGGTTATGTGAGTTTTTCACAATTCTTTTTTTCCTTTCCTTTCCCCAGAAATACTGTAAAGCAAGATAGTTTGTAATGCTCACGTTGCACTTCTACATAACTTTAGATTAACTTTTAATTAGATTAGATATTGACCTGGTGGCTATGTTGTATAGTGCTGTATTTCCCCACTGCTTTTCTTATTAAATTGTCCGCCTTCCACATTGTTCCCCGCCTTCCCCTGCCCCTAATCCTGGCCACACCCTCAGGTTCACCCTATTGGTTCCAGTACCCCAACTCCACCCATATACCGCCCCTGAGCCCTGAGAAAACCCCCAGCTCCCTGACCGTGTGGTCTCTCTGCCTCTGGGATTTGGCTTGTCATCATGTAAAGTGAAAGTTCCTCTGAGGTCCATATGGAGGGACCCTCCTGCCTACTTTATCGTCACCGTGTTGCAGAGCCCAGCTGGCCAGAGCAGGAGTGCGGGGCCGCCCGAAAGGGCTACGGGGGAGCGGAACAACCATTTTCCCCGAAGCAGCCCCGCAGCTGCACTCTCTGGGAAGGTTGCGGCTTGCTAAACCAACGCAGGAAACTAAACCACCGCAACAATGTTGTACCTTAATAATCTTTACATGTAATCCGTTAAACATTTATAAATTTCATGTAGGTGATTCAACAGAGACTGATTCCCGGAATTCTATGAGTGTGGTAATAAAAGTTCAAATGTTTATAGTATGGTTAATTATGAAATTATGCTGGGTGTTTGGACAAGCATATTGCTGTATGCAAAGGAAAATTGGTATACTGTGAAGTATTGTTAAGTGTCTGAATATTTTCCTATCTGGCTGGCTTAGTATCTGGAATACATTAGATATGTCCTAATTTATTTGATTTTTTTTATATAGTAGAACTGCACCTAGCAAAGATAATTGAAGCAGGAGACAGCTTCTCAATAGCACAGCTAAAAGCGTATAATTAAACTGGAATACATCTGGTTCCCTGTGCAGGTAGAGAGTTCTCAAGTTCCCCAGCTTTAGTAATAGGACGGCTAAATGAAGAAACAGAATTTTTAGCAAGTGATTAGTCATTTGTTGAATATCTCTAATCACGGTAGGACCTATTTTTTTCAGAAGTTAGAACATTCAGCCTTTGGCAGTAATATACTCCTTATTTAATTAAAGTATTTAGTAGTTTCTTCATATTTTCATTTGTGACTTACCCAAATATTACTCATTCATATCTCATGTCTCCCTAAATAGCAAATGATTCTAAATGTCCTAAACGTTCTGCAAATTAAGGTCCAAGGTGTTCTATTGATAAGAATTTTTTTGAAAAAAACCTCTTTCTTGTATAAAACCCGGTTTTAGAAATGCCTAATCTATTTTTAATAAGTCTGTAACTTTGATGAAGCTTGGATTATACATCAGAAGAAAGTTTCTCTAGGTGACCTTTGAGAGTTCTAGGTTGATGTACTTGTTTGAAAACAAACCAGTGGGAGATCATAAATCAGAATTATAATTTAATAGGAAAATTAAATAAATGTAATAGTACAAGAACACTGACAGAGTCAGGATACAACCTGACATCCTGTTAGTCAGGGTGGTGGTAGCAGTCCAGATGAAGTGATCCAGTTGAAGTGGTGCTCATGTAGAAGGGTCCAGTGGTAGCTCTTGTCCTCTGGGAATCCAGTAAGTAAGGGCTGCTTGTGCTGTTCCAAACCCCAGATTATATCCAGGTGGGAATGCTTGGTTCCTCCCCCTGGGTGGAGCATCTCACAATGGGATGGTGTAATTCTATGAGTCATGCCGTGGGTCCTTGATTGCACATTAAACAGAGGTAGCACCCGGAGGGAGTTATCAGGGATGAGTCATGGTAGGACATAACAAACACTGCCCCACCTGCTTTAACAGCTTGTGAAGATGATAATGGAATACATCTTTTGGTTACATTTTACATTGCAACCTACGACAGTTGAATATAGGAAATAAACCAGTATATATATATATATATTTAATCAATTTTATCTATTATTATATCGCTAACATAGTTTTCTATCTTTTTTACAATACTTTTATCCTATTTTTACCGTTGGCATTCCCATTCTAAATGGCTTGATTATATTAATTAGCTGCTACCTGAAAAGAAAGACAGAAAATTCTGTAACATATCATTTTTCATTATCCTTCAGTAAAATGAAAAATATAACTCCTTGTTTACTTACGAATGGAGATAAATTTAGACCACTTCAGACTGACAGATGACATTTGCAGAAAGTTATGAGTGACTGAAGAGTTAGTCTGTGTTGGCTCCAGTTGCCTAAGGTCAGCAAATAATAAGCAGTGCTTATACAGTATGCATCCAGTTAAAGTTTCCTCATTGTGCTCTGACCTTACTCTGGCATAAGACATATTGACATAAATGGTGTACTTCAGAATAAATGCAGGTTTATGCATTTTGTGTTTGGACAATGCTGTGTTCACCTGCTTCCTATATACACTGAACAACAGTTTACTCATTCTTCAATTTCCTAAGTCACTGGCTACTCTTAATTATCCCAGTGACTAGCAGGTATTCAACAAACTGTACCGGAGACACCATCCAGAGTCACCCCTTATTTCTATCACCACTTACTGTGTGGTAAAAATGGAAGAATCTGGTTCTCCTGAACAAGTTCTTGGAATATACCTCTAGAAGTGTTATTCTTCATTCTTAGTCAGATCAGATTCAACACCTTATCTACACTAACAAGAGAAAAAAGATGCATTATTATGATTTTATAATGATTATATGATGAATTATAATGATGGAAGATCTAACCAATAGCTCAAATCCTAACACAGCACTGAGTTCAGACATAAAGGGAAACAATCCACATCAGGTGTTAAATGCCACCACATCTCTAAGCACATCTGAGTGCACATATTTGCATATCTCTAGATAGAAAAAAAATTATAATCCTCTTTTAAAAAACCCATTTAAATATGTAAGTAGCAAGTAATTATATCTCTAAAACTAATAATAGATTTTTTTTATTTCTTGAGAGCTTTTTGTATAGGTCAAAGGAGGTGGTTCTGCCCCTCTAGTCCACTCTTGTAAGACCCCACATGGAGTACTGTGTTCAGCTCAGGACAGGAAGGACATGGACATGCTGGAATGGATCTAGAGGAAGGCCACAAAAATGATAAGAAGAATGGAACACTTCTCCTGTGAGGAAAGTATGAGACAGTTAGGGGTTGTTCAGCCTGGAGTAGGAAGGCTCTGGGAAGATATTGTTGCAGCGTTTCAGTACTTAAGGGGGCCTATAAGAAAGATGGGGACAGATTTTCTAGCAGTAGCTGATATGATAAGACAAAAGGTAATGATTTTAAACTGTAGGAGGTTTGATTAAGATTATGTATAAGGAAGAAGTTTTTCATAATGATGGTGAAACACTAGAACAGGTTGCCTAGAGAGGTGGCAGATGCTTCATCCCTGCAAATGTTCAAGGTCAGATTGGATGGCACTCTAAGCAACCTGATCTAGTTGAAGATATCCCTGCCCATGTCAGGGAGTTAGAGTAGGTGACCTTTCAAGGTCTCTTCCAACGTAAACTATTCTATTGATTCTCTGATTCTATAGATTTACAGTAGACCTAACTTACAGAGGTCTCAAAGAGGACATTAAAATTCTCCTCAGCTTATCACTTGTAATGAACCTCAGAATACTATTCTTGTATTTCTTTATATTCCATTCTAAATCAAAGTCACAAAGATCTTAGCAGCATTAGTATTCCCAAAATATGTGGTTGTAGCTACACACAAGGATATAAAGGTACTTAGAGAAGCAAGTATTGAAAACATTGTCCCTCTGTGATGGATGTACTCAAGTCGTTAATCAATCTAGTGGTAGTTCTGTACCATCTCTGAAAGAGGTCGAGCCTAAGCAATTATTGGGCAAAGCACATATCCAGTTCCAATCTGTTCTTTGAAAACCCATGAAGAAACAGTGACACACAGAGTTTGGAGCACCAACCATGTGACTGACATGTGAATGGTTTTCCAAGACTCATTTATCAAGGAACAAAATTAAGGAGTCTCATGCATACCTTTCTCATTGCATGTAATTTAACTACAAGCTAACCACTTTATTCCATAAATATGACAGCCTAAGCAAGCTTTCTTTGAGCTCTTCCTGCTCAGGACCTGGCTGCATCTGAGCTGGGAGGTGTCTCTGAGCTGGCTGCTGACTCCTGAACTGGGACATCTCTCAAGGTTGCTCACTGAGGCAAACACCTCTTATATGGATCTTTGGTCAGTGACTGACATCACATAGAACCTTTTACTACAGTGTGCTAAGATTCTGTATCGATAACTTTGATTTTGTCCTGGTGACTTTGATTCTCACTTGGTAGTTTTGAATCATTTTTACATTATTTGTGAAGTAAATAATACAGTGAACATTGTAATCAAACTCTGTTAAGTCACACTTTTATAACATCATATTTCAATATAAGTAGTTTTGCTGATACTTCTGTTGATGTTTCTTTGTGTCATCTAAATCACTCATTTGCAAAACTGTCTGCATGACTGTAGAGGCTTCTGTCTTTTAGCCTTCCTAATGAAGCATATTCTCTCTCACCATTACAAGCAGCAATGATACATGTTGATTGTTTAACAACACCTTGCTATCACAAACTAAATTCAACAGTAGGAAAATGGACAACTATTTGGATCTGTTTGTTTTGATTTGATTTGGTTGTTCTCCCAATTTACATTAATTAAAATTTTTAGAGGTGGGTGACAAATATATAACCACTTCTGGCACCTTTTCTCAATGTATGAGCTGAGGCAGTGGTCAGTGGAGAGATCCTAGGCTATTTAATTCTTTGATAGAAATTCTGGCCAAGCCCAGACTTCCCTTGCAAGCTTGGTGCTAATACTGTATTTCTCTCTTACACTTAACTCTGCCAAAACCCAGCATCTGTTCCCATATAGGGTGTTGACAGCTGAAGCATTTTTCCATTGTGTTGTAATTCTGCCGAGACCTGGCATCTGCTCACAAATAGAGGTGTTGACAGTTGGAGCTCTAGCACTTTCCCTTTGTGCATCAACTCTGTGGAAATCTGGCATCTGCTCACACACACACGTTTTGACAGCACAAACTACAGTCTAACACTAAGTTACTCCAATGTAGGGGAACATGTGTAGTCATAGTTTTGGAGGGAGACTACTTTCACATGACATCAAATCCAAGAGATCAGAAGATAAAGTAGGTATAGGGCTTGGAGCAGTTTTTAGCCAGCAGAAGTCTTCACAGGATCAATATACTATGATCTATATGGAGAATTTTTCCTTCATAACAGATACCAGGAGAAAGTGAACCAGCACTCCAAAGAGTCAGCTTTACATCTTTTCTCCATGACTTAGGCGGTTCCTCTGTGAGTCCTTAATACTTGGGCAAGATAATTTCTGTTTCTTGGTATGCTGAACAGCAGAAATACTGTGATCTTGTTACTTTCTCTTGGAACTTGTCTTGAATCCTCAGCCAGTTTTAAGGTCTTAGTAACCTTTCCTGTACATGTTAATGGCATCTGCATGGGAAACAGACTAAACTGTAGTTTAATAACTTTAACAAAATTTTTTTCTGAACTATGATATGAAAGAAAAGTCCCCATACTCTGTTTTAGGAAAAACAGAAGATGACGAAGTAAATCACTTCTCCCAGATGTGTTTTACTCAATTTTTGTATTTTTATTGTTTTTACAACTAGTTCTGCAGAGATTTTTTCTATAATAAATTTATTATTTATTATAGAAAACAGTCTGAAAGGATTCTTAGATATCTTAGTCTTAAACTACTAAATATAAACCAAAAATACTAAGAGAAACTACATTTTTGCTTTAGATTACTTCCTGTGAAACAAATTGGTAAAGTGAATGAGAAAATCAAACCATTCTTAAGAAAGCAAACAAAATTCTTTTTTGTGACATCATTACTTCAACAGTACATAAGTACCATATTGGGAATACGATGGTTTTTAACTATTTTTGTCCTAATTTCAGATTTGTAAAAGGCTTCAATTATATTGTGGACACAAAAATAAAATTAATGAAAATAAATACATTAAAATAGAAAAAAGGTAGCAAACAGACTCTCTCTGAAAAATAAAGCTTTGACATATACAAAATTAAACTTAGGTATATTAACAGATTTTGACTTGAACCTCGGACTACTCCACTAGTATTTCTCTACTTGAGATTCAGCATTAATTTGTACATGAAAACAGAAACCCCAGCTAACTAAGTAGGGATTAGGGGTATTAAATATGTCATGCTTTGAAAGGTTTATAATAGGTAGTTTTTAAATGGTAATATGAATTGATTATCTGCTGGACTAGTTTCACAGTCTTTATGATGTCACATGTGAAAAATAAATGCCAGAGTTATTAATTGGTATCTCGCTGCCATAAGTTATATTTTACTCTTTTGATATATTTAGCTATAGAACTGTATCTGTAGCTCTGCATATATGTATACACATACATGTATATTTATATCCTCTGCAGATGATTTACATACACATGTGCATGTGCAATTCTAAAGAGTTTCCATTTTCAGAACTTAATAAGTTTTGCATATGAATTTGTAAACATAATACCATGTTGTCTTGGGGTGACTTTATGATGTGTATCCCCTGTCACTGCTCTATGCCCAGACATGATGCCTGTGCCTTTCTGTGTCTTTAAAACTGGGTGTGAAAGAAGAAAAAAAAAGCCAGACGAACTTGTCAAAGCAGTTTGTGCTCCAAGGTCACACTAGTATCTCTCTCTGAGTGCTTCTACAGCGCCAAGACCGCAGGAAGCACCCTTCCTTTTTTTTTTTCTGAGTTTTTTTTGCTTTTTCTCAGGAAAGAGACAGAGAGTTAAACTTCTTTGCTGTTTAGCCGGCTCACTAGCTGAGGCAAGAACTTTCCTTGGACTGTTCTGCTCTGGTCCAGATCACCAGCAGCAGGAGGCTCATGCCACAGTCTGGCAGGGCCACACCCCAGCTCCGGAGAGAGAACAGCCACACCTACAGAAGGACTTTGAATTTTACCAGGTTCTCTCCACAGCGAGAGGTTTTATTATTTAGCATTATTATTCCTTTCCCGTGTGTTTGTTAATTAATTTTTTTTCTCTTTCCCTTTCCTGCAAGGAATATTTTTTTCCCAAACCTGGTGGGGGAGGGGTGGCTGTAACCTGCCTTCTATCAGAGGACGTTCAAATTTGGACGTTCCTCCGAATTTGTCTCAAACCAGCACACATGTAAGGCTGCTTCCACCATGTTTTTTCATTAGCACATGTTGCCCTGGATAATGTTAACACAGGTCAAGATGGTACCATTTAGTTTCAACCAGAAAATCTATGCCTCTTTCATCGCTGTAATTTCAATCCATGACTTACATCAGACAGCTGTTTGTTAACTGCTACACACAGAGAGATGATTCAAGTGGTGTCTAGCCAGCCACCAAAGAGCTGGATGGTTGCCTGGAGACTAAATTTCAGTGTTCAGAATCTGCCTCTTTTAACAGGAAAGAACAAAAATTGCAGCTCACTCTAAAGAAGATACTAAGCAACCATAGAGACACTTGTCGGTTTTGAGTGCTGTTATTAAGGTTTGCTGCATCCTGAAATTACAGACAAGCGTAAACTAGAACATAAGATTTTTTGCATGTTCACCATACCTCTCACCTTGCTTAATAAGTTAAGAGATTCAGAGCTCAAATGAGACATTTTCATGATTGAGCCACAACTTGCCTTTACCTCCAGCATCTTCAGCTTTCCACTGTCCCCATAAATCTCTGCCCAACTTCTTATTGCGTGTCATAGGATCACAGGATAATTCAGGTTGGAAGAAACCCGAGGAGATAGTGTATTACAATTCCCTGCCCTAAGCAATGGTAGGCAGTTTTGCTCCTATTCATCACATCACATCAGAGAGGCATTTACCCTTGCTACATGCCTGAAACATTAATTTCAAACTGAAAATCACACCCACTGAGTTTTTAAAACTTACCAAATGTAGTTTCTAGGGATGCTATACTGAGACTTAATTCCGACAAAAGCATAACACCACAGAAGATATGTTTTCTGCAGATGTTCTCTGAAACTACAGACAAACCACCAATGAAGCTTTCCAAATGACTTCACTGCATAAAGTGCCCAATTTCTATTATTTAAGTCTGCCCAAATGGCCTTTTAAAGCAAAATACATTTTGATTATTTATGTGAATAGAACAAGTCTTTTGAAAATGTACTAACTTAATTGTTAAATAAAATCAGCCCCACATCAACCCCCAAAATTGTCAGTGTTGAATCATAGAGCATTTTAGGAAGATAAGGGAAAAAACCAGCATGTTCCCAATTTTGGCATTTCCCTATATTCACACTCCATTAATTCTGGCTTTTTTTAAGGCTTTGGTTTTGGTTTGTCTGTGTTTTGAGAGGAAATTATCGTCTACTTTCAATGAGGATTCTGTTCAGGTATTTCAACACAGCTACTTTTGGTTTGCTGTAAGACAGGAAAATGCTACTGGTCATCTTTTTTAATGTGAATGTAAATACTTTGTCTCAAGCAGCTATGACTAAGTGCTCCTTGCTCACCACTTCAGAGCAAGCTGGTGTTATGGAATACGCAGCTGCAATCACTTCCTCTCTCAAGACCACAAAACTAGCTGTTTGTCTTTGCACAGAAGTTCCTCTGTAGACTACAAGTGACTGAAAGATACCTGACACTTCTGTAGGCTGGGTAACAGTGTCACCTTTGTTGACCTGAATCAGATATTTGGAGTCCTCTTCAGGGACATTGCAAAAAGTGAGGAAAACCTCCTGGTTAGGGATATATTTGAGATTGTAGTTAAAGCTGAGAAACTTTGCATTGTTCCCAGAAAATAGGAGACCCTATCACAAAGCATTTAAAAATCAGTCTATATCATTAGTTATAATCAAAAAGCACTGTTTACATTGTTAAAGATGCAATATTTTAACAGAAGAAAGATGCTAGAACTCACATGACTACTTGTTCCATGTCACATTTTTCAATTTCATTAATATACGTCTTCTAAATGTCCTGTTTACTGACGTTTTCCTTACTGATTTACGGGAATCATTGCAGTAGTAGAAAAAATCATGTTTACCTATACATTGTTCTAAGAGATACATAACAGGTGGATGTTGGAGTAGAAAACAAAACTCAAGAGACCAGCCATACAAAAAAATTTAACATGGAAATCACTTAAAAAATTATAAATTATAGTCTTAGAGACTTCATTTTTTAGAAGTGTCATTCATACTTTTGATACCTTTGTGGCTGCTGTATAGACTGCTAAATATGATATTTGCTGTTACTGAAAACCTGTAGGCTTCTTATTGATCTGTCACATTTTAAGGACTTTTGTGGAACCTTGGCATCATTTTATTTGTTTTATGTGTTTTTTAACAACTGGCTAGTAGTCAAGTTACTATTAACTGATCCAACTGACTAGCTGAAGCTCTGTGAGTAGATTACATGCTGAAGATCTGACAAACCTAGGTAATAATTGTGAAACAAACAGCAGCCCTTTACACCAGCTGAGGCTGGGAAAGGCCAATATACAACTTTCAAACTTCAGATGGGAATCAATAAGAAGGAAGTAAACTGTGATAAAGAAACATAAAACTAAAAAGATCCCAAGGCTCAGTAGGAAAGAGGCAACAGCAAGAGCTTTAAATTCCTCCTTGCACAGAATATGTTATACAGCTGAGTAGCTAGACTTCCCACCATTTCTTTCCTTAAAGAAAATTGATGCTGCTGACCACAAGACAATGAAAATATGAGCCTAAAACCAGAGAAGGGCAGAAAAACTGAAATTATTTGTATAAACATTTTAAGCATATTACTGAAGTATATATTTGATGAAACTTTTGTGTATTGATCTGGGCCATGAGAATTGTTGTAACTATACTAATTGTTGCATTTTGATGGGATTGCTAAGTTTTTACTAGACTAAAAGCAAATTCTTGGCTGTGTGTATATATATGCAAATATGTAATTTTCTTGTCTAAGGGATGCAAGATACCTTATTTCTTTGTAAAAGCTATCTGACATTTAAAAAGTCAGACCTCCGTATTTTTTCAAACTATCTTTTTCACATTTGGGAATAATGCCTCAGCATTTTCACATAAATTTATTTCACCAACAAAATTACATCACTTAAAATATATATATACAGGTTTATTAAAAATGTTTCCTTTGATTCTTTTTTTTCAGGAAGACACACAGGGATCTCTTTTATATAGGAATTAGCTGTGTGAAAATTTATAAATTACAGAAATATAAGACATTATTGCCTATGGATAGATACTGTTCTTTGGAAGAGTATCTCATTTTTTGGATATATGCAAAGTCATATGTGGAATAAGACAGCCAAATACATAGAGAAAAGACTGAGTCATAATTAAAGCAGCTGAAATCTGTCTGAGGACTTTGATTTGGTCTTCTGCTTTCTTATGATTTCTTGCATTCAGTTTTCTTCCTTACTAAGTTTTATAACACAATAGTGGTGAAATTTTTAACTATTGAATTTGAAATAAACAATCAAAACTTTCTAGTTTTTCTGGGCTCTAATTGGAATCAGTAGGAGATTTAAAATGTATAGTTAGTGGTACTAGTCTAGGAAAGGAACTCACAGACAGAGAAAATGAGAGTGTGCTTTCCACTGTAATTTTACTGCATGTCATATTTAAGCTGTGAAATGGGAATAATTACATTATCTTATTTTGGGAAAGCTTAGTGAAAATGAAGTTGTTGTTCAAGTGATAGATTTTCAGGAAAAAAAATTTGTATTCACAGCAGAGTAGAAATAGTTTATGTAAGCAAACCAAGGAGCATGCACCACATGAGAAGAAAACAGTCTCTTTTTAAGCCGACATTGCCGGCTTTGTTGGCTCAGTGATTCAGGTGTAGGGTCATAGCACAGGAAAACTTGGGAAGGGCTTATGTAATGGGAGACTGGACCCCACTGAATCTGTACTGCACAACTGACTGTGCTGGCCATGGCAGCTGGCGGCTCCCTGGGGCCGGGAACTGGGACCAGAAGGGGCCCTGCAGGGCAGCAGGGCTGGGCCTCACTGCCCGGCCTGTCCTGCTGCCCCAGCCGGGGCCAGCCGCGCACTCGGCCCCATCCTCGGGCACCTCCCTGCGCTGCGGGCAGGCCCGGATCGAGCTGCGATGCGGACCTGTGGACAGTCCCGGTGCAGCAGTGCCCGTGTCCAGCCCGGCCGGCTGGGAGAGGGTCTCACAGTGCTGGGGCGGACATGTGGCCCTGGGGCCTGGGCGGGCAGGGAGAGACACGAGGAGGCCGAGAGGGGTCCCAGGGTCCGAGGGGCTCTGGCATGGAAAATGACATGACATAAATGTTTTATTTCTGATGTGAATGCTTGACTTATCAGACCATATTATTATGTTGTTATATCTGTGTCATAAATCTGTGAGTTTTATTTAGAAAAAAATTGTATTAGTCTTACTGTTTTAATTATATGGACATCTTTGCTACTCTGCACTGAGGTACTTTTCAGGGAAAGGAACCATGTGGTCTCCCAGCTGCCCAGCTTCCTGTGTTCACTGAAATAATTTTAATAATTCTAGCAAACTAATTTGTCTCTTTGAACTTTCCTAAATTTTATCAACTTCTTTAATAATTTCTTTCTTCCTTACAAATCACCTTATCTTTTTTTCTGAAATCCTTACAATCTGACAATATTCAGAATAGCAGGTTAGGCTGTATGTATTTCCTTGTCTTTACTATCAAAGTGTATTCAGATTTTTACCAGCAGTATGTTATGTTTCATTTTCTGAGCTATTTTTGACAATGCATCCTTTCTTACACTCTGCTCTGCCAGACCTATACATTCCGTGTTTTTATGAAAATCATTCAGTTTTTTCCTGTGCATCCTGTGTGTTTTCAACCTCCAGTTTCCTGAAATTTTAAATCTGCTTTCATATACCATGTTCTGGCTTCTAAATTTTCTTTTTTTCAGTTACTTTCTGTGGAGTCTTGTATTGAAAAATCATATCTCAAATAACATATTTCTTGAGTATTTCTCCTTGGTTTTATCTCTTACTTTCTACTTTTATATCTTTTGTATTTCACAGAGATTTTCATAATGCATTTTGCTTCCTTTGAATCTGTATATTTTGCTACCATACTCCTTGATTAAATGACTTGAATTTTTTCAAATTCACAGTGGCATTTCTTCTATACTCCTAAATGATTTTGATTTTGATTACAGATAGAATGAACTCCATAAAGTTTTGTTAGATGGTTTGTTTGGGTTTTTTTCTGTGTTTACTACTATCAAACCTTTATAAGAGGAATGTCTCTTCCAATGTAGGTTATCTGCTTCAGCTTCTGTAAATATCTCAATATCCACATAATTTTATGAGGCTTGGCTTTCTTGGAATATGGTCTCATTTCCTTTTGGTATGCTAATAAATTTCACATCAGTTTTCCTGTGCTGAGTCTGTATCTCTGCCGGTATCACTACTCATTTAGTGTTCAAAAATCTGTCAGCCATGAGTTTTGGCTTGCAGAAAGCTTGCTCAGAGCCTAGATAATAAGTACTGACACACGATTTACATTTTGATTGAAGGATCCAGCTCAATACACTCCGTATGCATGCCAATTGGTACGATCTGGCAGGAAAGCTGGTCAGCTTTTCATTTACTTTTGTCTGCCCTGCCTGAAGACAAATGTTTCATAAACCGTATTATTTCCTAGAGAGAAAAGGTCAGCTAGAATACTAAGGGCATTTTCAAGGACATCTTCATCTCTGCCACTTATTTTTAGTCAGTGAATCATGTCTTCTATATTGCTGCCCATGCAGTGAAGATGAAATGCAACTTCTAATGTACTTTCAATTTTAGTGCATCCAACATTTATGTGCTTCCTCATTTCCAACATTGTTGAACAACATCTCTGTCCTAGTGAGAACATCATGCTTGAAATAGAGCTACTGCAGATATCAGATTGCTTTATATCTCTTTTTGTTCTGGTTCTGCCTGTAAGTTTTTCTTCCTTAGTCTTTATTTCACCATAATGTGTTAAAATTTTGATCTCACTCAATTGTTATGGTTTTGTTGCTGCAGATTTTATGATCTACTCTCTTTTACTTAGTGTTAAATGACTTGAATCTCTGTATTAATGACCACATAAAAGTGAACACAAGTTTTATACAATGAGACGGTTACCCTTGGACAAAGTACCTTTGAAGAGGTGTCTGCTAACAACTGTAGTCCCACAACTGGAAGATAAAAGGTCTTCTTGTAATCATAGAATCATAGAAGGGCCTGTGTTGGAAGGGACCTTACAGATCATCAAGTGCCAACTCCCCTGCCATGAGCAGGGACACCTTCCACCAGACCAGGTTGCTCAGAGTTCCATCCAACCTGGCCTTGGACACAGCCAGGGACAGGGCATCCACAGCATCTCTGGGCAACGTTTGAGTGCCTCACCTCCCACAGAAGTGAAGATTTTCTTCCTAATATCTGATCTAAACCTACTCTCTGTCAGTTTAAAGCCATTTCCTCATTCCCCCTTGTCTTGTCACTGCATGTTTGTCTTGGGGTGATCTATGATGACAGTCTATTCCCTGAACCTCTGCTTTACGCCCAAAAATGGTTGCTGTATCTTTAGGGTAGGTCTGGGGAGCCTTGGGCTCATTGGCAGGCTTTCTCAAAGCCTCACTCCCCAAGCATCCGGGAGTGCAGTATGGTCCGTGGTCTTTTTGCTTGGCTAGCTTGGCTTTTGTCACCCCAAGACATCAGGCAAGAGGTTTTTCCCTTCTCTGGCCTTGGAGAAGCTGCAGCAGCAATCCTTTGGCAACTTTTTGAGGTTAACTGGATAGCTTGTTTAGTCCGAGATCAGGGAAAATGGGACCTGCAGGAGAGAGGGGTTGGTCAGGATCGGTGGGAGGGAAGGGCCGCTCTGTCTGAGTCTGAGCCCCACACCTCGGGAAGGCCAAGCCGGGGAGAGACGACACGCCCACATGCTTCATCTGCTGTGCAGAGTGAATCAATGCCAGAGAGTCACCAGGTTTTCATATGTTTGCTCGAGCTGCTGCGTGAATCTCCAGGGTTTTTATTTCCCTGAGAGAGAAACCCACACCATCTTCTACTCTGTGGTGTGAGCCAGTGTTTTTTTTTCCCTGGCATTTTGGGTTTTTGTTCTGGTGTGTGTGGCGGGGGGTAAGGTCTGACAGTTTAATATCTAGCATTTATTTACCTTTTTCCCTGCCTTGTGGGCATTCTCTTTGTCTATAAACCGTTGGGGTTTTTATTTTCACTGTCATCCACTACTATTCATTTCCTATCGGTGAAAAGGAATTCTTGGAACCCTTTTAAAGGAGATGACTCATTCCAGAGTGTTTTTTGACTAAATTTGTCTCTGAACTGAGACACTGTTCTTGTAAATAGCCTCTCTCCAGTCAGTCAGCTTATTCTTTTGGGTGCCACATTGATGATTATTTTGGAGTGAAACTTCGTTGCATTACGTATACTTTATTTGTCTTCTTTTTAAAAAAATTTCTCTGATTTCTTTTTCTTTGACAGCTAAAGAGATCAAGATCATTATAATTTTGGTAATTTAAGGGGATATGCACCTTTTAAAACTTTGGGGTTTATAAATGTCAATTTTGGATAGGCATGAAGCATCTAGGATGAGACGAAATGTCCTCAAGTTTATTTAGGAGAGGTTTAAATTGGGTATTAGGAAAAAAAAAATATTTACTGGAAGTGTGATCAAGCATTGGAACAGGCTGCCAAGGAAAGTGGTCGAGTCACCATCATTGGAGATACTGAAAAGTCTTAGAGACATGACACCTAGAGACATGGTTTAGTGGTGAACTCGTCCATGTTGGGTTTATGGTTGGACTCAATAATTTTAAAGGTCTTTTCCGAGCTAAATGATTCTACAATTGTATGTTTCTTGATTATACTGGTGGTTGGATGAAGAGCTTTCAGGAAAGAAGATCACAAGTATGTGGGCTGATTGCCCTATTAGGAAATACTTTGGTATAAGGCTTTTAACCATATATGTTTTGGCAGCAAAATGTTTATGTCGTATATTATTTTTCATCTTCTGACATTGTCATTTTTATACAGATTGTAAGAAGTAGTGCAGGATGGTTGTTCAAGGGTGCCCATACAAATTTCTTTTTAAGGGAAGTGAAAAATTAAATGGGTCATTTCTTTCAGAGTAAATGTGTGTTAATGGCACCTTACTCAACAGAACTCTCTATTAAATGTATAATGAAGAAAATCTGCTCACTTTAATGACTATAAAATAAGCTCAACTCTTTTATTTCTGTCAGAACTGCAGAGTCAGAGAGTGCAAATCTAATACGGTTGGATTTTATTCTTTCCTTGTGCATTGAAAACATAGTCATTGTTGTGAATACCACGAAATAAAAGATCAGAGAGTAGTGATAGCTGGTAAGTTAACTAAACTCTCACTTTATTAGGTGGAGATGTGTCTTAGGTTACACTGTAAGATGTAACCAAAAGTATGTATTCTATCACCATCTTCCTAAGATGTTAAAGCAGGTGGGGCAGTGTTCCTTATCTCCTTCATGACTCATCCCTGATAACTCCCTCTGAGGGATATCTTCTGCTAATGGGCCATCAAGGCCTCACTGCATGACTCATAAATTACATCATCCCATTGTGAGATGCTCCGCCCAGGAAGAGGAACAAAGCATTCCTACCTGGGTATAATCTGAGGTTTGGAACACCACAGGCAACCTTGTCTACTGGATTCCCAGAGGACAAGATCTACATAACCACCACTGGACCTTCAGAGGAAGACCAGACCCTCTACAGGATCACCACTTCAACATGGACAACATATGCCTTCAACAGGAGTGCAGCCACCATTTAATCAGACTGCTACCACCACCCTGACCAACAGGGTGTCAGGCTGTATCCTGACTGTCAGTTTAAGCCAGTGTTTCAGTATTATGGCCTTTATCTTAATTTTCTTATTAAATCGTAATTCTGTCTTGGGATCTCCCACTGGTTTGCTTTTAGACTAGTACAAGATGATATTTTATCTGGCAGTCATTTATCCAGAACAGAATATGTGCTTTTTAATCATGCTATTTGATACAAATATACTATTGCCTTGCTCTTCATTTTTGTCCATCAAGTACATGAAAAGCACGAGCCCTTTTCCATTTTGACTGCTGTTTCCTCAGGTCTTCTCGCATTTTCTGTGAATATGTACTGTGGAAATATAGTGTGCCTCCAGGTCTGTGGCTGGCATGTTTAGTCTGCAGGTCCCAATCCCATCCTGACCCCATGAGTAGTGGGCAAAGGGTCAGAACTGTACGAGGAGCTTAGTGACAGTAGACGTCATTTCTGTACACCAAACGTCAGGAATCCCACTACAACTGTAACATTTTGAATGATTACGTACACTGGGTAATTGCTAAATTGGTAAAATAAAGTTTTTAAACCCAACATCACAGTCTCCCTTCACTGATGAACAAAAATTGAAATACCTTTCCTCCATAAAGCTAATCTAATAAGGAGGGTAAAATTCTTCCTAAAGCTAAAATATGACTAAAATGAATTCTGAAAATAAAGTGCCTGAAGACTGCTTAGCTTTAGTCACAAAGATACTGTGGGGCTTTGGGAGACGAAAAATGCATGCATACGTGATGTTACAAAAGTTACTGAAGGAAAGACTCACATTTCCTATAGGTTCCCTAAGCAGTGAGATGATGAATAATTTTTTTCTCGTACTGTAAGTTTTAAACTATTTATGCTAATAAAAGAAACACTGGAAAAATACCCTGGGAGGGGTACTCTACATGGAAAATACAATACTCAGTCTGCAGTAAATTCCTGCACAGCATCAGACAGAGTGAAAATTTTGAAATAAGTTTCTTGATTCCTTAGAAAAATATTAGACAATTAGCACACTGGGAATCCAAAATGAATAAACAGGTGCAGCTGGCCACATACTAGTGCTTATCTCTGTGAGGCAGCCATTTATGCCACTTGACATTTCAATACCATCCAACTTGGTTGAGTTCCTGTTTGAGTAGAGAATTCCATTTTAAGCTTGCAAATCTTCTGTGCAGTGCATAGGAACAAGCTGTTGACAGTGAATGTTCTAAGACTGGTTAGGAAAAAAACTCACTAACCTTTCCTCTTTTGCGGGGAGGAGTGAGAGAACAAAATCCTTAATTCTTTTTGATGAATCTTTCTGACAAGTGATAGTTTTTTAAAAAGGAGAGGGGGAAAAGAAGTAAATCTGCAACTTATTATTTTCCTGTACTGTATATTCTTTGTAATTTATTTCAATAAGTATTAATTTTTTACACAAAAGTATTGTTCTAGTAGTATTTCCTCATCTGCTAAATGAATAATGGCTATTATTCACTAAGTTACTTAAGATAGTAATTTTGAAATAAAGCTTTTAGTCAGAGTAGTGTCATTGTATGATTCCTAAATATATATATCAAACTGTGATGTTTCTTGGAGGAGCTGGGAGTGGAAACCATTAGGCACATATGTTGTAAAGTCAGTCGATTAGCCTGTTTTGATCTCTGCTGGATTAGTAATAACTCCCTCTTTCACAGAAATAAATTTTAGGTGACAGTTACATATGTTCTGTTACAAAAATTTTAAATTTTGTATGACATATACTGAAGAAGTTTAAAAAGTGTGGTAAGTACTCCTAATTGCATACATGGAAATTGAATTAGTTTCTAATTTATTTTTTACTATTCAAATTATCTGTATTAATGAAATTCTCCATCCATTGAATATAACTCCCCATTTCACTTCACAGACAGATAGAAAACATCTGAGGGCAGGAACCGAATTGGGGTTTCTAGGCAGTACTAATCACTGAAGGTTGTTGGGGTAAAATGGGACTGCCCCAAGAAAACAGAGGGGAAAAGGAAGAGTATTTTCAGACCCTTTTTTAGTTACATTCCTTACTTAGAAAGTCTGAGTTTACTCTATTTCAAACATTACCTTCTTGAGGCTCATGTTCCAAAAAGGGCTAATGTCAGAGCTCATTCAGCTTTCCAGAAATTTTAGAAGACTTGCGGATTCAGATGCTTGATTTGATGTGTCTGGCTGACTTAGAAACCTGCTAATTCGTGACATTCTCAGAAAAGACAGTAAGACTGACATTCACTAAGTGATTAAAGTGCGTACGCATGCTTCAGGCAGTCTGTAGGTATTTTACTCAAACAGAATGTTTGAAGAAAAATCTGCTTAAGCACCTCCTCTTTTTCAAATCTCATGGCTTTCACCAAAGTATATTCTATAGTGTTCAAAGCACTAATATAATGAGTAACTACTTTAGGAAAATATTATATAATAGAGAATGCAGACTGGTGCCACCATCCATAAAAAAAAGGAGGACCAGTGATTCATTCATTTATTCTGTTCCGTATTGGATTCTGTGGCCATTTGTGACCAATCAACTTCAATGAGAGAAAATTTGGAGATGATAGGTAAGGGCAGCATGCTTATGAAGCTTAGGGAAGAATGAGTGAACTGACTACACCTGTTGCAAAGAAAGACAGACTAACACGAAGGGAACTACAGGGTGTCCTTTACTAAATGTGGATAGCTACATCACTTGATGGGAACACCTGGTTGTATAAATTTTTTACTCTAAATTGTTTCAATAAAAACAATCAACAAAAAGAATTGTATTACCATAATTTTTGCCCGGCTCTGTGGGTTCCCGCAAGCCCACAGAACCTGGGGCATTATTCGGTAATACAGTCAGGTGACAAAGAGGCAGGAAGGAGATTTGCTTATCATCCTGCTGGATGGTTTATTCCATGTTGTACAGCCAAACTCCCAAAGCAAATCTGAAACACGATTCCGAGGGCCCCCAGTTTACCTGGGACCAGGGGGAAAGGTGGGATTAGGGAATGGGGACCAATGGGAGAATGCCAGGGGAGTGACGAGGCTGGCAGCCAACCGGGAGATTCAAACCGGGACAGACCATACCAAGGAACAGAGCATCCCAGGGGATGCTTCTGTTCGCCCCTAACCAAAGGCATCACCGACCCCCACAGAATTGGAAGAGAGCAATAGGCTTGAGCTTGCTTCAAGCCACGTATTCCTTCCTTGAGACAGGGGACACCCAGCATCATGACAGTGAGCATATTAAAGAGATCTGTACTAAGAATCACATTTATATTTGAACCAGTATGCTCTGCCAAGTGTAATTTTTACTTTCATTGTGATTTCAGTACACTGCAGTATCACTCTTATAAATGAAAATACTGTGCAATGTCAAATAATTTGAAAGAAGTAAAATCAGTATTAAAATGAAACCATCTACATTAAACAGTGAGCCTGCCACCCTCTTGTTCTAAAACAGTCCCCTCCTGCCCCCCCCCCACCACCGCCTTCCAAACTGGCAATATTCTGAACAATCATCTTGTTCATTTTATTCTGAATTTTCTTCATAAGATGCCTATGGAATCCAAGATTTGTGAACAACAATTCTAGGAAGAGATCGCTAAATTCTACTCACTGAAATGTTTAGCATGGCACAATACAGGTTTCTGTAAAACTCGGAGACTTCAGAGCCTGTGTCAGTTCTTGTATCAGTAAGTTTAGCCATTGAAATCCCAGAGATCTGAACTCCGTAGCTGTATTGCCAACCTCACATTTTTCTTCATCTTGAAGCTAGTGCATCTCCTCAAGTCTTAGGTTCTGAGATAATTTCAGTGTGTAGAAAGATCAATTTACGCTTTTAAAAGTGTAATCATATGATTAAGAGCAAAAGCTTGAGGCCAGTAATACTAAAGCCTGAATACCCAGAAGGTAAATGAAAAGACCACAAAATCTGCTATTTTCTAAATATAATAAAAACAATGAAATCAACTTTTGAAACAGTCATGAACTTTTCTGCCCAATTACTTTCTGAACATATGAAAAAGGTCAACCCATTATTAGTTCTTCCATTAATTATTCCACTTTTATGAAAAAAAAAAAAAAAACATTAACTGCATTGACTTTGTTGAGTACAAGAGCATATTTGAGATTAAACTAAGAATATTCAGCAGGGTTTTGTACCATCATTTTAGCAACTAAACACCATGTCAAAAGTGATAGAAAAAATAGACTCCTGAATTCGTGAAGCTATTGCTTCAATAGGTATTTCCATACCTTAATAAGGCGTTAAGAAAAATCACCAACATGCTAAACGTGCTAAAATGAGAATGGACGTAAAGACATGCAATTTGGACAGATATATTCATCTTAACTTTCACATATTGATCAATGAAGGCAATAAATAAATTTTATACCATACTACAAGCTAACTGGCAATCCTAGGAATGTATTCTGCTTACTACACTATGCAGAACTGTGTACCTTGATGACTTTCTCTGTTTTACCTATTTCTCAGAGTAAGCCAGCCTAGGATGGCTTTGCCACCTCATACTATTCTTGAACTTTTTGTATAGACATGCATAATTTTTATTTGTGTCTATCTATCATCTATCTATCTATCTATCTATCTATCTAATTTCAGGAGAGTTTCATTTTATCTAACCATAGACAAATGCAATGAGCCTCAGTGCTTGTTCTTTTAGAGTTACTGGAAATCTAGTATTTAAAATCAAAGGAAAATACAAGTAATTAATGTCATTTTATTATAGATCTCTGTATTTAATCAAATAAATTGCGTCAAAACCTGCACAAACTCTATTGATTAACTCTCCAGAGATTATAATTGGAGCATAGTGGCAGTGTTTTCATGTAGAGAACTACACAATAGATACATAAATTTAGGAAAAACAAATTCTACTTACATTTATTTCCATATGTTATAGACTTTTCAGTATCAGATGCAACTAGGAGTTTTCCGTACAGTGTCAATTTAGCAATGGCTCTTTTCTGTCTGCATGGTTTGACAAAGGTTCTCTGAGTCAAAGAATCATAGAATCATTGAGGTTGGGAAAAAACCCCAAGATCCTTGAGTCCAACCTTTGATCAAACACCACCTTGTCTACTAAACCATAGCACTATTGTTTTATTTAAGTGCCACATCCAGTTGTTTCTTGAACACTGTCAATGACGGTGACTCCACCACTTCTCTGGGCAGCTTTTTCCAGTGCTGGGCCACCCTTTCAGTGAAGAAATTCTTCCTGATATTTAACGTGAACCTCTCCTGGTTGAGGTCATTGAGGCTTGAGGCCATTTGCTCTTGTCTTGTCACTACTTGTCTGAGAGAAGAGGGAGACCCTCACCTGGCTACATCCTCCTTTCAGGCAGTGGTAGAGAGTGATAAGGTTTCCTTTGAGCCTCCTTTTCTCCAGGCTAAACACCCTCAGCTCCCTCAGCCACTCCTCATATGACTTCCTCTGTAGACCCTTCACCAGCCTTGTTGCCCTACTCTGGACATGCTTAAGCCACTCAATGTCTTTCTTGTAGTGAGGGGCCCAGAACTGGACACAGGACTTGAGGTGTGGCCTCACCGGAGTCAAGTACAGAGGGACAATAATTTCTGTAATCCTGCTGGCCACACATGTTGTTGATACAAGCCAGGATGCCATTGTCCTTCTTGGCCACCTGGGCATGCGGTGGCTCATGTTGAGGTGGCTGTTGACCAGTGATCCCTGCTAGGCCCCTTTCCAGCCACTCTTTGCCCAGCCTGTAGCTCTGCAGGGGTTGTTGTGGCCGAAGTGCAGAACCCAGCATTTTGCATTACTGCACCTCATACAACTGGCCTTGGCCCATCAGTGTGGCTTGTCCAGGTCCTTCTGCAGAGCCCACCTACCCTCCAGCAGATCAACAATCCCACCCAACGTGGTGTCATCTGCGCATACATGGGCCACCTGGTCATAGAAAAATATCAGGTTGGTCAATTAAGACCTGACTTTCCTAAGTCCATGATGGCTGGGCCTGATCCCCTGGTTGTCCTGTAGGTGCTGTGTGATAAATAATGGAGTGTGGCTTGGCAGCTGTTCCACCAGCTCCCTCAGTATCCTCAAGTGATTCCCATTTGGCCCCATAAACTTGTGTCTAAATGACACAGCAGGTCATTAACTACTTTCACCTGGATTGCAGTGCATGTTCTGCTCTCTATCCCTCTCTACCAGCTCAGGCAGCTGGTTGCCCTGAGGACAGCTGGTCTTTCTGTTAAAGACTGAGGCAAAGAAGGCATTAAGTGCCTAAGTCTTTTCAACATCCTTCGTTACAGTGCTTCTCTCCGAGTCTAAAAAAGGATGAAGTTTTTTTTTTTTTTGGCCTTCTTGTTGTTGTTAATGTATTTATAAAAACACATTTTATCATCTTTTATAGTAGTGCCAAGATTGAGTTCTAGCTGTGTTTTTGCCTTTCTAATTTTCTCTCTACATGACCTACCAACATATTTGTACTCTTCCTGAGCTGCCTGCCCCTTTTTTCAAAGGTCATAAACTCTCTTTTTTTTTTCTCTGAGTTCCAGCAAAACCTCCCTGTTCAACCAGCTTGGACTTCTTCCCTTACGGCTTGTCTTTTGACACGTAAGGGAAGCCTATTCCTGCACCTTTAATATTTTCCTCTTGAAGTCTGTCTAGATTTCCCAGACTCCTTTTTTTATAAAGTACAGTTTCCCAAGGGATTCTCCTGAACTGGCCAAAGTGTGCCCTCCAGAAGTCCAAGGTAAACATTTGGTTGACTCCCTTCCTTACTTCATCAAGAATCAAAAACTATAATTTTTTGGTCACTGTGCCCAAGTTGGTCTCTCACCACAACGTCTCGCATGAACCCTTTTCTGTTCATAAACAGCAAGTCTAGCTGGGCACTGCCCCTGGTAAGCTCTCTCAGCAGCTGTGTCAGGAAGTTATCTTCCACACACTCCAGGAACGTCTTAGACTGTTTACTCTCTGCTGTGTTAAGATGCCAGCAGGCATCTGGCAGGTTAAAGCCTCTCACAAGAACAAGAACTAGTGATCATGAAATGTCAGCCAGCTGCCTATAGAATCCTTCATCTGCCTCTTCATCCTGGTTTGGTTGCCTATAACAGACTCCCTCAAATTCTGTCTGCTTTGTTAACCTGAAATTGTTCTTCATTTTCTTTGAAACTATGAATCAATATTCTTTGTGTTGCAGATCTAATATTTGTTTTCAGTACATGAAATAAGGAATGGTGAGACTGAAGGAAACAAGAAAATCCAGTTAAGTAGATGAAAAGAAATATCTTACAATTGGCAAAATGATCAGTTTTGAAGTCCAGGATATTTGACAGAAATGGATGAAGACATAATCTTCATAACTAAGTAATTATGCAAATGTACATGTATTTGAATATCTAACTTGTAAGTAGATGAAAACATCTGGGCTGTTTGTTTGGCTGCTCAGTTACCTCTATTACTTCTATAGCATTTTGCATTGAAAGGGAATAGCACAGGTATTTGTTGGTATCTGTGCTTAATAGCACAAACAGCAAAAGTTCTTTCTCTACAGAAAGCCCGGAGCTGGCCTAGAGTCACTGCTCAGCTGTTATTTAGATGGCTCATTAATGTGTTCATATTTTTAATTGAAAAACCTGTGGAGTTTTCATTGCTTTTATTTTAATTTGGACAATTTCACAAGTTTTGGGTTTTTTTTTTAATATTTTCATTATTGACGAAATATCCTTCTATCTCCATAATGATGAAAATATTTCACAAGTTTTGGGTTTTTTTTTTAATATTTTCATCATTATGGAGATAGAAGGATATTTCGTCAATTTTTCTTCCCTCTTTTCTTATAACTCATTCTTGTTGAAATCCATCTGCATATCTTAATGTTTTTCCAAAAAAAGAAGTATTGCTATCTCTGATTACAGTTAGGGGAGCCAATAAAGCCCTCACTGCAATGCCCTCTTGCTGTGTTTCAAGCTTATGGATCCTAATTTGTACATGTTCATATGTTCCTCCTCTACTTTTTCATGCCTCCTCCCCACCAAAACAAACACTGTGAGAAATAGTCTTTCTAGTAGAAGCCTTTTCCTTTATTATATGCTTTGAAAATGAGTGAAATAGTTAATAATGCTAAACTGTAAAATCTCTTTCTCAGTTTCTGCATCACGTGAAATAATCCAGATATTTCATGTCTCAGAACTGTGGCATCTGGCCCTTTACTTTTTCAGGCAAATGTCTCTCCAAGTAGCACTTTATCATTTGAATTTCAAAAGCTTCTGTTGCAAGTGCATCATCCTTTGGGTTTGCCTTTATTTTTATAGTAGAAGATTAAGCTGTGAAGAACATCAGAGTTCCCTCTTGGAATCTTCTATGCTACTGTTCGTGTCCCATGAGGGAACATACATTTGAAAACACATTTTGGAAACATGGATTTAAGTAAAATTTTATTTCTCTTTTAATCCAACAATATGTATATTTTTTTCTTCAAAGTGTATTCGGGTATGTATTATTATGATGATATTAGTAATTTGATTTGGTCAGGAAGCAGATGGAAAAAAAATCTTTTAAAATTTTGGGTAGCACTGAAAGGCCCCTGTAGCCATGTTTTTAAGCTTGTTTCTAACATCACCTTCAAATACAGTTCCACGATGCCTTTCCTGGCTGTATGAACCAGAGATTTATGTGTGATGTCAGGTATGAGAATAACTGCAATCAGACCTTTTTCTCAACATAAAAATCAAGAAAGAGAATACTTCTTTGGTTTGAATCATTTTGGATTTGTTAATTGGATTTCATAATCTGATGACAACTGGAACTAAGCCTAACCAAATGCAATGTTTAATTTGATGCTCTGTGTCTTAACTTTTAGGTTGACATAACAACTTTTAGGGATCCCTAAGTGTTGTGGTAAAAAAATACATTTATCTTCAGATGTAAATATGAATGTTAATGTTCAGGTGCAAGGATTTGGTCCTTAAAAAGCTATAGAAAAAAAATGTTGGAAATTTTATTTTCTGATGGAAAGATCTAGCTGGTTGACTATTAGTTAGATGGTAGACAGCATTTTGTTGTGCCTCAGTGTCTAAGAGGTACCAAAGACTACAACGGTGGGGGGAGGGCAGGGGGAAGAGAGAAAGAGAGAGAGAGAGAGAGATCAAGATCAGAATGGAATGATCCCTTTCTTTCTCCAAATTTCAATAATGGAATTCTATTTATCAATCTATGGAGTTTCAGAGGAAGATCAGCACTTATGATTTATGTCTTATTGCACATGTAAACATGTACAGTCTTCAACACACTATACTTTACCCTGAAAAAAACTTAAATATTTACCTAAAATAATGATTTCAATGCAGTCTTGATCAGACTTTCATTTGTCTGTTATTGCCATAGAGTAGGTAGGGATGTAGAGTGGGTGGAACTCTAGCAACCTAAATCTTATTGGATACCAGTGCCTCAGGGAACACCATGAAGATTTTGACAATTATTCTGATTACTCTTATCTTAATATTTCTTGCTAACAGGCAGTATTCTGAGCTGCTGAGATGCAGAGGTATTTTGATTTTTAGTCTATTAAATGGAATAGCATTTATTTTGACATTATTACCTTGTTTCTTTTAGTTGGAAACAGAAATGAGTAGAACAAAATATGATCTCTTCACAATTTTATTGGACTGAACCCTCATGTGCATCATCTTGTTTTTATTGCTACAGCACTTAATGCAAAAAAAATACAGGCAGACAAACATATACAGCTAGGAAAAAGACAAAGAAAAATATGGAATAATAATATAAATTCTTCCTCACCCTGTAGACAGGTTTTTACATCTTCTATCTAGCTTCTCTTCCTTTTCGGTATCACTCTAGGCAATAATTGTGACAGATATTAACAGACTGGGAAAATCCATGCAGTGCTTTGAATCTACTGATGTACATTTTTCAGCAGAAATTCTAGGCAATTATGAAAGTTGTTCATAACATTTTATGAATAGTTCATTTAAAAAAATTCCATCAGAATTAATTTAAACATATCCTGTGGGACAAATTCACTGCAGGTTTAAGTCAATGCAGCCTCGTTGTGCATATCTTCTTCCAGTGCAGGGGAGTCAAACCCTGTGTGTGTGGCAATGACTGTAATAAATTTTGTTTTCTTATCTATGTCTAGATCCAAACCATCTAAACTCATAGTTTTAAGGAACAATCAAAGGATTTGTATTTAAAGCCAGGAATTTATCGATGGTATAATTGAAATCTTAGCAGTCTCACCAGTGTAGTCTGGCTCTAATTATTGCAGGTGTTCTGGTTCTGGCCAGGACAGGGTTAATTTTTGCAGTAGCCAGGAGGGCCATGGCTAGGACACAGAGGTTATGCTATACAAACTCACATCATTTTTTAAGGATGCAGGAAGGGCTGGCTTCCAGATTGGTGTGGCATGGTTGAAGGAGAGGTCAGGTATTGTCTATTCTTGTGGGGTTTCTGTGGGAACGATTTGCCTCTTTCTTGTACACTCTGTCATTAGTATTGTTGCTGTTACTGTTTGTTTTCTTATCTCATTGCTGTTTCCAGTAAATTGTTTTTATCTCAACCTGTGATCTTTACCTTCCTTGCCTCCACTTTCGATCACGACGTAGCAGGGATGAAGAAGGCAAATGAGCAAGTGGTTTAGAGTCTCAGTGGCAGCACTAAATGGGAGTGTACCATTCCTAACCCATGACAGCAGGAAAAGAAACAATACTTTTATGCAGAAAATCTTTAAGTACTAAAACCAGGGGTAGTACTGTTATATTTGCACTCCCTAGCTTCTACTCTATTGCCTGGTGGTGTGCTTGCTCTTCACCTTCTGTTTCCAGATCTTAAGGCTGGTGCTTTCATTCCCATGGTGGTAGGGATGTTATGGTCAGGTTTCAGCCTTTGGCTTTCTTCACTGGAGATAATATGGGGATGGTATTGATAATTTCTTCCTCCTTTATCTACCCGTGATTATTTTTACAGGTCTGCTGACATGCTTTTACACCTTGTGTTGCTCTACACCTTCACATTGCACCCAGTTTTACTTTATATGATGGCTTTTACTGGTGTTTAGCCAAGAACCAGTTTAGCTCTATGTCTGATATTCTTTAACTGACACTTGCTGAGTTGTTGATAGCCTGTGTTCCATCCCCTGTCCTCACGAGGCTGTGCTCCTCTAGGAGCATTCTATGTCTCCACTTCTCAAGGCCTGCACTGTCACACCAGGTCTGTTTTTCCCTGTAGATTTTAAAAATTGTGCTAATGTCAAAGATAAACAAATTAGCCATAGCCTCCCAGTTAGTTACAAAAATTGCTCTTACATCTAAACCAAGGCACCAAGGTAGGTCAAAAAAAACTAAGAGAAAACAAGGTTGACAAGCCTTAGTCCTGAGGCTGCACAAATTCAGTTCAATGTCTTCCCCATGTTGCTAGCAATGACAATACATGCCACAGGGTAGCAAAGAGGCCATAAAGGTACCTGAAATTTTAAGAGAATAGAAAGCTAATGAAGAGAATATAAAGTCACTGAGCAAGCAGAGGAAGATGCCATGAAACTCCAACAAAGTGTTCACTATGTCCCTCAAAATTTCCCAGTGGCCTCTAACATTTAATGAATATGTCATGTCCTTTACAATAAGAGAAGAAAAAAGTCAGAGTAACTTGTAGCAAAACAACTATTGAACAGATTGGATTCATCCATCAGTATTTCATAATTATCATCCTTTCTCTATCAAGGACTTGAGACCACCTCTGTCATTGTCTTATCTGTGTCAAGAGATAGCCTTGCCAAATCAATTTTGGAGATACTTTTTTTCCAGATACAATCAATATTTGAAAAGTGTTTGTTTTAGAGGGAACAAAAAATGTATTATTTCTGAACAGTCTGGTCATCAAACTAAAAATCTCTTGTATCTTCAAAAATGGTGTCAAGTTTTCTACATTGTTCTATAATGTGAGTTTCCAAATCCCTGAGAGAAAAAAAAAGTAATTTGGGATGAGGGTATTCTTTAAAGTCTGACTTCTACCATGCAGTTGAAAAAGATACCTATCAGTGCCTTTTGCCACGGTGGTTTTCTTTGATATGCTAATTTGGTCATTAGAGTTGTGTCAGAATATTTACTGTAGGGAAAACAAAAAGGAAAAAAATAGGGAAGAAACACATTTCAATCACAAATCTGTGAACAGGACTGAATCTTTTTTAACATGTTGGCATATAAGGCCTGGATATGGATGATATAGCTTTTCATCATAGTGCTATTGTCAATGGCATATTATTTGCACATTTGGAAAATGCTGTGGTTGAGCTTACAAACTGAATTTATGGAAGAAAATAAAGTTAAGTATATACTGATTACAAAATTTCTCTATTTGTGAAATAAAGAAAATGAGAAACACATCTCTGCCCACTAGTGGGTGCCCCTTTCAGAGGTAAGAAATCTGATTTCTTCTTTTTCTTTAGGGGTCAATTAATATTTAGCTATTCCATGCAAAATGAAGTGATTTCTAAAAAAAAAATGGATTTTGAGGTTTTTCCAAAATACATATAAGTTTATGGATGGGTCATTATAATGGAAGAGACAGATCCTGATCCTCTGAGATAAAGAAGGTAATTGAACCTGTCTCTTTAGACAACCAGTGTAATCACTGAAATGCAAAGGAGCTGATGAAAGAGATATGAAGGGATTAGGAAGAAAATTATTTATACCCCTTCCTCTTTAGACTGACTTCATAGGATATGTCCATCAATTTTGAAAGAAGAAGGTTAGTTAACTGAAATCTGGAAAAGGGTCATGTGTCTTGTAGGGCTAAAAAGCTCAGAGGTACACTACTGCTACCTCTACCCAAGACTGATGTTTTTACTGTTTCCTCAATAAATCAATTCCTTTCCTAGTATATTGGATCCCACTCCTACCTGAATATGTTTCTCTGTGCCTCTCTATCAAACCTAACTTAATAATTTGACTTTCATGAAAAACATGAATTACTAGTGATAGACTTAATAAAATAAATGCTCAATATTTGTTCTTCATTGTTCGTGACCTGATAAATCTGACTTAAAATTTCAGCTCAGAATATTGTACATAAGAATTTATGATCTTTACTCTGTTGGCACCAACATGCCAGCTATGGTAATCAAGGGAAAAAAAGTCATAGACTCATAAGATCATGGAATATCCTGAACTGCAAGGGAACAACAAGGATCATCAAATCTGATTCCTGGCTCAGCACAGGACAACCCCAAAAATCATAGCATGTTCCTGAGCACATTGCCCAAATTTTTCTTGAACTCCGTCAAATTTGGTGCTGTGACCACCTCCCTGGGGAGCCTGTTTCAGTGCTCAACCGCTCTACAGGTGAAGAACTTTTTCCTAATATCCAATCTAAACTTCCCCTGACAGAACTTCATGCAGTTCTCTCAGGTCTTGTCACTGGTCTCAATAGAAAAGAGATCAGTGTCTGCCCCTCCACTCCCTCTGTGAGGAAGCTGTAGACTGTGATAGGATCTTGTTTCAGTCTCCTCCAGGCTGAACAAACCAAGTGACCTCTGGTGCTCCTTGTATGGATTCCCCTCAAGACCCTGCACATCTTTATAGCACTCTTTTGGATGCTCTCTAATAGCTTTATATCCTTCTTACACTGTGGGGCCCAAAACTGCCCCCAGCACTCAAGGTGAGGCCGCCCCACTGCAGAGCAGAGTGGGACAATCCCCTCACTTGCCCGGCTGGCGATGCTGTGCCTGATTCACTCCAGGACACAAGTGGCCCTCCTGGCTGCCAGGGCACATTCAATTTGCCATCAACCAGGACCATCAGGTCCCTTTCCATGGCACTGCTTTCCAGCATATCACCACCCAGTCTACACGGACATCCAGGATTGCCCCATTCCACATACAGGATCTGGCACTTGTCTTTGTTAAAATATCATACAGTTGCTGACTGCCCAGACCTTAAATTTGTCAAGGTCTCTCTACAGGACCTCTCTGCCTTCAAGGGAGTCAACAGCTACTCCCCATTTAGTATCATCAGAAAACTTGCTTAGTATCCCTTCCGGTCCTGTGTCCTGGTCATTTACGGAGATGTTGAAGAGCACAGGGCTGAGGATGGAGTCCTGTGGAACCCCACTAGTGACAGGTGACCAATGATAGCTTAAGTGCAAGGACTTAACTTTGGTTCATATTGTTGTAATCGGGAGTAAAATATGCTCTATTTTATTGGCAGCTGTTTGATTATGCAGAGAAAATATTCATCTAAATCACTTGCCCAGCTACTCTGTCTGTTAGATAACTAGTACTACAGCTTACAGTGATTAAAGGCGTGAAAAACATTCTAAAGGAGAAATGATCAGTGGAGCTGAGAAGCTGAAAAGGAAAAAGAATTAAATGAACTCAGAAAAATTAGTTTGTGTAATAATGCTATGGCAGCACTTTCTTATTCTTGTTAAACAGTAAGAACAAGGTAATCCTTTGGAGTTCCTAGCTGGCATTCTTAACAATGACACTTGATGCATTCCAATGCAGTTTGATGTCTCAGTAGTTCCTTGGGCAATTTACTATTGGTTTAAAAGCTGTCAGTCAATAGATACTCTCTAGGTACAGTACTTGACTGGCACTGAAAGTTTTGGATTACTAGAGAAAAATTGTAGCCTTGTTCAAAATTGTGATGAAAATCTTCAATATAAAGCTCCACAGAAGAAAATCTAGCTAATGTGTCTTTCTGCTAATGTCCTGTAGTGAGAGGAATATATGTTTTCCTATGAATCAAAGCTTGCTTCAGAATAACAGCTGACCACTCCTCCCTGCCATTAACACATTTCCTGGAATGAATTTCATCCTTACATCATTACTATTTAAATGAGACTATGGCTTATACATTGTTGCTGTCATTAGATGTCCTTCTACTTGTAGGTAGTTTTTACAGTGTCGTTGTTTTTATTGTTGTTAATAGTTTACACAACTATCCAAGTTGTTTCAATTTCTCTTAAATCCCTCACTTCACCTTTTAAACTATGTGAAGATGTTTGAGAGCCTCATGGGCTAAAAACATTTTAAAAAGAAATTATTTTAATTTTTTTAAACTTTGTTTAGTCTGTACTTTGACAATTTATATTTCTATATCTAATTATGATACGGAAATTGCTGTATATAGAACTCTGACATGCAGATTGCTAAAAATCTGTTTCAATTTTAATACTTTATAAACAATTAAACATTTTCACTCTCTTCTTCTCAAACTTTATTTTTGTTTATGTAATTCTCCTTCCAAAATGTAGTTTTAGACATTTGTCTCATAGTCTCATGTTGTACAACAAAACTTTTATTGCAAGTGTGATACCACACTTGCATTATAGAATACATTTTTATGTAGACTGGGTTAAAACCATTATTCAGTACCTATTTGGTAAAGCACAAATTATAATGAAATTATGTCTTGAATATAATCTAAACAGTTAATTAATTAACTAATTCAGTTAGTTTAAATAAAACTAATTTAAGCCTGTAAAATCAACCACAATGAGGAGGTGGAGACATGAGGAATAGGTACATAGATGGCTCATTCCATTCTCCTAGTTTCAGAAGTTAGGCAATGTTATCTCATCATGTTACATATCTTAATATTCAAATGGTCAGAGACAACTTTTGAACTGACCTCTTGATATCTACATGTTCCTTGAGAGTTACTCTTTCAGACAGAGTTCAGTGCTAAAATGCTTCTTTTTCAAACTTATTTATTGCAAATATTCATGTGTAAGTTTTATTTCTTTGAATGGTCCTAATAAATTTAATAAGACTAGTGCCTGACGCCATTAAAACACACATACAAGACTCTGCAGGACCAGGGCCATCATTGCTGCATATTTCTAGTAGAGGAGAATAAAATAAACTTTGAAAAATATATGGTATGTAATAAAAGTATACAAATTACTTCTGAACTCAGTTTGATAAATTCTAAACAATTTACTTTTAATCAGCTCTGAAATACTGATGTGATATGTTGCATGGGAATTATAATTTGATAAATGGGCATATTTTAGGTTCCATATTGAGTCCAGATGGTTACAGATTCCTTAATATATCCATCCATGTGGCATTTGCACATTTGTGTATCTCAGTCTTCCTCTCATTTATGTTTAATGATGGATTGAATCCAAACAAAGAAAGATGTTCTGCAGCATGCTAAGCTTCTGTTAAGTGGACTGATAGTCAGATACTTCTGCACAGGATCCTCTTTCTTTCAGCATACTCTATTCCAAGACAATCAATCTCTATTTTATCAATGACATTTCATGTAAAAGGAAATGATAGCACAAAGAGCCTCCCCAATTATCCATGAAGGAGTCTAACTTGACAGTTGTGTTCAACATCCTTGCTAGGTTATCAATTCTATTAGACTTTTGAACTAAAGTTATAGTTTTGTATATACTATCTTTTGCAGGTCTGTATTTGATCGTTAAAACAAGCTGCAAATTTCAATTAACTTGGGGCACTCAGATTACTCAGGGCTTTGTGGTTTGTTTGGTTTTGGTGGGTTTTTTTTTGTTTTGTTTTGTTTTGGCTTTTTTCCTCTAGTGTGGGGTTTTTTGTTTGGTTTGGCTTTTTGAGGGAAAGATGAAGACTTCCAGATTATTCTACCACTTTTATGTGTCCCATCCTCTCACCTCCATTGCCCCCTATTTCTCATCCACTGATAGAAGAGCTGTTTTTCTTTTGGTGAGGAAATAGAAGACTAATTAGTTGGATTCCCACCAAAGAATTCAATTAACTGAGATAACAACTTCTTCCCTCAGGTCAGGGAGTCCTGTGAGACAGCAGCTGAACTTTACTCTTCTAATGGAAGAAACCTCATGTTAACTTGCACTGAGTTCTGAATTTGTTGGTAACCATAAAAAAGAATTAGCAAACAATAGCGCTGTTTTTGGTGTGTGTTTTATTGCCTTTATAAATCAATGTTTCAGTGTTGTGGAATCACAATGTGTTATAATTTTCACTGCTCATTAGACTTCTGTGCAAACACATGTAGACTCTGTACCCTTGAGTGGTGAAGGAATAATTTCTTATGCATCCACTTTAACCATTATTTGAGTTCAGAGTTCCTCTCTTCAAATGTGTCTTAGCAGGTTTCTCATTGGAGACGTATGTCATTGCCATCTCACACATCTGTCATTAGTCATTGCTCCTGTCTTAATTATATTATATGGATGAAAAAAATTTACAAAATACTTCTTTAATAATATTTATAGGAAAATTAAGTTGTAGTAATAAAATGGGTCAACTGTTAAGTATTTTGTCTCCGTAATATATTTAATTGTTTTTCATTTGGAAAGCAAAGATTTCCTTTTTCTGCATAACAATATCTTCTTCAGGTCAAACAGTTCCAGTACTAGATCATTAGTTCCTGTATTTTACATAATTCATGAATTTTGTGAATTTTGAATGAAGCTCAGTGCAAATTTCTGTGATTTTGAAGAAAGTTCAATGTGTGTGATTTAGCTATTTTTTACCAGATTTATATCTAAATATTCTGGATCCTCCTAATGTAAATATGTGGGCTACTTCTGAAGAACAGCTTGTTAGGCAGAAATTCTCAGTTCTTCTATTGGAAATTTCCATTAAACCTAAAATTATGTTAGATGTGTTTGTTAGATACAATCAAAATAAATCACAGAAAGAAGTAAATATTGGTTAATACCAGGGGAGGTTTTTATTATGGGTAAGTAAACATCTTACCTATTATAATACTTTTTTCTTCTGGTTTACTGTTATTCATCTTCACAAATGCTTTTGACAGATTATAATTTGACCCTATCAATATTTTTCCTGACACGTCATAAATTTCATATGTTTTATATATAAAACATCTCAAATCAAAATTGAGAGATACAGAACTGATGTAAAATATTAAAAGCTATATTATATAGCTTTGTCCTTACTGAAATTTATGTAGGATTTTTCAAAATCCCATATTTTGCATTGTATAACATTTTAACGTATGTTTCCTGATTAGATATGTTAATGTGTGCTTCCTGATATGGAACTCATTCTTCCACAGGATTAGTTTCATTCCCCATTGCCTGAATTTCAGGATGCTGCCTTCTTCACTTAGATGCACAAGACAAGGATAAAGATTCATACAGTGCTAGTTCAAACAAATGAGCTTAGAAATCCTCTTGTTAACTAGGTCTATATTCTTAAAGGACAAGGAGCACATTATCTCACATCTTTCCAAGAGTGGTGCTCTGAGTTATTCATATATATGCATCACAATTTGGAATAAATTTTATAAATTTATATTGTATATATATGGCTGTCTCTTGAGCTGATCTCAATTGTGCATTTTTAACTAGCTGTTATCTTTTTTTGGACAATTCATAATTTTCTCTATTTTACATATCTTCTAAATTGCCTTCTTGTTTCTTCTTTTATTGTTTTACATTTATTATTTGTAAGTCCTTATTTCTGTTTTTTGTGACTCTATGCTCCTTTTCCTGATGTTTATCTATTAACAGACAAAATGAAATTTTCCTTACAAAAAATAAATTCTGTTTCAGAAAAATTACTTTCTTTTTTTTTTCTTACTGTGACAGAAAGCCAAATTATGAATAATAGGAATTCAATTGTTTCCAAACACAAGTATTAAGCATTCAATGCTTCTAGTGAAGATAAAGTTGATGACAATTGCTCACGCAGTGCAATTTAAAAGGAATCAGATCAGCCTACCTTCTATCCCTTTCTGACTGATGCAATACCATGTTAGATACGAATTACAGTTCTGCAGATATTGTTCTTACCTGCTTGTCTAAGTGCTCTCCCTGTGCTTGAAAATTTCCTCAACAATCTTCATTTAAGTCTTGGACATTTATAAAAATTCTGCAGGAAGAATTAGAAATCACAGCTCACATAGTAACTCATTTAGTCCTGTAATAAATACACCAGCTGACAAAAGAGAAGCAGAAATTGGAAGTCATTGTGTGCATTTGGCAGCTCTTGGTAAATCTATTTGAACATGGCAGTAACAAAAAAACAGGGATCAAAATTTGTCTTTGTTGAAATAAATGACAAAATTCTTTTCTATTATATGGCACCCAAGATATGCTGGAAGTTCTCTGAACAAATTTCTATGAGAATACGATAAGAGATGTAGAGGGGGAAATATTTTAAATGAAAATAACTCTTTTAAATGAAACTTTTAAAAATGAAATAATTGAAAAGTTGCTAATTTTGTGACAATGATCCTGGTTTCTGTCAACTATTAATATCAATTGTGGAATAAAATTAACTATAAAAATCTACTGTTTACATTATGAAATGCAACACAATAGGCTTGCATATCTCAATTTACTGGAATCCATTTTAAATCATGATCAAGACCCTCAGAGTCTAGCTGCACCTAAGGATGGATGGATGGGAAAGAAAAAACTCATTAATTATCTGCAAGAGAATTTTACATATAGAAAAAAACCTAGGAACCTTTGTGCAGTGACAGAATGATCTTAGAATGGAAGAAGAGGGATTAGGGTTTGACTTTGTCCAGTTGTTTACTCTGGTTTCAATAATACAGTCTGAAATAGCAAAAGTGAGAATTTTTCAGTGCAAATCTTTTTCAAGGGCTAGTTGCCCTCACATTTACTTTCTGGAAACGATGAACAAGAAAGGTTTCCATAGGAACCAAGTGAAAACTTAAATGTTGTGATGTTATTTAATTTCTACATATAGATGTCTTACTATGTCAAAAGAAGGAAGTTAATAATATTAGAAAACCACTCAGAGAAAAGGTGGCATAACAACATTAGAAAACAGAACCAATAAGCTAAAGCACAAAATACTTACAAGGAAAACTGAGACTTCTTCTGTATGCCATGTGTTTGGTTTTTTATTTATATGCGTGTTTTTATTATAATTTTATTTCCTTTCAAAATCTCTTCTTCTGATGTGAAACAAGGCTGGGGTCAAGAGAAATTATTTCAGCTACTCTGAAGTTGCAAGCCTTCTCCAAAGGAAGAAAAACCCTTTGACCTCTAAGGAATGCAGAGAGAGATACAGGGTATTTCGAGTATTCCACCACTTGAAGTTGCCATTCAAAAGGCACAAATCAAAGGATTTTTTTCCCTGAAGAGTTGCTATGTGGAAGGCTGTGTCAAAATGATATATGCGAAAAATCCCATAGGAATCAAGAAGGCATGCATTTTAAAGGAAAAAAACTACCACATTATTAATTGCATCTCCATTATGATACTTGATAGTTAACTAATTCTTTTATACTAGTGAATACTCACATATTTGAGAAATATGCCTGTCATACACTTTCCTATACTATGAGAATAAATTTATTTTTGGAAGATTATTTCCATTCGGTGGAGAGTTGCACTATACCAACAATTCTTGTGATAATTAGCAAAAAAAGGGTAGCTGAATACCTTTTTTTTAATACCTACTGAGACAAAGAATAATGTAATAACTAGTTAGTATTACATAAGTATTTCCACACTCCTGGATATTCCAGGAAAATAATGGTATTTCCTAAACTGCTGAGCTCATGGTCTCATGCTTAACCCAATACTTCATTTTCATGCACAACAAGTTGTAAATTAAATTCTACAAAAATGTTCATTAAATCTGGGAATACGAACTCTTTTCTATCCACAGAAATACAGGCAGCAGCTCTAATTTCATCCTTTCTCTTACCAGCAGAAATTTTTCTGAAATGTGTTTATGTACCTTAACTGTACAAGGTTTTCTTTTCAACCCAATATGGAATTTTTCTTGTTCTTTTTGTTCAGACCATTAGTCCTTTCTTCAGATCATTTCTTATAATGGAACTATAGAAGTGTTTGTTCAATAGCATGAGTTTTGCAAGTAAAGTAATATAGTATGAATCAAAGGATTTTTTTGTGTTAGTAGGTGACCAAGTCAAACTTCTATGTTCAGAAGGATCAGTCAAGCCTATCAGAATTCTATTGAGATTGAAAAATCTGAAGAGGAACATTTTGCTCTTAGAGCCTCTGTCTGTGACATTAGAATTTTTTTTCCTAATTCCTTTAGGAACTGTCAGCTATGAAGAATGGTCTGATTGACACACAGTCTATAAGTAACTTTCAGTTTTACATAGAGAACTTTGTTTCTCTGTTATACAAGGTCTTTTATCCCATCAATCTAAGACATGAGATTTTATTCTTTTCTTTACAAAGACTGGCACCCTATCTACACCTCTTATTCTCCCACTCAACTGGAAGTTGCCTGCATCTTATCTCTTAGTATTCTGTTTCATGGGTCTGTTTCACAAGGACAATTCTTCCTGCTAGTTAACATCGTGTCATTGATTGATACAGAAAGTACAATTACTGGATAGGTCATTAAAAGGAGGAGAAATTTTGGTGAACAGACTATTTGGTATCTTACAGTGTTATATTTTTGAAAAACAGAGACCCTAACATTTCCTCACAGTAGAAAAGAGACCAAATGCAATTGAGACCATGTACTTTTTGCAGTGAAATGAAATGATTCGAAAAGGTTATTTTTAAGTGTGCAAAACACATTTTGTTTAGTGGGCACAGAAAATGAATTGTTCTCTCTAGTAGTATTTTTGTTTTTATGTCAGTTCTTACAGAAAAAAAATGATGAACGTTTGGGGTAGACATTGTTGAAGAAGGCACCACAGAATATTATACCAGGGAGTTTCTGCTTACTGAAGAGTACAAGAATGTACCAGTTCAGACCAAGAGTCTGCTTAGACTGATACCTGGCCTGTGTCTGGCAAGGAACATCACCGGATTTCCTGCGAAATGTGTTTGATGAGGTTAACGAAAACGTTGCATTTTCCCAGTGTACAGCATCATCATCTAAATCTAGGAAAAAAAAAAAAGAAAAAAGATATTCTTAAGATCTATTCTATCCTTCTGTTGGGGACCAGCAAGAGCAGGGCAGGGCAGTGCCCTCCTCAGCTGAGTATGGTCCTACAGCCTCTGTGCAGGATAAGCATCACAGGGATGGTGATAGCTGCCAGTCCTATTGACAGTTCATTTCATCACAAAAAATGCAAGGTAGCAGGGACAATTTGAGGTTCATTTAGAAACATCCAGTCTATTCAGGATCTGCAGAAAGCAGACCTAAGTACAGGGCTGAGCTACAGAAGAGTTCAAGTAGGGACTGGATGCTTCTGGGTAAAGGGCAGTGGGGTTCAGGTGTTTTAGAATTATATAATTTATATCCCAAAAATACCTATTCCTTCTTCGTGATTGAAAAGGCATTCCAACTAATTCAAATATAGGCGTCTAAATTTGTACTGATATGTTTTATAGGGCTTAGTGCACTTTATGCACTTTTTTCCTAATTTTTTTGCAGCTCATAGTCTTTGTATCGTGCAACAGAGTTCAACAGTTAAACTATGCATCTGTCTGTATCTGTTTAGAATGTGACACCTACTAGTATACTTTTGTTACTTTATTCTTTATTTTGAAAAAAAAAAGATAAATTTTTCTGTATTCATCTTTATTCATGCAACACATGATTTAATACACTTAAACATATCACTTTACAGTCATGTCTTTTTCAGTCTAAAACATTTTTGTCTATTTAATTTTTCCCTGTACTGAAGCCAATCAAAGCTCCTATCTTTCCTGTTACTCCTATCTTTCCTGTTAAGATTTCTTATGACCTTCTCTTAGTTCTTACTATTTCCTGTCTGAGATTAAGGGATCAGTTTTGGGCTGATAGAGATACTGGGAAAATAAAGAAGTTAATCATATCTGGCAGTCATTAATTGTCTACACCAAACTTAGAAGTTTTAACACTTGGCACCTGAGCACCTATGTCTGTTGTAAAGGAAGGTAGTGCCAAGTGCTACCTCAGATCTTTTTTCTCAGAAAAAAGAAAATAAACCATAAACCATAAAAAAATCCTGTTACTGGTAGACCAGAATGTTTTTGATAAATCAAGATCTGTGAATAAGAAGCTTTCAAAGAAAAAAAGTTGTATCTTTTTTTCAGTGTGCTTTGCTTCCTTGTTTGGTTTGAATTTTTTAACTTATTTTTTTTCATGAAATTACAGAAAACTTAGTAAGAAACTAACTGCCATACTATTCAGACAACAAAACACCTTGTATTTCCAGGAGGAATGCAGATTTCTCCTCCAGTTTTTTGGTCCTGTGTTGCACATGTCTGGTGTCAGTCACCAGAATATTATTACAAGCAATCCTGAGGTAGGTGAACAAGTGTATCCTGGCTATTCTAGTTGCAACTTTGGAGAGAAAACAAGACAAATTATTTATCTGTCATTTCACATTTTGCTGTGGCTACATTATCTGCTCTAAGGCAAGCAACAAAGTCTGAAACATTACAGAAGAAAAGATGTCTTGCCATCAATCACTGTGACATTTGAGATAACAAAAGCAAGTGCAGACATCATAGGGCTTTAATCATTTCCCAGTAGACAAGAGATGTTTTACAATGTCCACTCACTAAAGATCCTCAGCTGGTTACAATACTGAACACAAAGCACCCTAATAGTTTCCATTTAAAGAAAAGGCACTGAGCTTTAACACTATGGCAGCCAAGAACCTATGAGACTGTACTTCTGTTCCATAACTGACACACATTCTGGTGCCAAATATTGTAGCAGCTGCTGTGACAAAAATGTCTTGTTTGATAGAATTTATTGATAGGGAGGTAAAATGCAAGAGCTAGGATTATGGTCTAGCAATTTTTTTCTTCTTTGTCTGTTATATCTACCCTCTAAATGACCATAAAAATTTCTAATTTCTAACACAGCTGAGGAAAACAAGAGTGTATTTTCTCATTATTCGAGGATTACAATGTCTAGCATTTCCATGGGATGGACTGATGTGATATGGGAGACACACTTTGCTCCAAAAGTTGCTGGGAAACTAAAGTGACATGAATCCAAAGGTGGCTTTTTTCCAGGGAAAAGGAGTTTTCATACAAAAACTAATCTGAAACTATAAAATTCCTGAGCTGTAAATATTTATTCCTACACTGTATGGAACTGTAGTAAAAGAGCACTCAAACTGGAATGTGCAAAAAATTTATCAAAATGTATCTTTGACATTTATTTGTGTAGATTTGGATGAGTATTTAAACTAAAGAAAAATGCTTTTTTAAACAATCAACAGTTTTCATTGCTAATGAAAAATACTTTACCTCTTATGAAGAGAGGAAAGTTTCATTATTATCTCAGTTTCAATAGAGGTACCTTCCAATAACTGATTCCTTACTATTTTAAAATATGAAAGGATGGATAAAAGAAATATTGGTCATTGTCCTCTACTACAGAAATTGTTTACATCCTTTCTTAGTCTTGAAGCACCTGTGAAACCACTTGGATCTTATAAGATCTCTCAAAGATAATACTAACATCTACCATTACTTTTCTAAGAAAATGTTCAAACTCCTAGAACCTAAATCTCATCACAGCTTCTGTCACAAAGTCTTCTGTGTCAAAGGAAGTACATGAATAGTGACATGGGTTTTTTTTCCCAAAATAAGGATTTCAAATATCTGTAATTTCCTTAACACTTTTTTAATGTAATTTGAATAGAATATATATATATCATAGAAACATATTGCAGTTTGAGGTTAGAGAGCTAGGAAAGTGCTTTTCCTTAAGAAGATTTAAATAACTAGTGCTGAGTTTTTCCACAGAAAAGTTGGCACTTCATATTTTGTGTAAAGTTAACCCGGTTTCCCAGAATTTTGAGGAACTTTGTCTCATGCTTCACTACACACCTTTGTCTTGGTACTATCAGCCTAGCACATGATATGTAACATTTTCTGGCTTAAGTGATGTGATTTAGGAAAACATATGCAAAAGAGTCTTCAAAAATCAATTATACAGCAGTATAATACCAATTTTGCAATATTAATAAAGGTCCTAAGAGACAGCTCAGTTAATTTTGCTCCAAATATAGTAAATTTATCCTCATGTATTATACATTGCTTAAATTTGTGTAATATAAATAATACATAGTGGCTAATAATTTATTTATAAGAAATAAACATGATTTCCTTTTCTTTTGTAGTTTTAAGCCACACTGTTATTCATGTACTATAGTTATGCCAATTAGCTATGCTTGCTAAGTGTAATAATATGTGCAAAATACAAAAATTATTTCAAGCAATCTTTAAGATCTGTCAGACATATTAGGAACAACAATAGTGTTTTATTTAATAAAAACAATTATGTATTTCTATGTTTTTCAAGCTCAGATTCTGTGTTCACCTCTAGTGTCTTTACATTCCAATTAAAGTAAATATATGCATACACACACATGCACATACATACATACGGAATCAACCAATTAAAAAAACTCGTCTCTATATGATGAAGTGGAGGAGGTAGTTAGGAAAAGAATTTAAACTATCTTTGATAAAGAATTTTGTTTTAAGATCCTGTCAGAGCAATGAATAAAGTACACGTGTGGGTGAATGTCCTGAAAAATTTTTTGTTCTGGTTTAAATACCAATGAGTAATTTTTAAAATGGTATATCGTTAAGTTGTGCTTCTGCCTGTAGAGAAAAATAGGGTGTCCAGAAGAGTTTGTACATGTTAAGGATTTTGTATAAGAAGGCTTGAAATATTATACATACATGCATATTTGCTCTACTTTTGCTTTTCTCTAGATTTATTGGAACTCCATGACTATATCTAGAATTTGGACTGATTATCATCATTAATTCTATACAGAAGAAATTACTTGGGAATATTTTATTTATAGGTTAAACTTACAGTAGAAGAATTGAGGTTATAAACAGGTCTTCAAGCAAGTAGCTGTGATAGGTAATATGAAAAAAAACAATGAAGGGTGCCTTTAACATAACCAATGACTTTCAGTACTTTACCTTCATATTTGGTTTGAGTTTTCTGCAGCTCCTGCTGGAAAATTTGTGGTTTTTTAGACAAATCTTAATTTTTCTGATACTCCCAGGTGTATCTTCATCATTTATTAATATGGCATTCACATTGAGCATGCAGAAAAGTAGCAGAAAAGCGGGCAAAGCAAAAATAAGCATAACATTAAAAAAACAATTATATCCATAAAAGAGTGAGACTCTTTGGGGAGGCATAATACCTGTCTTTATGACAAGCTTTCTAATGAAAAAAAAAAGAAAGAAAACTCTATTAGTTATGTAATAGAAATTTCATGAGAAATCCACACCCCATCTTGTCATATTATTCATTAAAAATGATGGCTCAACATGTGATTTAGAAGGATCAAAAAAGTCCCTTACTTGCACAGACAGATTTTTAAGTGTTATACCAAATCATTTCATTTTCTCCACACCAGATGTTGTTTGGCTTGCTATTATTAGACCTAACACTGTCAAGCTTAAATCATTTAAAATCACCAGCTTAACATTGTTTTTAGTAGCAGGGAAAAAAAAAAAGCAAGCACAGATGTTCAATACAGGTCCCATTTGCCCTCAGCCTATTTTTGCCTACAGCCTCCTTTTGCATGTCTTCCTTAAAAAGAGCAAAAATATGGTCAGAACATGAGTCTTCATTGACATCAGCTGTTTTTTAGTTTAACCTCATTAAAGCATTAGTTCAAAAGGTGCTTCCTCCTCCAGTTTGCAATGTGACAACTGGACAAGCTGTATTATACTCTCCAAATCTAGACCTATAAATCTTACACCTTTGAATTCCAACAAGATTTCTTTCAGCACTGTAAGACAGTTACAGTACAACTCACAAAACTGAAATGATAATGCATGCAATATATATGCAGGAAACAACTGGGGTAGCTGGCTCCACTGTCATGAGCTATGTTTCACATAGCAGCAAGGGAAAAGGACATTGTTGTTAGAGGTAATATGATGTGGCATGGAATAAGAAACGTGTTAGAGGATTAAGTCTAATTTTAACTGCTATTTGAAGCCTGGCTGTGACAGCCATCAGTCTTAACACCTGAGAAAGATTTTGTTAATTATTTATGATAATAGTCATTTAGTGGTAGATATATCTGATTGACAACTTTTTATTTAAACTTTTTTTGAAAGTAGAAAAAGTGTCTTTTTTTTTTAATGGTAGTAACTGTAGAAATAGAGCTGTAGTTTTTCTTAGAAAATGTTAGAAATAGAGCACTTGAAAAAGTTGAATGTGTAAAAGATTGAAATTATTCTCATAGTATTCGGGGTAAATTGCAAGGCACATTATGTCTGGAATTATACATATATGAGAGAAGAAGGATGGTGCAAGGAGACTTTTGTGTTGTCGAGGTATGCAGACAGGTTGTGCCTATGTTCTGAAGATTAGGTGACAGAACGGAGCCTAAGAGATTACTGAACATGGGATGAGGTATTGCTGGACAAAACAAATAAGAGCGAGAAGCTCAAAAAAACAGTTTTCAGTATAAGAATAATACCATGAGGGTGAGGCATGGCTGGATTGCAGAGATTACAGTTTGTCAAATATCACAGAGAATTAGAGGAGTTCATTTTGGATTCACGCAGCATCCAGGTAAACATATCAGAAATACCATCTATTTGTGAAATTATGTAGGTAAGTTTATCAGAAATAGCAAACTTGGATACAGAAGGAACAAAACTGTAACCAATAGGAAGAAAGTATTAGGGGTGTTTTATGTTTTATTATCTGGGCAAAGATAAGGACAAAGAAACAGAGACAGAGGTAAATGGGGAAGGAGCATAGGAAAATGGAGATAAGTGGGGTTAAAATGGACTGTTTGAATGTAAGCAAGATGGTGGTCAGTACACTAGTACACTTGCGTGACTGAGCTCTACACCTGTTCACTGCAAACCTCCCTACCCCGTATTGAGGTCTATGCCTAAAAGGGGTGTGTGTATGTGTACATGTGCACAACCACCACCAGACTACAGACTAGCTAAACAGACGAAACAAAATAATTCTGTCCCATGGTTCATGTGAATGCAGTGTCCGCATATTTGGATATATTTGCTGATAAAGGCATCATTCTCTGTCCAGGTTGGTCTGTGTGGCTGTTGTTGGTCTATGATGTGTATCTGTATGTATTATTTGTGCTTGGCCTCATTGCTAATCAGACCTAGAGACTGGCGACTACAGCAGCTGTGTCTATGTGATAGAGACTAGATAAACACTTCCTGGTGTGAGCCCTCCTAAGTCTGCGGTAGGGATCAGGAAAAAACTTCCATGAAACCAAAGATTTCTAGCTGTGGCTTCCCTTAGAAGCTGGGGGGGGACGGGGGGGTATTTTTTGGGTTTTTTTGTGGTTTTGTTTTTTTTTAATTATGAAAAGGTCCAGAGTTGTGTCTTCTCGTTCCTTGAAAACTCAAGCCCAGTGTCACCTTAAAAAGAAAATACCTAATTTCAGGTGGATCTAAGTAGGATTTGTCCTAAGTTTTTCAGTAGCTTCTCCACCTAATCTCATAAGGAACATTTCTAAGTTTCAAGGACTCAGTCATCACAAAAAATGAAGTTCTGTATGTTTCTTTCTTAAGGCATCTTCTGCATGTAAAAGTTGATAGACTGCTCAACCTATCCTACCACATTAATCAAATAATCAGTTTTAAGGAAATTAGGCTTTCATGTGAGAAATCCTCAGTTACTGCATTTTTCCTGTCAAACAAAGTATAAAAATATTCTTTTGGAGTCATATTTACAGGTTTTAAATATTGCTGTTTCTTCTCAATAACTAAGCAATGCCTACCTTGTTCTGTCTATTGGAAATCTTGTGTGTGGGTAGCATAAAAACAACATGGAAAAATCAAAATCTTTTAGAAAAGACAAGTGAATATAATTATAAGTAATATTTTCTTTAAATATAGCATTTTAAAATTCCTTCCAGTATCGTGAAACCAGGGAATTACAGGGAAAGACCCTCAGCTGGAGAAGTCTTCATAATGTCCGTTGAATGAGCCAGGCTCATCCAGCGCAGCTAGAAGGAGATATTCAATGCCATGTCTCATTGTTGTGCAGAAAGTTTTTAGGGATGTATTTTTTAAGATTTCATGTACATTTATTTCTGTTTACTCATTTTGCAAAAGGGTTTGTACATATTTTGCTTATTTAGAACATACTCTACAGCACTAAGCACAAGAACATATATTTTGCAAGTCACTGGAGGAACTAAACTGAGCTGGCATGTGATTACTTACCCGCATGCTCTGCTTTCTTTCAGTCAGTATTCACAACAAGAATAGGAACTCTGAAAATTAATACTTTGACATTTTATTTTAATCTTGTTTCTGTTTTTAAGAGTGGATTAGCATCTCTGTAATTAGATGAGGTCCTGCTTTTTACGGAATTCTCAAAGAGCTTTAGATTTTTTATTTAGTCCATATGGATCTAAAGTACCTGCTAGAATGGGTAGATAGAAGTCAAAATACATATTCTTGCTGTATATATAATAAGAGAATAGACTTTATGTGAACAGTAGGTAATGACAAAGACAAGTCTGTGTTATATTTCTCTCATGACACAAATAAGCAATATCTTGCTGGAGAGAGCAAGGTCTAATATTTGGATTTGTTTTGGCAAAGGCAATTGCATTTTGGCATTTCACATCCTGGATAAAAGCTATGGTATTAACATAGAACAGCTTTGACTATGTTGGCTACATTTTATGAATAAAACACCTCACATATTTAACACAGAGAAATAGTTTGGGTTTGTACATTCCATCTGGAAATAGCATCTATTAGAACCAAGAAAGGAAGGCACTTTGGACATAAAGAAAAGATCCTTAATGGACCTAAGAGTCTGTTAAGACCCATCATATTCTCTTTTTATTATTTATGTGTTTCAGAAGGCTGGGTCTGTGATTCCTATACTTTATATATGGAAATTGAGGGTATTCATTAAGGAAGGGGTTCTTAAAAGAAGCAAAGTATAAAGGTGGATCTCAAATACTTGACTTAGCACTACAGTGTAGACATAGGCTGTTGATCAACAGTGTCTAAACTGAAGTGCCTGAAATCCACAAACTATATATAGATACATAAAATTCCTTTTGTGAAAAGTCTAGAAGAATACCAGTATGACAGGATGAAAAGGGAAGGTAAACACATTAGGAAGAAGTCTCAAAAACTACCTCTTTCTAGCTGTCAATCACAACCATCACAAATTGTGCAACAGAACACTCTGCAATAGCAGATTTTTTCAGAGTTCAGTTTTCTCTTAAAAAACTCTAATCCACTCAGACATCTACATTACAGACCGTAGTCTACATAAAAGAATTATGAGGATGAAAGAGAAAACTTCTGGGAAGGATGAAATAAATAGTGTGTTTCTCAGAGGTTATGTCTCACATAAGTCTTCTTTTACAAGCTTTTGTTGCTACTCGACAGTTCTAACTGCAACTAGCCCTCTCATTCTTCTCAATGTGCCCTTTGGTATCTTTGTGTCTCCATTCCAGTTACACGTGCCAGTCACTTTTTCTGCCTCTCTCTTTGTCATCTTTCTCATGTATGTTAGTGCTCAAAGAAGCTTCAAAAATAGCCATCCTCCCCAGTCCGTTCAGGATGGGAGTGCGTACAAAGGAGATGGAGGGAGATGACTGTGAACTCAGTGAGGCTTCTTCATTTAAGAGACCCAGAGGAGAAGGAACTAGTGGGAAACAGGAAGTGTCTGAGATAGGTAGTGTCTCTTTTACTTCCCTAGCATATTGAAAAATTGCCAAAAAAAAAAAAAAAGTAGCACTACCGGGTCCCTTAATGAAGTGAAAATTTGGAAACCCTCAGAGTCTGAAGCTGATATTTTATTCATGTTAATCAGAAACAGAGTACTGTGTTATTGTATTTATAAAATCAGGATAAATTGAAATGCTATGTCTCTCATAGTGCCTTGAAATGAAATATCCATGCTTGGGAAACACAGATGATGATGCCCATAAAAGAAATAATGTTTTTGGGAGAGATGTAACCTAAGTGTGGCACAAAGCAAAAAAAAGAAAATGAATTGCAGAAAGCCTTTGGTCATCTGTGTGGGTGTACAGCATAAGTTGTCTGTTTTTTCAGCAATTATTGAGAATTTTAGAGGTAGTCAGTCAAGGAAACTACCTAGAGGCAACTCTAGTGTCTCATAAATCCTAAAGAACCTGAAAGATCATTATTATTTCTAAGGTGCTTCAGACTCTTGGGGGTTTTTTGTAGAGAAGCTGAAACATTTTGAGTCTGTATTTCTGTTGTTGCCTGTGTCTTTCATGTTTTCAAAAGATAGATAGTATTTTACACTACTTTTTTTTTTTCTGTGGACGGTAAAAGCGTGGTGTTGGTGGTCTGGCTTAATATAACTCATTCTTCTAAAACAGCCTTTCTGTATGACCACGTTATGCACTTAGACTAATTGTATCACTATTTCCTTCTGATAAAATGGGCAAAACAATGCCTGGGGGGTTTTCTTTCCCTCTCTCTTTTGTCTATTCAAAATAGAACTTTTTACAACATTGTATTTTATATTTACCTTAATGACAAATTGAAACGTTAGTTTCAATTTTCATTTTTATAATAAAAATAGTAAAAACAATAGGCTTTTTATGACCTGACTCTCGTTTCAGAGAATTCAGCTGGTATACAGCTATTTTTTCAAGTAAGAATAGACCTAAACTTCTGTAGGTCTCATTTCAATGAAAAACTTTGTTTGTTTGCCTGATTCTCTTGAAAAGTTTTATTTTTGCAATTACACAACTTTTCAGATAAAATTACCAAGCAAGAAATGCCTTTTTCATCTTGGGAGACCTTTTATGACAAACCTCAGGAGAAAGCTCATAACTACAAGTACTGCATTCATTTGAAGGGTAGAAGGAGGACAGACAATTGAAGGTGAAGTCACTGAAATTTTTAGCACAAACATATGAATTAAATATTACAAGGACAAGAAATGTTAGAAGAGACTTGTGAAGAAAAAGAACCTCATTTTGCTTCTTCATTAAATTACAAGTATAAAAACTTCAAAGATTTCATATTGGGTTTTGTAGCTAGATACATTATCTAAATGCTGCATCTATTGTTTAAAACTTGACTTTTTTTCCCTGTATACATTATATGCTTTTGCACTTTTCAGTGTTATTTTCTAGAGACTTAGACTTACTGCCCAAAATTTACAGTCTACTCTAGTTCATTATAAACAGGGGACCACAGTGCTGAATTACCTTATTTGAAGCTGGGCCAAGCTCATATAAAAGATTTGAAAAACCAATTAAAACTTTTATCAAACACTTAATTTTTTTTTCTCCTGTTGTGCTTCAGTATATCCCCACACGTAACATATATTTGTAGGCAAGTAAGACAGTAAGCCATACAGGTAATTTATCTCATTTACTCCCCCATGTCTAGCACTACCAGAGACAGTTTATGCTGGGTTAAATTACTCCTTATCATCTCTGACTGCTTCACTTTCTTGCATTGCTATAATTATGGAATATTCCAACATTTGTTCACTGAAAGGATCAATATTTGGAGACAAATACTTTTTCTTTCTATTTTCTAGTCTGACTGAACAGTATACAAATCATGCAATAAGTCTGTTGAGGATATCTCCAAACTAATCACTTTTGCTGCCATGCCAGTATCATCTAATAGAGATAGGTGCATGATGAGAACTAAAACTACTTCCCCAGATTGTACAAAGATATGTTTCAGTTGAAATTAATTTTCTGTGATGTATACCAGTTTGTTATAACACTCTTTTCTCCATATCAAGTCTCTGCTAAATCAGCGACTTCTGTAACACAGTCTATGTTTTAGCATCCCTTTTTACTTTTCTAGAATTCTGTTCCACATCAGCTTTGATCCTTTTCTCGGGAAACACAGGTGTACTTGCTCAAGAAGGGAATGAGCCCCTTCACTGGTTGACCTGCAACTGACCTCAGCTGTGTCATGGATGGCTTCAGTCATGCAATGCTGACTGGATGCTGTGTAGGCCAACAACCATTGCATCTGCGTGGCGGCTATTGTGTGGCAGAAGTTCAGATCCCCCAGCCAAAGAGGCCTAACATGACCATATTTGACCACAGAAGGCACCTTAAAGACCATCTTGCTCCAAAATCCCTCTGTTGGAGAGGAACACCTTCCACTTGTCCAGAGCCCAATTCAACTTGGCCTTAAATGCTTACAGGGATAGGGTATCCACAACTTCTCTGGACAACCTGTTCCAGTGCCTAGACCTAAACCTCTCTGAGTTTAAAGCCATTCCCTCTTGTCCTACATGCTTTTGTAAATAGTTTCTCTTCATCTTTCTTGTAGGCTCCCTTTAGGTACTGGAAAGCCACAATTAGGGCACCATGAAACCTCTTTTCCAGGCTGAACATACCCAATTCTCTTACCCTTAACTCATAGGAGAGGTGCTCCATCCCTCTGATCAGCTTGGTAGCCTCCTCTGGACTTGCTCCAACAAGCCTATGTCCTTTCTGTTCTGGGGACCACAGAGCTGGGTGCAGTACTACAGACGATCTGCAGGCAGGAAGGGTTTATCCACCTTGCACTGGGATGACTCCCAAAGTGTTTTCTTGAGTTTGAGAACCCTCACCTCTTTGGATCAGAGATTACATTTTCTAAGTTAACCTTTCTGAAATGTTGAGGAGACTTGAATCAGTTTTGTAGGACCTAGTCCATATGATATCAAAAGTCAGTATTCAAATGGATAATTGGTTTATCTGGTTTAACTGGTTTATAAAATAATTCACACTTGAATATATAGTTTCTCTCAGTTTTATAAGCCTCTGAGAAACCATCCTCATTGGGGTATATTATCTTATCTTGTGAACTATATAACCTCAGCCTTATAATTTTTCCATATAAGTTGTTCCTATTAGAAGCACTTATTGAGAACTGCTTCAGTGACATTCTTTCTCACTTTTCCTCCAATTTTCATAGAATCATAGAATATTCTGAGTTGGAAGGGACCCACTAGGATCAGCAAATTCCAAGTCCTGGCCCTGAACAGGGCAGCCCAAGAGTTACACCATGTGCCTGGGACAGTTGTCCAAATGCTTCTTGAGCTCTGTCAGGTTTGGTCCTGTGACCACTTCCCTGGGGAGCCTGTTCCAGTGCCCAGCCACTCTCTGGGTTAAAAATCTTTCTCTATTATCCAACCTAAAGCTCCTCTGACACAGCTTCATACCATTCCATTGGGTCACCAAAGAGATCAGTGCTTGCCCCTCTGCTTCCCCATGTGAGGAAATTGAAGCCCGAAGCAAGGTCTTAGTCTCCTCTTCTTCAGGCTGAACAGACCAAGTGAACTCATCCACTCCTCATATGGCTTCCCCTCTATACTCTCCACCATCTTCATAGCCCTCTCTTAGATGCTCTCTAGTAGTTTTATATCTTTTTTATACTGCAGTACCCCAAACTGCACACAACATTCAAGGTGAGGCTGCAACCAGTGCAGAGCAGTGTGGGACCTTCCTTGACCAGCTGGTGATTCATTCATGAATAATCTTTATTTAGAAATAGACCTGCAAGGCAGCATGCTGAAGTGATACCTCTTTAAGGAAGGTAGTGACCTTCTGCAGTAAATGGGTGTCTTGATGCGATAGCCTGCACAGGAAGTCATATATTATTATACATACAGTATTTAGAACTCTAAGATTTGAGAAACTCAGTTATACCTGTGGAGTATTATTCATAGATTTCAAGTTGAGAATTTAAGTAAATAAAGAAATAGATTAGGCCTTTATCCAGAAAGTCTTCAGGCTAAGTGTGCTGGCAAAAAAATATATACATCTCCACTTACAGCTTACCTGGACCCAAGCCTGGGAGCAAATTAACAGTTGTGGACAATTTTCAGACTGGGACTCTCTGAAGGGAAATGGAGTTTAATCCAACTGACAGCGTAGAAAGATATAACCTGGTGGTCACAAAAGAAGTCCAAGATGAAGGAAATAGAACATTTTCTGATAGACCATACAGTGATGAAGTCTCAGAAAAATCATCCAACTCGTCCCTATTTTCTCTAAGGAGAGAGAAAGGAAAGATACATCTTAACATGCTTATGTTAAGACATAAGCAGACATCTGCTTATGTCTTAACACCAGGATACCTGGGAAGCACTAAAAACATCCTTGCAACTATTGTCACATGTGCAAACACTTGTATGTAAAAACAGATCCTACTTGGGCATTATTGTCACAGCTTTTCAGAGTCTTAGCAACAATTCTGGTTACTAATTATGGAAAATAGGAAATAACTATTTTCAGTAAAACAAATAAAGCAAACTTTGAAAAATAATTTAGATGACACCCTGGAAATATGAACCACATACTCTGTATTTTTAGATTTTGTTCTGTAACTGGATTACTATACAACTGTTAAATAATTTTTTAAATAATAAGATCATTTTCCTAAATAATATACCATAGTTTAGGCAACGCTTCATACTGTGTTGCGGTGCATTTATAGTGAAGCATTATTAACCACATTTTTTGCATAATCCCATTACTTCATGTTATGTGACTGACAAGACTTAGATTTTTCTTACATCTTCCTGATTTCAAATGCATAGATGTTCTGAAGTCATTATGCTCTTTCAGATTCTCTTTTGTATGCTTCCCACTGTGCCACATGAGTTTTACACACCATTACTCAATTAAAAGCTGGCATAAAAAAATTATTATATTTAGCCCTGAATCACTTAGATGGAGCTTTGCAACCCATGCATAAATGTCTGTGAATTTCATGAACACAATGGATGTTTTCTTCTTCAGCAAAAGATTATTTCTAAAAAATTCAGAAAGCCAGTAAACTCAGTTAATTATATTAACCGACAGTATGTAGTATAACCAAAGATTGCGGAGATGTTTGTTGTCTCTAATAAAGTGACAAAGAGTTTCCTGAAACAAAAAAAAAGTCAGCAAAGGAAACTGTTTTTCTGAAAGAAGGCAGCCCACAGAGAAATCCAAGAGCTGTAGCAGCAAAATCACTTTATTACAGCAGATTGGTGGTCTAAATACCATACAGCAGTTATCTCCCACTCTCTGCAGTGCTGTCACTGATGTCAAGGACATGAGAAAAATGAGGATGAGAATACTTTATCCTGCAGTTAAAAGCAAAGAATTCAGATGAAGAACTTCTTCTCATGTTAGCCACTGTGCATTTTCATATTCATAGATGAGATTTAAATCAACATAAATTAGGAAAACTATGATGGAAAAAAAACCCTATGAAAGTAAAAATTTTTGGGTTTTTTTGTCATGAGAATAAGTTAATTTTCTATTACTCTCATTCAAGCATAATTACTATATGTCTGAAAGAAACATAGTTGAGTTTTTAGTGGCATATACATGAAAGAAACCAACAGAATGAGATAAGTAGGTTGCCGTGTAAAAACCTCTTCTAAAAAGAAAAATATTAAATTTATCTTTCTAGCTTCTTCAGTTTAAAATAAGCAATTATGCTTTGCATGTTGTAAAACTACAAATCAAACTACACCAGCAGGGGAGTGAAACTTGGAGGTGTAAACATGGGAAGAAAGATAAGATTTCAGCTGAGATCTCAAATTAAATTAAAAGGAGAAGTAGAGGTATGTTGTTTCAGATGCCAAAAACAGCAGAAGAGAAGGTTTCTGCACCAGATTGTGCAGAAAGTGAGGGAGGCCAAAACCGGATGAGTAGGGGATAAAAGCATGAGGAGAAGTTAAGTATTATAGAATATTTGTAAGTAAGATAGCAAGTATCAGTAAGGTAGCAAGTTTTTGTATGAATGTATTTTCTTCAAAAATCCCATTTTAAAGACTTAAAAAATAAAATAATAACAATAAAATACCCAAAACATACACATGAGTTTAAAAGAAAAAAAGCAACAAACCATATAGTAGCATGATATATCTGTATGTTATTTTTCCATTTTAAATGTGTAATGATTCCTTTAGGGCCATAAAATTGTTAGCTGGCAAAATATGCCAACGTACATAGAAAAATCAACATCTCATGTGAACAGAAATTCATATTGGATAGATACTAATGTCATATCTCTGAACAAAAATGCATGTGCAAAACATATATTCTGCATATGTAGTCTTCTCCCTGTACCAGCCTTGGTATATTATCTTTCCCTTTAGATAATTTCCCATTGGCCTTTTCCTGCCAGAACTCTGCCCTGGAACCCAGCATTTATTTCCAAAATATTTTTGATTTACATGGTTATTCTCTTGAACATAGCTAACAAAGCAGAAAGTTGAGTTTTATACTACCTCAGCAGTGCTGTCTCTTTTCTCTCTAGGATCATTGCTGATTTAGCTGTCTATAGCTGGATCAGTTACTGCCAGTAAAATTAAGTTCCTGAGTGTCATGCTAACTATTGTAAAATATGGTAATTTTTTCCCCCAGTGCTTTTTTTTTCTTCTAAAGCTATGCCATTAGCAGTGTCACTTGTGAGTGTAAAAGGGTGTGTTGATGGTTTATATATGAATATTCAAGGAGCCCTGAAGTAACAGTGAATCATGAGACTAACAGAAGTGTTCAGGATGTCTGTTATGGAAGCAGATACCTACTTGGCTCCCAGCTCTTACCTGGGTTCAGAAAGAAAACATGTACATGAAAAAATTTAAATCCTTTTCCCTAGATTTCTTCCTCTTCTCCTCCCCTCACCCAGTTTTAATATTTCCTAGGCTCTTTATCATAGTCAATATACCAAATTTTTTTTCAAATTGTGCATCACTTTATTAGGAAAGATAATATTAATACTTAATACTTAATTTGCTTTTGCAGCCTGGAACAATACTGTTTCTCAAAAAAAATTAATTTTTAAGAACATTTTAGTATGAATACAGAATGGTAGTTAACTTCATTACATTAAAAAGGAGCAATTCACCCCAAAAGAGAAGAAACCAAGTAGAAAAATAGAAGGTAGCATATGAATAGAAATATGATTCTATGTCTTTCCTGTTAATTGATGTCTAATTATGAGAACTTAATAAGAGAAATCAAAGCACTATTTTAATTTGGATGAGGAAGAGCTTTCACATTTGTTGGTGGGGTTTTTTGTCCTCATGAGAAAATCTGAAAGAAGTGATAACAGATTTTAGACTGAAGAACAGCAAGTGCAGCTTGCATTTGTGGGCTGATTATTAGTCATGTTTTGTTAAGAGGTGAGGAGAGAAATAAAATAAGCTCATCACACTGCTAAAAGAATCTTCTTTGATGTAACCAGTTGAATTTACGTTCTAGTTCTGATAAGACTGATCACAAGACATCATCTTTACCATTGCATCTTGTAGTTTTTTGCCCAAATTTTGCTCTTAACTTTATTGATAAGCATGGATTTTTAGGAACAATGCTTTTAGCCAACTCATGATACTCAACAACTATTCTTGAGGAAACTTTGAGGGGGATGTAAACTAGATGAGAAAATGACAGCATTGTGAGTCTTGGAGGGGGTCAAGACAGGCTTGAAGTCTGCCTGGCAGCAATCTGTGAATTTGTCAAATGAAAAATACATAATAATTAAAGGTTTCACAATAAAAGGAAAGCATTATAGTTAAATCTAAAGAATTTGTGAAACACTTGAAGAGAGCAGGTACAAAATTACTGTCAATGAAATTGACAAGCCCTGTAAAATTCCAAGTTTTATTAAAGGAGTAAAAATAATGATGAATTTAAAAAAGTATCTCAGTAGTTTACGGGCAATGCTCAGTTTTTCTGTAAGTATGTTATTAGCGCTTCCAAAATGGCTTAGCACCTCAAATCAGTGAGTGGCACTGTCTGTAGCAAATCGTATTTATCTGTGCCCTAGATAACTGTATTTTCTTTCAAATTGTTTTTCTTTTTACACGATAACATTGCTGAGCTGCTTGGTTAAGTGATATTTGCCCATAAAGTGAAAATGTTCAGAATTTTAACAATGAAACTGATAAAAATATTGAACCAACTACAGTACTAACCACTGGTAGAGTGATATGTCTCTGTCTTATAGATGTTAATGGAATTAGCATTGAAACCTCCAATGGTCACACACAGATTCTCTCACCATTCTCACCATTTCTTCTCTCTGTAAAATAATCTCATAATAATATTGGAGTTACTTCTATTGGCCTCTGATCTCCATTGTTCAATGCAGGAGCTTTAATTTTTACCATGGGAAACCCAAGTTATTCTGTGACTGCTGAAGGATCAAGAAACAACAATATTTCTTACACATTTTGCAGGTGGCTTAAAAGGAACTCTTATATCAAAAGACTTAATTAAAAAACTATTGGTCTAGCATTTGCCACACAATCCAACAGCATATGCATGAATGCCTCAGAGAGTCAGGAAATGTGTAACTGTTCAAGAGAAATAAGGAACTGAATCAATGTCCAGAAGGTAAAGGAGAGATGATATTAATAATTAATATATTAAATTATAAATTCTTATAGGTTCTGTGAGAAATGTAACACTTGTACTAAGAACTGAAGGACAGATTCACTGAAATGAAGGAAGTCTCACTTAGGCTCAGCAAATGCCAGATTTATAAAGAAAAGAACTTGAAAATCCATTTATACAAATACCTGATTTCTAAATATAACTTTTTTTTCCTGTAGAAAAGGCATTGCAATGTCTTCCTCATGCTTTTAGAAGGTGTCTTGCATACAAGAGGTGGGTTGAGATGGGTGGATTTAAAATTACTAAAAATCTAGTTCCAACACGGAGTTGTGTCCTCATGGTTGAAATTGTGATTGAATGAACACCAGTTTGGATGGCAGATTATATAAAAGAGATAGCTCACCCTTTTCCAAAGTGGAGAAGAGAAATAGGTGTTTCATTGGTCTAGAGAAGGCACCAAAATACCCAGATTCACTTTCTGAGTAAGGTAACTTCGCATTTAAAATACTTTAAGTATCTCCTCTTATTAAAATACGGAAGGCTGTTAAGACCTAGCTGGTATGGTTGGAGCATTTTCCTCCAGTGTCAGTGTATCATATGATATTTTTAAAAATAAATTAACCTCTCTGACTTTAATACCTTAGGCATGAAACTTGAGTTTGAAAAGGTCCCCAAGTGATCATCTAGTTCACCTCCCTGAACTAATCGGGATCAATTTTTTACATGAATTCCTTGGCAAAAAAATGATATTCTTTTGTATCTCATTTCCTTACTGGGAAAAAAAAAAAAAAAAAGTGAAGAAGAGTAATAAGAGTAATACCCACTCAACTGATTGTTAATTAATAAGAACATATGAATGGCCAGAATGGGTTACACTGAAGGCACACCTAGCCCTGGATAGTAATTCAATCAGAATCAATAAGCATGTGTTTAATTGCAAGGAGATGTTCAAGGCCAGGCTGGATGGAGCTCTGAGCAATGAGGTCTAGTGAAAGGTGTCACTGCCCATGATGATGGGGTTGGAACTAGATGATCTTTAAGGTCCTTTCCAACCCAAACTATTCTATGATTCTATGAAAAAGTAAGATTGTGGAAAATATACATGATCTACTTTAACTTTTTCCTAGAGTCCTACTAGCTTATGTTCAGTAATTTCCATGTATATATTATAAATAAATGTCTGCAACATCCTCCAGGTACAAATTCTTGTCTTTTATTAAAAAAAAAAGTGGATGGTTTTTTGAACCTTACTTATATCAGTTTTATTTACTATCTTCTTGTACATGAAGAGACAGTAAACTATCTTTCCCTATAGATTTTTGCGAAGCCACTCATGATTGTCAAATTTTTAGCTTATTGTCCTTGTTTTTCTCTTTACAACTCATGGATCCCAGCTTATCATTCTCAGTATGGAAGACATTCCATAACTTTGATCATCATATTTTGTAAATGTGAAGCACTCAGTACTGCAGGGTTGATCACTATTAAAAAAAAAGATATGAAGAAATAAATAATTCTGTCTTCAGGGCAGGATTTGAATAATCTTCAGTGAATAAGTCTGGGTACACACTATTAAACAAGATGAAGGCTAAAAGAGGGAAAACTGCTCATTAATGAGAACTGTCTGCTTCAAGACTGAATGAGGCAGGGATTTGGAGGATAGAAAAAGTATATCCTCGTGTCAGAGACCTAAAAAATGTAATACAGCATTGACAAAAAGGGATACAGACAATCTTGATTCTGGTATTTGTACGCGTCCGTGTGTTTGCCATTATGAGCTAAATAATAGTCTGTAAACCCTTTTTTTCACTGTATGTAAAAGATTAAAAGAGAATAGAATGTTGCAACTTCGGCATAAACAGAAAGAAACACAGATGAGCAGTGAATTTCACCTGATGGTATTGCAGAACAATTGCCCTTTATAGCAGACCTACAGAGAGTGATATATATTTATTGCAGATTATGTTATTATTTAGAGAACAGCAGGAAGAGATTCTTTTTCGCACTGACAATTCTCCTTTTGTTCCTGTTTCTCACCCCATTACTTATACGTTTCAGTGTAAGAGGAACAGATAGAAGAGACAGGAGAAAAGGATAAGCATGGTATGCCTGGTTTTGGATGGAGAAGTGCCAGCAGAGGTAAAGAACTGTCACAGGTATGTGTTAAAAGCTGTTTTCACTCCTCAAATGTAGGCACAGAGGGTATGAGAATGTCTTCTGAAAGAAAAGCGTGTTCTTAGAACCAGTTTAGAGGTGAATAGGAAAATCAAGCAATAACTGAAGAACAGGTATGTCTGCAGTTTCTGTGTTTCATAATACCAAGATTTTCAGGTAGATTTTCAAAATTGGGTGTCATGATTTAATTTTTACTTTCACATAAAATTTTTCCAGATTTTACAGACATGTATTGACATTTTGATAATGAAATAGTATATAAGTTATACACAAAGATTATATTTTAAAGGCTTCTAGAAGAGATTAATCATAATGATTCACTGTACCAGCAAATCACTTCAAAAAAAGCCAAATCATATATGTCTTCCTTATTGAGAAAACTAGATTTTTTCAAAGGCTTTTTTTTTCTTTTTTGTTGTGTTTGGGTTTTCATTGTTGTTTTGTTTGAGGGGGGTTTTTGTTTTGTTGTTGTTGTTGTTGTTGTTGTTGTTGTTGATTTGTTTGGGTTTTTTGGCGGGTTTTTTTAATGAAAAAAACTAACTTCTGCCGCGCTGCCTCCCCCTGAGGGCTCGGCCTGTGGCTAGTGGGGTTCGTTGCCCGCAGGGTACAGCGTGCCCTGTTTGGGGAACTG
>VZTI01003563.1:385916-461980 GCA_013397865.1 Struthidea cinerea
TCTCTTTTGATTCCTCTGGGAATAGAGTCGGACGAGGGGAAGTCGACCCACTCCAGCCCCCTTGCTCCGAACATGGGCTGAATCACAGCAACAAACTTGTCTGCAAATGTAGTTTTGTCTCATTTATTCTTGTCAGGACTAAAGTGGAATTTTTCTAATATTTAATTTCTCTGCATTTTTTCCTGTCGCAGTTTTGTTCCTTTGTGCCTCTCTCCTTGAAGGAATGATGTTTTTCTCCAGAAGATCTGAGAATCTGAGATCTGCAGATCTGAATCTTCAGTTTTGTGGAGTTATTTTGCAATTAAAATAAACAAGTATCTTTTTTGCTTGGTTGATTGGTTGGGATTTTTTGCTTCAGAAAAGAGATTGGAGACTTTTAGGATATTATGGAATTTTTTTGAGTAATTTTATATAATATGAATGATGAGGAATTCCAGAAGGATTTCAAAAAAATTGAGTAAACAAAAAGAGGCAAGGAAGCTTTGGCATGGATAAATATACAGTGACATATTAAGGAAAATATATTTATATCTCAGGAGAGATATCCTGAAGACAATTTTTACATTCCACTGAAATAATCTATAAAATGTGCAATAACAACTCAAAAGTAAAAAATATTAGGCATGATGAGGAAGGTATTGCATGCAATTGTCCACTTCTCCATTTCTGTGAACATCATCATTTCTTCAATATAGAAAAGATAAGGTTGTTATTCACCAAATCCTACTGTGCTAGAACTTTTAGATCTTACTGCCCTTTGGGGCTGTGAAGGCAGACAATACCAGTAAGTTTAAAAATGGATGAGATTGATGGACAATAAGGCCACAAAAGGGAAGTGGATACCTGCCGTCTGCTCTGTCCACTGACAGCAGATGCCAGGAAATGACCAGTCATAGAATCATAGAATGACTTGTGTTGGAAGGGACTTTAGAGATCATCAAGTTCCAAAACCCATGCCTTAGACATGTGCACCTTTTGCTAGACCAGGTTCTCAGAGCCCCACCCAACCTGGCCTTGAAAACTTCCAGGGATGGGGCATCCACGACATATCTGGGCAACCAGTTCTTGTGCCTCATCACTTTCACAGTGAAGAGCTTCTTCCTTATATCTAATCTAAACTTACTCTCTTTCAGTTTGAAGCCATTTCCCCTTCTCCTGTCACTAAATGCTTTTGTAAGTAGTCTCTCTCCATCATTCTTCTAGACACGCTTTAGGTACTGGAAGGCCGCAGTTAGGGCACTCCAAGGCCTTCTGTTTTCCAGGCTGAACCATCCCAGCTGTCTCAGCCTTTCCTCCTAGGAGAGGTGCTCCATCCCTCTAATCAGCTTGGTGACCCCCCCTTTGGATTCTCTCCAACAGGTCCAAGTCCTTCCTGTGTTGGGCACTGGAGTGACTGGATGTAGTTACTCCAGGTAGAGTCTCACAAGAGCAGAGCAGAGGGGCAGAATCCCCTCCCTGTGGGCCCTGCTGCCCACGCTGCCCTTAATGCAGCCCAGAATACAATTGTCTTTCTGGGCTGCAACAACACCTTGCCAACTCATGTCCAGCATCTCATCCACCAGCACCCCCAAGTTCTCCTTGGCAGGGCTGCTCTTAAACTGTTCATTCCTCAGCCTGGACTGCTATTGAGAGCTGCCCTGACCCAGGAGAAGCACCTTGCATTTGGTCCTGTTAAACCTCATGAGATTCCCCCGGGATCAATTCTCAAGTTTGTCCCCATCCCTCTGGAAGTCAACCTGTCATTCAGGTGTGGCAACCACACCAGTCAGCTTGGTCCTCACTTTTCTAATCCTTTGGGATCACGGGAGAGTTTTGATTAGATGTTTTTTAAAGCTGATTAAACCACCTCCATGGTTCTATGAACACAGTTTAATCTAAAGTATTAGTAGGGTGGGATAATGTAAAATTGTAAGAAGAATGAGGCAAAATACAGTCCCAAAACTTAATTCAGGCACAGTTCTACTTTCTGACTCTTTAGGCAAACACCATTTTTTTTCTGAAAGTCTCATTACTTAAATTATTTTGAAGTAGGCATCTGGGAAGGACAGAGTATGCTGTACTCTACTACTAACCAAATATTTACCACATAACATGTGAATATATCATACCAAAGTGTCAATAAGTAGTAGCAGAAACTACCGAAGGACAAACACATGTATGGATATAATATCTGTCATCAACAATATGGTGAATAACAACAGCAAATGATATTTTGTCTTTCCTAAAAATAACTATTAAAAACCTTCATCTTTCTGTGTTTCATAAAGACAGCAAAAGTTACATTCACAGCCATCCATGAAAACACAAGTGTCATCTGTAGACTGAATATCTGAAAGTAGCCTGTGACTGAGGAGGATATTGGGAAGTAAGCATAAGATATAGCATAATTTAAATTTAGCTGTCTTATCTGAAATATTATATAGTCTTGCTTCTAGGTCTTCCTAGAAACCTAGATTTTCCTAGCTATGCTTCTGACACCTCAGTTCACTGAGTATTTTGAAACTGAAATAATATTTTTTATTTATTTTTTTTTAATTTTCTTCCAATCTGAAAATTAGTCTGTAATAGCTGTGAGAGATATGAGACCAAAAAGGCAGAGTAGAAATAGCAGAAAGAGTGTCAATCAAGCACTGACTTTTTAAAAATTATTTCTTTACCTTTTTGCAAAAACTAGAGATACAGGTGAAATTATATGTTTTGTGCAGGTTTCATTAAATATAATTTTCAAACTTTTTTCTATTATCCTTTGTAAGCTCTTTTTTTTGGCTACTATTCAACAATATTTTCTATCAAATCAATATTTTTCATAGTTTTAGCTTGTCCTTACTGAATGCATGGAAGAAATGCCTGAATGCTATTCTTCTGCAATGGTTGCTGATTTATAAGGTTTTCATGATCAGTGATGATAAGAGATAGCATGTTTGAAAGTGAACAGGAACATGTCCGTTCACCTGGAACACAGACAAAAAAAACCCCTAGGACACAGTGTCAAAATTATTGAGAATATTGTCAACATTCACTTCACTTGAATGTAAAAGGCTGAAATTTCTGTGCCAGGGAGACGTTAACCGGAAGATCCTCAGACAAAATACATTGCCTTACACAGAGATGAGTTAGGTTTTCTTGGAGTCATTTTAACACCACAAATTTATAACCAAATTGTAGCACGATGGGTAGACAGTGAGATTGGAAAATATTGCCCTCAGTAGGACTATGAAAATACTTTATTACTCCTTACGCTATCCTGCATTCAACATGTAGCTCTTGTATGTAGTTACAGAAACCAAGGCATGGTCTCCACGAAACTGCTACTGAGGAAAATCCATTCTTGCATGAAAAGATCACACTTTTTTTAATTACAAAAGGGGAGAAAAAAGTAATTGACTATCCATTGTAAAAATACTTTTATTGCTGTTCTGATTTAAAATTCTTAAGCATTAATCAGAATGTTTAAAGCCCCTGCTGTTCCGCCTTATTCAGTTTGACAGCCACCCTTATGCATCTGCTCACAATAGTAAGTGCACAAATAACAGATCAATTTCTTTTTTTCCAATTATCAAGGTCATTTTTTGACAATATGAAATCATTATTTTTATTTTAAAAGTCAGAGACTGATGTAGTGTTTCAAGGAGATTCATAAATCCTGTCTCGGCCTTAAGGAAAGCATCTAGGAATCTGTGGGAGGGTGAAGGTTTGCTTTATCAATTCCAGCCACTTCCCTGTTCTTTATGTCTATGTTTTTGGCGGAGGGAGTGGATGCCAAGAATCCTATAGAAAACAGCTCTGTACTGTTTGCAGGGTGTTCATCAGAAGATCAGAAGGCAATCCCACCAGCCATGGCAGTTACAATGGTCTTTGATATGTCTCCTGTTTCCTAGCTAGTTCACGGTCCAGAGACTGTACACATTTGCAGGAAAGTTTTGGTACTTTGAAATATGCTAATACAAATATTTTGAATATATGTATGTTTTACCTACTTTGTTCCTATTAAAGTAAAAATTAACTGGTTTCTAAAAGTGGAAGTGGATTTTCAAGTATGTAAAAATTATTTCAAATATATATTTATTATACAGGTGTCAACAAAGAGAGAGTGGAACAATCCTTCTAAATGTTATTGGGAAATGAAATAGACCCTTTCCTTTCTATCACTGGTTTAAAATCTGGATGTCTAGAAAGCCTCCAAGACCATAATCTCTATTTAGTAGCCCGCCTACTGTTGCAGGTTGAATTCATATCACTCTAACTATTAACTCTAGTGGCCTTTGTAATATTCCCTGATTCTATTACCAAAGCAAATACTATAAGAAATGAATTGTATTATAATCTTACTTAGGTGTAATCTGAATCTTTTAATCCTTTTAAGTGACAGAAAGGGAACATACAATGTACAAGGTGTTCTTTCCTTGAGAGAGCAGAAATACTTGCAGCTGCACAAGAGCTTGGATTTCAACAGCAGCACAATAAAGTGAAAATTTAATTACTTTAAGAGGAAGGGGCAGCAGTTTTTCTGAGATCACAGAGAAAAATTTCAAACTATAACGCATGGAACTTGTGAGTTAGAGTACAACAAAAAGAAAAATATAAAGAAGAAGAGGCCAAAGATGTTTTACCATTTTGTATCTTCTGCTTTTCATGTTTTTACCACTGGGTACCTGCCTGATACAAAAGTTGAATCAAATGGCAGATGAACTACTTAAGAGATTTTACTCTGAGCATATACAGTGACACTAAGATCACATATATAAATTACATCCTTAAAGTTCAAATAATGATAACAAGTCTGAGAATCTGAGAAAATAAAGTTCTTTTACACTGAATTTGCACTGACAATTACATTTGTATATATCATGTTTAAAAGTGAATTTTTAAGAGGAAGCCTTATTGAACATATTTGGCATTTCTTTGTCCCCTATACTTTGTTTATGCAAACAACCTGTGTGACTGAAAGGAATTATGATGTTATGCATACAAAAGACATCTTAACTTCTAAAATGTTTTGGTTTTTTTATCTCAAACACAGTGATCAGAAAGGTTTAAATATCTAAGCTCTCTTTATTGAAACAATTCATGTCAGTCATTTTGGAAATGTCTCAGTGAAAGTTTGCAATGTCATGGACAAATGATGAAGCAAGTCTTGGCAGCCAATGTTCCTCCCAGAAGTGCAGACTCTCCTCTTCTATACATGGGAGGTAGGTCTGCAGGAGCTGTCTTCTGTGGCAAAGTACTTTGATGTCGACCACTGCTTCTAGTTAAATATGGGCCTAACCATTACTGGCACTTTAGTTAAAGACGTGTTTAAAACATGAATGTTTTCCTGAACCTTCTTTGTTTTAAGCAAAGCATTATGACATTTAAAAATATTTAAAAATATATAACTCATTTTCAAAAGAGGCTCTGAATTTCCATTTTTGTTTTTGAAAATTTCACGGTTACTTATTTAGTAAGTAAGTTGTTCATGGCTTCCTATATGTCTCACACTTTTCTGAAAAGGGGAAATACATGGCACTATAAACAACCGTTCATGGAATGATTTTAAAATTTGAATTGCAGTTCTCAGCATTAAGATCCAAAGCCAAAAATCTAGTTAGCAAGAGGCTGTGTAGCACCTTAGTAGTCACTTTTTACAGTAGTTGAATTAGTGGTGTATAAATGTTGTTTTCATGAATTTTCAAATTACTAATTTGTTACTATCACTCTACATGTCTTTTCCAGATAAAGTGAAATTTCATAAAAAAATGCATTTATATTTTTGTATAAGATTCACTGAACAATCTCTGACCATAAAACATTATGTTCATTGTTTACACATCAGTTTTATTATTTAGGCAAAGTATTTTTGAAAGAGTCTTTATGACTGAACTTTTATTATTACAAGTCTGTACATATATCAAAGTAAGTCAGGAGTTTTTATTATGAGAGAAACAATATTTTTAATTTAAAAAAAACCCTTAAAAATGGGTCATCTAAAATTTTTTAAATGTAGTAAAGTTTTGCTGTAAGAGATGAACTATTCTCAGGAAACCTTTATATCTGACTTTCCAACAGAAGAATTCAAGCTTTAATTCTAATTATCACCTCCACCTTTTCAAGGCTATTTATCAGGAATAATGTGGAACTAAGATCTCTAAATGGGGTAATGTTTGGTGCACAACTTTACTGGCATCTCTGTGGCATAACACATGTATTTTATCACCCAGAAACAGTATCTTCATTTTTAATTGATGCCTGCAAAAAAAAAAAAAGTATCAGAATTCTCCATGCCCATAGAAGTTTCTAGGTAATTTGGTTTTATATTGAAAAAGCATTTATCAAACTACATGAAAAATACTTTCTTTTGGTCAATACAGCTCTCAGATTTCATTTCTGCTGATAGAATGACGTGAGCGCAAGTAACAGTAGTTGTTGTGGCCATTGCCTAAAGCCAGCCCTCAGAAAGCATATGGCATGTATTTTCAGACTTGTTTTGGTTATATGTCAGTCTGGATGCTAAATGAGGCACCCTGCTTTAATAGAGCTGACTTACATGTGCTCTACAGCACACTTCTCCATGCTTCCCACTCTATGTTTGCAGGCTTGGCTTTTAATGCCTCTGTTCTTCTGGTCCTGAGTTTTTCGAGAACAAAGCCTGCTAATCATGCCAGATTGTCATTAATTATGTAATAAGAACAAATGAGTGGCAAAAATTAGGATGAAGCCAAAAAACGTGCTTGAATTCCTATACCATTTGGACACTTGTTTTAAAGGGAGGAAAGCAGTTGCATTTGCTATGTTGTTCCACAAGTCCTTACTCTGTTACATTATAGTATAAAATGCAGCAATTAAATATGAGAAATTTTCAGATGTCTTTTTAAGAGGTAAAATGTAATGTAAGATTTTTTTATCAGTCCTTCAACCAGTAAATTGACTTGATGGGCATGAAAGAAGACAGTTTGTTGCTAATATAGGACTTTCTGCATCAAGTCTTTGACCTACTTTGGAATTTTTAAAGCTATTTCAACAGACATTTCAAATATTATTCACTAGACAGAAGTTTAATTCCCCTATTCTCTACAGCTTGTTTGATCAATAAACTGATGCAAATTACTCCTAAAAAATTGCAAATAACTCCCAATAAATGATCCTTCTAAGCTTTACTCTGTATTATATCAAAGAGCTTCTTATTTTTCTTTTCATTTATGGTTCTTTCACAATCCAATTTCTTTAATACTCAAAAGTCAAATCGATTTTTACTAATTTACTTTATTTTGTCAATTGCATTTGGTACACTACATTAAATAGTCTGCTTTCAATAATCTATAGCCTCCTAACCCTACTACAATATTGATCTTATGCAGTACTTCATTCCAGAAAATCTCACTTAGCTAAAATTTGTACTTTCTCACACTAGCAGGTCTGTGGGCCAGACCTTGAAAACTACATAGTTAATTGATTCACACAGAAATTAGAACAGAAATTTAAAATAGTCAATATGAGTTGGTAGACTTTTTTTTTTAAATTCAGCATCTTTGTATTTTAACTGTTTCTCTAAGTTACAAATCTATACACTTTCCTTGATGGTATCATGGTTATACAATTAAAGTGACAGTACACTGATACTGTAATAATAAATAATACAATTATTATGTATTTCAGCTTTCTAGGCAGCAAAACTTATTGAAATCCTCCTTCAAGATCAGAAAAATCTCTGTCTAGTCTTGCTGTGTTACTGATAGAGTATGAATTTATATGGCTCCACTAAAAGAAAAAATCTTTAGAGTGATTAGGAATAAGAAATCTGCTTCTATGACTGAGGGCATATTGTACTTTTTCTTTGGCTCTACAGATAAACTTTTTCTACTTGCTCATTCCTTTTTGCCTTGCGAATAGAAATGCAACATTTTCTCAGAATACCAGTACCACTCTGTTAGAACTCTTTTGGAATATCTCTGGCAATCACTAATATTCTCGGAGTGTACTGGATTGACAATTGTAGCCTCATGTGTAAATTTTTTGCATGTATAAATAATTTATTGATTTATTGGAGAAGCATTTCTTTTATTGAGGAGAAAATTTTAATTTTAAAAAGATGAAGTAGTTTAGGAAAGACTCAGATCATATAAGGAGTACACATCAGTTTGCAAATTGCAGATCTGCAAAGTCCAGATATTCTTGTCTGATTGCATTAGTAGAATCTGTTTCTCCCAAATCACTGTGCTGGATTACTAACCCAGTTTGTTGAGGGACAATCCGTTATTCTTTAATCCTGAATTGCTCTGTTCCACGGTATGAGGGGAATCTAATGTTTCTGCAATTGACTTTTCTATCCTGTAATAACTCTGAGAAGCAGGTAACTATTAGAGGTTAATTTATACGCTATTATCCAAATATTATTATGAAGTTTAGAAACTCAACAGAATGAAATTAAACCCGGCTTGTTACTACTGAAAGTTAAATTAACTCCCAAGAGGTTTTCTCTCTCATTCAACTCAAATGCTTCCAGAAAGCTTGTACAGATTCTGTAGTTGGAATGTGATTCTTTGGCAAAACTGTTTTCTTGACTTTTACTTCCATGGACAAGAATGAAAATTCCCCTTCCTGGTAAGCATTCAATTTAGTTTAAAAACTTCTTGTCAAGGGTTTTCTCAATATAGAGACATAGTATTTAAACAAGTGGGATTCCAAAACTTAGTGCCTAAAACTATTCAATGCACAGATACATTATTTTAGAGAAAACCTTGCAACAAAAGTCTCCATAACACATGAATGTTTATATTGTAGAAGTACATTTAGAAGACCAACGCAGATTAGCCTAAAAAATTACACTAATCAGAATGGCCTCTGGGACAGTTACTAAATCTTGATCCAAAATCTGAAAAATCTTGCAATATCCTAACTAACCTCATAATGATTAAAAGCCCAAACTTCTGAGGAAATTGTGAAATCAGGACTTATGCCTCCAATTCTAGAATTTGTGTGTGCTGCACTAAGCAGAATTATAAAAAAACTTCCTGACTTTACAACTGCAATGACAGAATGTTGATAGCTAGAAAGTTATAGTCATTTATAATCCAGTACTAGAGATGTTTAGGAACTTTCTAGAAACCAGACATAAAAGGCATTCTGTGAGTTTTGTTTCTTTTTATGTTAGTGAATTGGTGTTTAGAGAAATAGGGAGCACAAGAAAGGTTGCATGGTAAAGTTTGTGGGGGAAAATATCAACTCCAGACAAACATACAAAACAACTTTCTAGGTATTGGTGCTGTACCAGCAGTGCTCTGTGTATCTGAAAGTCACAGCAAATCTACAAAAAAGAGGCATTGTTTCAAACTGCATGCTATTCCAAGGCAAGCATGATCTACAGTAAATTACAGCATATTTTTGTCAGGATGTAGGAGAAACTGTTGTTTAAGTATCTCTGGTCTACATAGCTTTCCTGTCTTAGCTTAAAAACCATAAAACAGGGTTGGAAGTCAAATGTCTCGTGGAAACAGTGCCTAGGAGATAGCTTTTGCATGAAGAGGCCAGCAGAAAAGGCCTCAAAAGCCCTCCAGCTCTAGGATCTTTTTTTGCATTCATAGTGTGTCTCATTTAAATTTAGAGTCACTGAATTACAGATACTGGCATTCTTGAAAGCTTTTGCTGAAAAAAAAGCCTAATCATAATTGAAGGATGTGGCTTAAGCTCAATGAGTCATCTCAGTTCTGCAAAGCATTACTATTAAATGTCTCATAAAATAATTATTCTGTGTTACACTCTTCAATGTCACTCTTAGTATTGATAGCTGAAAGCATACTTTGGGATAATGACTTATCCTCCAGGAACAATATCAAACAATGAGCCACACAGAAGTATTTAAGCAACAAAAAGTCATCTACATGAGAAAATAATCCCATTCTTAAAACAGATTTGTGAGTTATTAGGACATATTGAGACAAAGGAGTGAGTTCGTGGTTTCTTCTCTGTTATTTTAATAATTCTGCTGTTTGAATCTGATATTTTAAGAATTTACTTTTCATAATATAACATTATACTTTGCATTATAAAATGTCTATTCAATGCTCAAAGATTCCAATTATAAATGGCTTAAATGTAATATGAAACTGATTAACATGTAACAGTTAACATGACTGTAAAAGTATGTAACACTTACATATTATGAAACTGCAAAGCATCATCAGATATATCTCTTTTCAAATGTCACTGAAATCGTAGGACCAGAACAATTTTTTGCAAAAGAATCACATTCTTGTTTGTTCTTGGAGAAAAGAAATAAAAATAATCAGGTCATTCAGTGGCAAATTAGGGTTTCAGCAGTCTCTGAAATCATCCTTCGGAGTCCTAATGGAAAGTATTTGCCAGTTGAAAAGTAGTTATGAATCTGTTTGCACCTCTGTGTGTCATTACATAGATCTATTGCAAAACCAAAATACCTTGTTCCCAGCTTTTCCTGCAACCCACTTAGCATCAGGAAGCAAAGATAAGGATGAACTTATGTATATTCCATAAACTATATTACCAAAATACTGGGTAACAGAGCATTTACTCTGCTGAAATCAGTGTCAAAATTCACTAGGAGAAGAATTTCACAAGAGCAGGGATTTCAACTGTTATGTTCCAAAAAAAAAAAAAAAAAAAAAAAAAAAGACTTTTAGTTGTTTCACAGTTATGTTAACGTTATGCAAGCTGAAGATGGGCAAAATAAATTTATTTATTTATTAAACTGTTGAGGGTAAAAAAAAAATCTCTGCATGATTGTTAGAGGGGATGGGGACTGCTTATACAGGAAAAATGAGGGAATTTTGTGGGACAATGTGTTCATAAGTATTCACAGGATAGTAGACAATGTCATTCCTAAAATAAGTCTGAATAACTGTGAAAAACTGAAGTTGTCTTTAATGTATAATATACCCTGGGTATACATATATATACATCCTGCTTGACTATGTGCATGCATATTTATTACATGGGTGCAAATGAAGAATTAATCAGAACCTTAGGACTAATAAAAGAAGTTTTAAGCAGTGTATAAAGTGAGACAGAAGCGGGATCTAATGCATGGTTGCTTTTTTTTTTTTCCTGTTATATTGTCAGATGTAATTAAAAATGTTTTTGTACCATACACTACCTATCAAACCTGCTATTAGATACCTTTGAAAACAAGTTATTGGCTACTTCTATCAGTACCAAAGTGCCTGAAAAGCATAATTATTTTAAAATTTAGTAACTAGGGCCTCTAAGAAGGAACAAATGCTGTGCTCACAAATGTTATAAAGCTGCTGCAGTGACCTCATCACAGTCTGCAACTTCCTCGAGTGATCAGCCTTTTAGGAGGTGGGAGGTGCTTATCTCTTCTCTCTGGTGACCAGTGACAGGACATGAGGAAATGGAATGAACTTCTTTCAGAGGAATTTTAAGCTGGACATTAGGAAAAGGTTTTTCACTGAGAATTTTGTTGGTCACCGGTAGAGGCTATCCAGGGAAGTGGTCACAGCACCAAGCCTGACAGAGTTCAAGGAGTATGTGGACAATGCTGTTAGTCATATGGTTTTAGGTAGAGCAGGGAGTTGGTTTTCATGATCCTTATGGGTCTTGTCTAACCTGAGGTATTCTATGATTCTATGATTCCATGCCATTTGGGGTATGATGCTTATTCATGATTGCTAAGGAACTATTTTCTCTTGCATGAAGTTTTTTGGTTTGATTTTCCATATTGTACTTGAAAATGTAATATGGAAAATGTAATTTGGAAAATGTGAAATTACCATTCCTGGAAGTGTGTAAAAGGCACTTGCATGTGCTACTTGGGGATATAGTTTTATGCTGACATGGTAGTGCTAGCTAAATGGTTGGATTTCTTAGAGTCTTTTCCAACCTTAATGATTCTGTATATGATTCTATATATTTATACAGAGCAGTGTTATCTAATGAAAAGAGTGAGTAATTATTTTTTACTTTGTAGTGATTAAGTGATTCCAGTATCTATTTATCAGGGTTTAGTCACAGATGCAAAGTTTGTGTATATATAGTGTATCTATAGTCTCTCCTGTGCTTTATTAATACGCCTAAGATTTTTAGCTAGCTGGAAAAAATAATTCCACTAGACATCTGTGGCCATGGAGTGAATGAAACTAAGTCAGACATGATACCTGCCTGGATTTTTTTTTTTTTTTTAAGGCAATAATTTGCAGTTTTGTAGCAGTTATTAACAGAACATAAGGGTTGAAGTCATTTGACCTAGTGTAAAAACTGACACAATTTTATCATACAATTTTCTTTTAAAGATGATAGAATACTACAGGTATGGCTGGTGATGCAGTTTAGCATGCTGTACTATATGTATCCAAAATAGGTTAAATGAATGAGAAGCTAAAAACCTTGATTAATTATAAAAAGTTCCTTATTAGTTAGCTGTGATGTTACTTTACAAGATATTTAAAGTTAAGTGAGATTAACCCTGTCCCTTTGATCTGTTTGTTTTGCTTTAAGTCTTAATTACATTATTAACTTTTCCTTTGTATGTGTTTCTGCAGGAAAAACTGCAAAGATTCTGTCCATTTTTCAGAATATCAGTAGTACTGAAATGTCCTCTGGCCAGGCACTTTTTACTAAACAACAACAACAAAGAGCAACAAAAAAAGTAACACAATTAGAAAAGCCCAGATAATGTATGGAAATTCTGCTTTAGCACTTGTCAAAAAATGCCTTTCAGAAGCAAAATATGATAAAGAATAAAAAATGTACAGCAGGAGAAAGATTTTATGTAAAGTCCCTTCCTAAGTACATGCATCAGTTTCTCCTTTATAACTCCAGGGCCTCTACTGCAAGAGCATTTCTAATTCATTCCCATTTGTGAAGCCCTTGTTTTTTCTGCTTCCTCAAAATGCAATGTTATCTAATATTATTTCATGCTGAGATGAAACACTGACTGTATCAGTAAGGATAACTGCTGAGAAAGAAGAACAAAAGAATTGTATACATCTAATAGTCTAACATCTTCACTGAGGATATGCTGAGCTAGTAAATATGCATCATCTGTCCCTAATGAATTATCTCATGCAGTATTGGTTCCAGCAAATTGTTGTATATGGAAAGATGCTAAGACTGTGCAAAAACTTTTATCAATAAAGTAGACCTAGAAATATGTTCTTACTAGCAAAAAATCCACATAAAACAAATAAACTCAAACTTTTTGTTGAGTTAGTTTTTGCTTGGGTTTGAAATATGTCCTCGATTTCAGCTATTGGGGAATCAGTCTTCTGATCTTACCAGCAGCTGGTTAATATTTTATATGTTTTCCTGGTGTAGGCCAGATTAAAACTAAATTACACTGAAGATGCAGAAGAGATTTTCGCGCATCACAGATGCACACAACCCATTGACAAGGGCATTAGACCTAGACTTTAACTTCGTGATTATGAGAGTCATATGGGAATCTTTGCTATTCAAGTCTTAGAGCATTCTAGAAGTGATAATATTTGAAATGTGAAAGGATTCCCTGGATCATAGTTAAAAATTAGGCCATAGAAACAAGATCTCATCTGATTTTACATCTAGCTAGTACAGAGAAAGCTGTACTAAAAGAACCTGTTCCTGCATTGGATCCTTGCAGAAGATGAGACAAAGTGAGGACAAATTTCCATAAACTTCGGATAATTCACACAAGTGTAACAAATATACTATGAATAGGACACCAGGAAAAGGTTCATCATTCTGCCATTCTCTTGAAGAGAGAAGAGGGGCTGGAAAGGAGCCCAGCAGAAAAGAACCTGGGGTTGTTGGTTGACAGCTGGCTGAACATGAGCCACCACTGTTGGCCAAGAAAGCCAATGGCAACCTGGCCTGTATAGTGTGGCCAGCAGGACCAGGACAGTAATCATCCCCCCGGCACTCAGCACTGGTGAAGCTGCACCTCAAGTCCTGTGTCCAGTTCTGGGCCCCTCACTTCAAAAAAGACATTGAAGTGCTGGAGTGAGTCCAGAGAAGGGCCATGAAGCTGGGGCTGTTTATCCTAGTGAAAAGGAGGCTCAGGCTTTTTGTTGCTCTCTAAAACTACCTGAAAGGACATTGTAGCCAGGTGGAGATTGGACTCTTCTCCTGGGTCACTGGTGGCAGGACAAGAAAAAATGTCCTCAAGCTGTCCCGGGGAGGTTCAGACTGGACATCAGAAAAATTTTTTCACTGAAAGGGTCGTTAAATATTGGAATGGACTGCCCAGGGAGGTGTTGGAATCACCATACCTGGAAGTGTTCAAGAAACAACCGGATGTGGCATTTACTGGAGAACTACACTTTGAAAATAAGGTGATTTTTTTTAGGAATGTTTACATTTTTAATTTCAGATATTAAAACCTACTATTAATATCTTCTGATATAATTCCCTGTGTTCTTGAAGTTATTATATAATTCTATTTTAGGTTCTTCTCCTCCTATATGGCAAATACTCAAATAAACAAGTAAAAAAGAAACCAAACAAAAGGGATGTTCAGATTTACAAATTAGTGGCATGTCAAATCCATCAAGTGAAGTAGAACATAGAACTAAAAAATACATCTTGAAACAAACAATAGGATTTGAAAGAAGCCAGATTTAGTTGAGCTGTTAAATAAATATGGCTCCTGTAAAACTCTTCCTTTTCACATGACAGAACACTATTAAAAATAATGGTTGATAGGAGTTTGTACAATACACCATTCTTGTGTATGTTTTATGTTGGATATGGCAGAGTAAAAAATCTACCCTTGGGACAGATTTTTAAAACAATAACTCTGTAATGAGTGATATTATCTTTATCCACTGCACAATAAGCGAACACCAACAGTAGATAGTGTTTAGTTATAGGGGAAAAGTGAAGTTGGAAGAAAGTTCATTGTCTCGATTATATATCAATCCTGTTAGAGATTTATTTCCCCCTATTTCTTACACTAAGAAAATAGCTTAAGTATCAACGACACTGTCCCACTTGTTATTCAAATAATTTGTAGAGAATAGATGAAACAAAAGAAATGGTAACCTATTTTAAAGATTATCCAGACTTCATTTTTTTATCTGAAAGGTGCTGTTTAAGTCTAGAGATCTATTGTCTCTCAGCCAGAAAGGTCACAGGTGAATGGCACAAGGGACTTGCTCATCCTCCAGGCAATGAACATATTACCTGTCCTTGTCTTTTAGACTCTACATAGCAGAAAACAGATTGCTAAACTGCTTTAAAATGAAATATTGTTCTTGATCTTCTTAATTATTTTGGTCATTCAGTGTAATTAATTCTACGTTCTGTCAGTATATCCTAGCAGAAACTCACAAAGAACTGCAAAGTCACAGGATATAAGGGTATGTTGTATATACTAAATTTAATATGATGGCTGGAAGTTTTCGGCTTCTAGTTATAGAGATTTTTCAAATCAGTTAATCATCTCTGTTTTCCAGATGAGTACATCACGTAACTCTATCCATTACAGGGTGAATAAAACTATGAATTAACCTCTTGTCTCTCCCTGAACAAGTATAATAAAACCCTTTAGGATCATTCTTTCAAAAGCTAGTAGGCATAGTCAGAATTTGTATAGTCCCAGTGCTCTTATAGTCAAACTCTTATGAAAAGACATGTTTGAAGTCATTGGAGATATATTTAAGCAGTTCAATTGCTTATGTGATGACTGTTAACTTTGTTTTGTTTTGTTTAATAGAACTTTAGTGGCAAAAAATGAGTTAAACTAAACTACTTTCTTCAGAATAATATAAAAGGAACATGTTTTATTAACAAAAAAAACCCCAACAACCAAATGAACAAAAAATGATAGACTGAGCTTCTGGTTTTGTAAATATGTAGTTTTGGTTTATGATATTCACCAACATATATTTATCAATATGTAACAATGTCTATTCATGGGATGATGTGTGCTCTTTGGCAGAGGAAGGCAAAGCTAGCACACACATCATGCCCATGTACTGTACAGCAGACAGCAGTAAGTTCAACTTGACTTCAGAGGACTTGAATGTTTTTCTTTAAATGCTCAAACTTGTCCAAGAAATGGAGAGGCTTTCCTCACATTTCTCTAAGTTGGACAAATAGGTAAATAAGATACCTTTATTTTAAAGCAGAAGCACTAAAATAAGGAAATGTGAAATAGTCCCTTTCACATAACAGAAGCTATGTCTTCTATTACCTCTATTCCATGAGAAGGAAGTGTGAGAATCGGAGAGGCAGTACACTCTGATCGTATTACCAGGACTGTAGTGTTCCCAACAAAACGTAGCAAGCTTTGTAGACTATCCACAGCCAAAGCAAGGTGATGTCCTTGTGGTCTTCTCAGATTCTTGCATTCACCTTAGAAAATCTCTTCTTTACATATATCATCTGCATACCACATACTGAATGAAGATCTTTTTCACCATGTTGAGCCTATAACATACCATACCACGCTTCATCCTGGCTAAAGTATTTCTGAAACACAAATCAGCTGGTTGAGGGATTGTGTAGCTGACTGTATGCTATCGTTCAGACATTCCCAGAAGCTGAGTCCTAGTTCATTCCATGAAGCACTGAAAAAATGTTTTTCAGTGTCCCCAAATTATGCATTCATGTAGAGTTGTCACAGTCATGTATTAATAGTTGGCGATAATTATAGTAGAGAAAGTAGCAGTTAATTTACTAGTTATGTATTGATAAACACCTGAATTCATATTATCACTGCCTAAGAGCACTGCACACATAAGCTGATATTATTTTTGTAACTTTAGATATATTTAAATAAATATTGCTATAAACCCCAGAAATCTCTTGATTAGACTTAAATAATCTGTAATTTTATGAGAAAGGTTATTTAGTGGGTTTAGTTAGTTTATGATAAAGATATACTGTAAGCACATGTATAATTTTTAAAAAGTGAAATTTTCTCAATAATACTGTATGTAAAATACTAATAGCAAACAGATTCCATGTGTGTTTAGAATCAGATATGTTTTCATGAAATGGGTGATGAATTTTTTAAAATTAATTTTTATCATGTCTTGACAGTTTTAATAACAAGCCTTTGGGATAAAATGCAGTACAGCATTTAAATACAGTTGCCAGTGTGCTGTGTTATCAAAAGAAGAAGATGAAAGCTTCCTCTCATATAAATATCTATTCATAGGTCAGTGCTTGTGCAAAATAAGATTTACATATATGCACCGTCTTTAACCAAGAAGGTTACGCCTTATTCACCAATAAGGAATAGCACATTATTGTGGGTTGTAAATGTGTAAATGTTATTAATTTTTCAGTTAATTTACTAGGCAATGATATATTCAAACTTTCAAAAACTGTAATTTTTTCCATACTCAGAATATTTTCTTCTTTAATTTTATTCATGTAAGTCTTATTTCAGGGTTCACTGAATATATAAGAGACTTTCTGCCCAAAATTACCTATAAATTATAGTCTATCTGTCTTATAGATCTACTTTCCATGAGAGATTAGCTGCTCACAAAACTGATTCCTATCATCCATCTATCATTGGCTTCAATCTTCCAATGAAATAGACTAATTCATCACTATTATTTTGATGACATTCATCTCTATCTTTACCCTCCTGATTCTACTGGGGCCAATATGCTTCTTGAGTATTCATATTCATAAAATTCAAAACCAGTATCTCCTGCATGGAGCGTCTGTTGATTGATTCTGGTAGTTCCAGTATTACTACTACTACATTGCTCCTTGTATGATGCATAACCACCTCTTAGGTGTTAAGCACTTAGCTACAAACTGATCAGAGCTACAGTGTGAACTCATCCGAAGTTCAATGAATTCAAATAACTAATATATTTTGGGACACAAATTTTCCTTAATTTTATCTGCATCATTTCATATCTCTAAGTGAGGTCTAAACTGTTTTGAATCCAAACCTTAAATATAAATTTCAAATAGATTTATGTTCATGTTTTCAAAAAAAAAAAATTGCTTGAATTTTGAAAGTAGTGTCATAGAGTCACAGTAAAACTTCATAGGAAATCCACCTTCCTGTCTTTCTCCAGATCTACACAGCAAGTTAGTGTGAAATTTCACTGAAAATCAGGAGTTTTGGCAACTTGAATTGTCATCAGAATTTCTGTTAATATATACTTGTAAGATACATTGCTGTTATTGTTGCTGTCATATTAATGCTGTAAATATGAAGCTGTGGCAGTAACGACTTCTTTGCACAGATCTGTCTATGGTCTATCTATCCTGAATATTTTAATACCTATGTTGGATAGGCTAAAAACTGACAGAATGTTGTAACTTAATTTTAGTAATACTGTGCAACTTTTCTTTTGAGCTCATATTTTTCTATTGCAGTTTAACTTTTATTTGTTTTGTCTATCACAATAGAAACAAAAAAAGTTTTACAGGGTACCATGAAAATTCATTTTACATTTAGACAAAATATTGCATATCGAAGACAATATGTACAAAATCAAGACATTTCTAGTTCACATCTCTCACTCTTTTTTTTCCAGAGGTATAAAGCAACATTACTTTTAGAATTACCTAGCATAAGTCATTCACACTTCAGTCTTAAGTTTTCCTTATATTAAGGTCTTTATCACCTGACACACCAGTTTTAAGCTTCCTAATACTAACTTCTCATTGAGGATTTACCGAAATGATACTTAATTTGAAAACCAGCTGCATAATACATATGCATCTGTAGACTTCTAAATGTTGTTCTAATAATTAATAGGAACTCTTCCCAAAACAAATCAAGGAGACTAAGCATGTTGAATTACTCTAGAACAGAGTTATCTGATTGTAGTATATTATACTGCAATTATATACATATTGTAGCATTGTCTTTGATAATGGAAAGTAGGCTCTTTAAACAAAGAAACAAAGATAGAAACAGAGAAACAAGTTTAGGATGTTTGCATATTTGCTGCTCAAGATCTTATTCTAAATGTGATGTTCATAAAGCAGGAGAAACTACCTGCTAAAAAGCAATCAAGTGTGCACATGGCTCAGACATTGTGGCACCATTATCTATACCACGGATATGATATGGAGTGTGGGTCTTCCAAAAATCTCCAGCTTTATTTCATTGTTAATGAAGGAATATAATGAAGGTAGGAAAGACTTAAAACTTATCCTATATTCTCACCATTATATACTTTCTACACACAACTGAGGTCCATGTACAAAAAGGTGAATTCTACACACGGTTTTGCTCTTGTATTGAATGATCTTGTCTTTTCTCCTGTCAACATATATTTATTTTCATCTCAGTAATCTATTGCAGAATAATTGTGTGACACTTGTGCCAACTAACTCATTTTTGTAGTTTGTCTCCTGATAGAAGAGAAATCAAAACCGAAAGAAGTGGTAGAGAGGTACTTTTAGGTTAACTTCTTCTGGAGAAAATATTTCAGTAATAGTGATCTTTTTCAAGTTGCTGAGACATTTGAGAAAAGTTGATTTAGAAACACAGACAAAGACACAGTAGTATGAAACTCTTAGAGAGTTACACTTACATACAAAGAATAAAGAACACTAACTATATTATTTAAAAACATTTTTATTTTAGCAATATTCATTTAATATGCTACATACCTGGTGTCTAAATGTGTCTGCCAAAGAATGTGATTTGTGTTGCTTCTTAAGGATTTTTATGCTAATGGTCAGTTTTCATATCTCCTTTAAATACCCTTTTATTTTTTAATAATTTGATAGATCTAATTTATTGGAAGTTTGGGGGTTTTTAATGATCTATAGAGTTACTTTAAGCCGTTACCTATACTTACCATGGTTACCAGCATCAGTAGTTGTACTATTACAAATACAACTTCATAGAACATTCATCACAAGGTTGCTGAGTGTGTAATGTTTGTATTATAAATACAAATAGAAAGTTTGATTTTATTTGGTAAAGCAATATTAAGAGCCAAGTTCTATTGGGCCCATCATTTCCTCATCAAAAATAATGATGAATTAAATTTTAAAATTTAATGTCCAGCTCACTTGAACGTTTCTTTTTCCTTTCTATCTTTTACATGCTTACTGTGAAGTAAATTATGACCCCACCTGTACACAGTGTGGGTTTATAGCTTCAAATCTCTTTCTTTGATTAACCTCAGAGGCCTATGGTTGAAGTGCAAAATATGTAAAGCTAAACTCATGCAAGCAGTTGCAGAACTAGAATTCAAAAGTGTAAAATTGCTTGAAGACTCTTAATCTTTTAATACCAGAATATAACAAAATAGCTTTGGAAATGTTCTCTAATATGCTATTTAATATAATATTTAGAATGTTATTTCTTTAATTCTTCTATGTCATGCAAAAATACCAATGAATTAAAGACAGTGATAGTTTCATGTATACAAAAAAGCTAATAAAACATTATTGCCAAGAATTATATTTTACATTCTTAGGTAGTCACTTTAAATACATTGTTTTTATTCATCCTGCATGGCAGTTTAATCAGTTTCTTTAATTAGTTATAATTCTACAAGCCTGAAAATCATATTCTTTTCATTTTTCATCATAATTTTACTGTTGTATAATACATAGGAGTCATTTCATATTAGATTATAATTTTAAAAATTCATCATTCTTTTAACTGGGGACAACATTTTCAAAAATTTAGAAAAAGGAATACTAACGTAGCAAGAGGTACAGATGTAGATGCTGAATTATATGAAAATGTTAATCTTTCACTCTTCTGATAAATTATTTAGAGCAAAAAAGGGAAAAAGTGAAACAACTAAAATATATTTTAACTAATGGCACAATTAACATCAATAATTAGATAATGAATATTTGCTTCCTTTTAACTGAGGTGGAAATGATTCTGAGAAACACTTTTATTTTAATAAGTGGACAAAATAAACTCTATAGAGAATATAATCCTAGAAAATTAGCCTCCAGTCTTCAAAGTAAACTGATCAGCCTCATAGCATCATAGAATCATAGAATATCCTGAGTTGGGAGAGACTTACATGCTTCTTATTTTAGAGTAATTGTAATCTTAATTGTGAGAATTAGAAGATATACTGAATCATATTAAGTAAATACTAGGGAAAAATTTAGATATTTTTATGAAGATTTTATTTCTCTCATGCTCCAGAGACTTTCAGTAATATATAATATTATCTCTTATTTTTATCCCTGACAATTTTTTGCAAATTAATCTTCTGACATAAAAAGTGCATCTTAAATATTACATGATGAAAACTAGAGAAATTTTTATATAGCTGCCATAGTATATATAGTGTGTTTTCAATTTATTTTATTTGTAAACTGTAGATTCCTCTTTAAATTTCAGAAAATAAAGTAGAGATAATGGTGTAAATTTAAATTACACATAAACAATTGATTAGTATAACTTTAAAGCATTAGAGTTTTTAAGTGGATTAGGAATCTGACAGGACAGAAGAGAAATTGAGCCCTCCAGTTGCAATTAATAAAGCAAAACTTTAAAACTTTTTAAAACATCTCTGGTGCCAGTATGAAATTCCTTCATATCTCATTGTATGACTTCTTGCATTTTGACATAGTTGCTTTATGCTTCCCTAAATTTCTTGCCTTCTTAATCCTAACACACTGAAAGAGTAAGGAATAAAAGGCAAAAAAGTAGAGAGTTATTATTCCTCTTATGAGGGATGGAAAACTAGTGTATTAGTAGAGACAAGAATAATCTTGCCATGTTCATTTATAGTCAGAGAAAGTTTTTAGGGCTAACATTATTAAATATACAACTTTAGAAACTTTCAGCTATATTTATCTTCTGAAGTGGTAGCTGAAAATATATATTTGGTTCAATTCCATCTGAGGCAGAACAGCAATTTCAGTTTCAGAATCAGTTCTAAGTCACGAAAAAACCCCAAAAACCAAAAAAACCAATGAAAAACCCTCAGCAAAACAGTTCTTGAGATGATTAAAGTTTTTACATTTCAATTAATTTGAGTTATTGTTCTTGTTGCTGTTGGCTACCACTGGGCAGCCTGTGCATTGTTTGAAGGTGGGTCAGATGTTGGCTCTTTTGAACCTAATTCTGAAGCACCTATATCTCTTCCTCAATTGGGTATGGAAACCTAACACAGTTCCTTAAGAACTAGATGTAAAAGTGAAGATTCTCAGTCCCCCTTTCCTGAGCCATTTTTGGGATTTATCTTCAAGTATTCACTGGAAGATACCTCTGATCAGATAAAGCATTCATGACACCACAGTTCTGCTCTCTGCATAATAAATAGGTATTCAGACTAGGTCCTTTTGCCTCACTCCCACTAAATTATCATCTTTGAAATATTTTGTTTGAACCTAAGAGAACAATAATAAGCTTTACTGTCCTTGTGTGAACGAAAGAATCACAGCATTCAAAGGTTCTAGTAGAAACACCCAGATATTCTTGAGTTTGCTGTATTGCTGGCACTTGGTCTTTTCCTTTGTTCCTTTATGGGAAGAAATTCTGTGATCTGAGGACAAATGTTCTCTGCTTTCAGATATGACTGGGTAAAACTGGATATTAACTAGCTACATCATGTAAGGCTCCTATTGCTGGTGGAGAATGAAAAAAACATTTAGAAATATGCATATGTTACATTATTATATACAACAGAGCTCAAACTCTAGTTCTGATGGCCTTTTGGATGAGTTATGAAAAATGTTAAACAGGTGACTGGGCAGAGAAGTTCCTCTTTTCTTTTTACCAAATCAATGTGGGTTTGTTTCTATTCAGTATTCAGTATTTAGTATTTCTTCACAAATTCTTTCTTTAGTGATTCCAGTCCTGCTTGATTAAAGTACAGAAAATTCAAACAAATATTCCAAAAGCAAGGAGGCCACTCCCAATTTATTTTTTTCTCTATCTTAAGATCAACTGAGTTTGTCCTAAGACTATACACAATTACTAGAGAAAATTAATTTACAGGGAGATGGAGTTCACTTTTTTTAACTGAGATATTACTAGAGGTTGTGTGTTAACATGCTGAAGGTTATTTGGGATAAATTCAAGAAACAATTATGTTCCTTTATGGCACTCAGAAGCTGAAACTCAAATCTTCATTCCCTACATAACTCCATGTCAAAGAAAAAGAAGCTATAAATCAGAAATTGAACTGTATGAGCAGGGGTGTATGAGGACCTGGAGCTTGAGGGGACAGCAAGGAGAGATCACAGAGCAGAGGATGTGAGCATAAGCAAGAACAGCACAATAGTGTTACAAGCACCTAGAAATGGAGGGGAGATCACTTACCTTGGTGAGAAATGAAAAGTACTCCTATGTGTTATGATCCTCCCACAGATAAGTGCAAATTACAGATTTTCTCAGGATGCTTTCATGATGTAAAGATGTTTGACAAATGGATGCACCAATTTAGAGGATTGAGAGCACAGGACAAAATGGCCAAGAGAAGTGAGGGTTGTCTGGTAAGATAAAGTAAGGAGGTAAACTGGGAGCTGAGCATGGTAGCAGGGTGGGAAGGGGCAATGGCTGCATCAACAAGGAGAAGGGATGCTGAGCAGCAAGTCTGGGTTAGGTCCAGGTCCAGAAACAGGGATCAGATCAGACACAATCCAGTGTTCACTGAGCAAGACTGCAGTGAAGAGGCAAATCTGAAAGCAAGCCAGGAAGTCAAACCAGAGAGTCACGGTCAGGGTCAGGTAGGCAAACCAGGAACAGTTGTAGTTGCAGCGTAGCACAGATGGGGACCAGCAGTACAATCCCAGTTTAAATGCAGCTCCCAAGGAATGGAGAAGTTGGCCGTGGCTTCCAGCTCCCTTCACAGCAGCTCTTGCCAGCAAACGAGCAGACTTGTTCTCATCAAGCTGAACTCCATACGTTACCTCCTGGAGGGAGGATATCCTCAAGGTCCTTGAATCTTTTTAAAATTCCCAGAATCTTAGTTTAAATAATAATTTGCATAATTTAGTAACAGTCTAAATAATCAAGGAGTTGGTTGTGGCTTTTCTATAAATTATTTAAACACAGTGGAAAAAAACCAAACAAATCCAAACCTCAAAATGAGTACAGAAAGCGAGTCATCAGAAGACAAATTATATATCTCTTATTGAATGATATTCAGGCAATTTTTGGTGTATGCATTTCTGATACACATTTGCTACATTTGTATCATGACTTCAAATATAAGCCCTATTTTGATTAGTATTTCCCCTGAAACAGACTAAAAGTTGGTGACCGTCTTACACACAAAACATCAAAACTGAGACTGAGTTATCTTCTATCAGCAAGGGTCAAGAAGTTACCACTGACTCCCTGTATTTATGTGTGAAAGTGAATGTCATGAACGTGAGAAGACAGCAGTGTGGAATCTAAATTGTGATTTTACGTAAGTAGAGAGGTTATAGGAGTGTTTCAGTTCCCATTTTCATTCATCCAAAGTACGGCATAACATAAGGTACCTGTGCCAGCATGGGTTCTCCCTTGGGAGTCAGTTTCAGTCAGTTGAAATAAGAAGATGCGAACTAGCTGTCACTCTTTGTATACCTCTGCTCACTAACATACATATCATAACATATATAATGTCACTTAATCAAAATATCCTGTTGGTCACAAGCTCAATTCAATTTACAAGCAGTTAAAAATGTAAATAACCTGTGTCTAAACAGTAAGTAATACCTGAATATTATAACCACATGTGTCTACCCTACTTTACTGTGCTGAAGCATTTGTCACCTTAAAGCATTGTGTTGATACCTTAATTGTAATTGACAAGGCAATTTCCTGTCTGGTGTTGTGTAAAAAATACAGAGCACCAGCCACGAACTTTTAACTGCCATGTTAATGCTCGTAATTATAAGTGGCAGCATAATTAGCCAGAATATTGCCCCACAAATGTGTCTTGTATTATTCTATTTTTCCACCATAGTAAGAGTTGGGTTTTTTGCATTCCATTTAATAAGTAAAACATATTCTTCAAGTTTCTGACATTATGCAAGTATTTTTTATTCACTGTGCCACATTTAAGCCTTTTTTACAATAATCCAATATGATACATATTCCAATATCAAAAATTCCCCATTGTTGTGTTTTTGAAAACTGAAGAGTTTCAGAACCAAGAATCAGCTAACCTAAGCATCCAAATTCAATACCAGCTTTAGTGAAAATACTGTCTGGCTTAGCATTTATGCTAATTACATTATAACTCTTTCCATCAATCAGAACAAGGCATTGGAATTAATAAATTTAGGTATTTTATATTTAGTTTTAAGGACAAGTGCAAGTAAACTCTAATTAGCTTCAGTAATTAAAAATCCTTACTACTTTGCCTGAGTAACTTGTCTGTATGATGTACAGACAGGAGATATACCCCTTAGGACAGTGACTGCTGTGAATTTTTTTGTTCCCAAAGCACTAGCTTTAGATTTAGCGGTCTCCATAGTTACAATGTACCTGAAGAGTCCTTGTCTCTTTCCCAACCTCCTTTCCCTTCTGGAGTTTCATTATCCTTTATATCAGGATGAACCTCACTGTAAGTTCAACCACCATATCTGCCAACACATGAAGTAATTTTAGCACTTGTCCTTCATGATAATCCAAAACAATAGCAAAAATATGTCTATATGAATTATATCTTTAAATTCTTACTCAATTTTCACTCATCCTTTACTCAGTCAGTCTCCTGCAGGTTTGTATCCACTCTAGGACTTGGCAAAATGTGCAAACAATGTAAGTTGGTTTGAATATTTTCTTCAAAGGTTTACCTATAATGATTAAAAATTGATCTTACAGTACATACTATAGCTTAGACTTTAGAAACCTCCTTCTCACTATAGACAACATTTGAACTTCTATATCAGAACAGTTTTGAAGAATGAAGAATTGTATTAAAAATTCTTTCTGATTGAGGTTTAACAAGAAATATCAATATTCTTGAAATTTTAGTAGACTGATATTTAAACCTGATTTCTGCCAAGATAATAAATGGTGATTTTAAAAAGAAAGTCACTTGTTATGAGTTTTAGGCTAGAATCTCATCCAGCAGTGTACCTGATACACCATGTATGGTGGAAGGAATTTATTGCTGTTTCTCAGTATCAAAAAAGAAAAAGTTCATGCTGTCATTGATTGACCTTTAAAAAGAAAAATGTAGCTGGCTTGTGAGTAAAAACATTTTTCCCTCTCACTTTCTCCATTAGTGTTCACTGTGTAGTTTCACAACGCTTTTTAAAGTCTGCCAGCATAAATCAAATGTTCAGTTGTCACAAGAGCACAATGATCTGATTGTATAAATCTTTGATTACAGTAAGGCTTTGTAACCATTAAGTCCCAATGAAATAGTCAATTAGTGCAGGTGATAGCCTACTAACCATCTGTATTTTGTCTAAATGATTCCAGGAATGGCTGTAGAAGATAACAACAACAGCTAAGGGGCACATTCTTTCCTTTCTTTTAATGTTCTTTTGTTTTTTTCTTTTGTTAATCCCAAAATAAATCACCTATCGTGCTTTTGTCAAGTTGTCAGTTTATTCCTATTCTTTCATTTCAGAAAGAAGTACATACACCTAGAAAATAGACTGATTATCATATTGCCTGAAAATAATTAATTTATCTATAATTTCTAGTGGTAGATGATCACTTATTTATATTGGATACCACTTTTTATTGTTTCATCTTCCACTTGAAAGCAATATCTTTTCTATTTCACTTATGCTTTTCTGAGTCTTCTGTAATACTGTATTTTTGTATTGAATTTCAACAAAATATTGCAATGCACTTCATGCATAGCAGTATTTCTTAGAGTATTAGGGGATTATAAATCAACTTGTCCAGAAGGCAAGAGGTATCTTTTACAGAAACAGTGTTAATCATTGAGATTCAACTTTTTGGGTAGAAAAATGCTGAAGGACAGATAGAAATTTTAAATGTTATGACAGTGCATCTGCCATTGTATTCAGTGAGAAATAGAGGAAAGATTATAATTAAATGATTTAGAAACACTTCCCATGTTTTTTTTAAAGAAAACAAAAACATTTTTTCTTCTTTTTATAAATATTCACATTGTCTGTTTCCACATATTTCTGTACATATATTGTGACCAAAATGGAAGTATTAGTGTAAAATTAATGGATCGATTGCTTTTCTGAAGACATTTAAAAAAAAAAAAAGAAAAGAGCATTCAATCTTGTAACTTTAGTTAAATAGAAAATAATATCAGAACTGAATTTTGCAGAAATTATTTCTGTCTTGAACATAAAACTGTGTATTTGCAAAATAATACACAAATTATAATTCTATTTGCTGAGTGATTCACAAGTAGGCCAGAGCTCAACCAAAGTGAAAACAATTGTAAATAAGTTTTGCAAATAAAAAAATAGTTCCCAATTTCTAACACAGAAAAAGAAGTGTCTTAGGGAAAAGTTTTCTCCAACAACTAATTATATACTTTGTTAAACTTGCTGGGTTGTGAATTGCCAGTAGAGCTGAGCAGAGGAGATAAAGTCTGTTCCTATCATTTTATTTTTTTTATGTATGTATGTGTTTATTTATTTATTTATAATTCCTGTGGACATAAACACTTTTAAAAGGGATTTCCCATGGCTTGCAAGATTCCTCTTTTTTACAAACAAGTGTGAGATCAGCCAGGGGAACTTTTATACTTCCAAGATTTTTCTGGTTCTTGATAGAAGTTGTGAACTAGATTTATTAACAAAGGTGATAGCATCTACAGTTCTACACAACTCATCTATAATTTCCAGATAAACCCTGCTAAAAATAATCTGATTATAGTATGAAGCTCTTCATGTAGGATGTCTTCTAAAATGTTTAGAGAAATAAACTGTTTAGTATTCATTATTTACTTATGTTTTCTGACAGTTCAAATTTCACAATATGAACACTTGAAAAACTAAACAAAGACAGTCCTTTTTACATTTGGAATTATTTTTTCCATGTTGTAAGAAAAATTTTACTTTCAAAGGTATTGCTATCCAGAATATTTTAAAATAGACTACAGTAAGCCTCACATGACTAAACTGAAAAATGTTTGCAAGTAGAAAATTTTGTTTTTTAGATGTAATTTTCCTATCTGATTCATTAAATATTTTTTATTTATTTTTCTAGCTGCAAACTAAACCTGGAACTACTACTACTAAAGGTAATCTAATTTTTCCTGACGGTGAATAATTATAAGTAGTAATGATTAGTTGAGGTTTTGTTCTGTACTCACAAGCACCTGTTCTGTTACAGGTATCCTGCTTGCTATCATCATTTACTAGTCATTAGTAAGGAAACAACTTAAGAATAGACTTTGAAATTTCCAAGACTGTTTGTTTAAGCAATACTGTCAAGATCCAATAATTAAATTGAACAGTATAACTAATCTGAGGAAGAACTGCAGTGGAAAAAGATTACTGAATATATTGAATCCATTTCCTGGCAGTTAGTAATTTATTTGCACTGAAAATTGAGTTCAAATATATCTACAAATATATAATCTTATCAGGTAAATTGCTAAGTGGCTCCATGTCTCAGATACAGATGATAGCATTTACAAGTAAAAAAGAGTAAGACTGTTTAAGATAATTGGAGGACTTTTTTAAATCAGAAGGAAATACCAAAGTGCAAAATGTTCAAAAAGGCTTGACAGGAGAAAGAATGTACAGCTATAGCTATTTCCATGAAAGATGTTGAATTTTCAGCTGTTCGTCACACCCCCAGGTCCTTCTCAGCAGGGCTGCTCTCTGTGACTTCTTCTCACAGTCTGTTCTCATGTCTGGGATTGCCCCAATCCAGATGCAGCATCCTGCTCTTCGACTTGTTAAAGAGTGGTTCTCACAGACCCACTTCTCATGTTTGTCCAGGTCCCTCTGGATGACAGCCCTTCCTTCTGTTGTGTCAGCTGCCCTGCTCAGCTTGTGCCATCTGCAAACTTGCTGAGGGTCTACTCCATCTCACTCTCTATGTCATTGATGAGGATATTGAAGAGCACCAGTCCCAAGACAGAGCCCTGAGGACACCGCTCATTACTGGCCTCCACCTGGACATAGAGCCATTGACCCCGACTTTCTGGCTGTGTCCATCCAGCTTAATAATAAACCTACCCTTTATAATGGTTCAGGTCCCTCTAAAAAAACAAGGAAATGTCAATGTCAATTCATCTTGTCAAACAAATAGCTTTACAGGTCAGCTCTGGGAGTTAATTGCAGACAAGTAGGTGAAGCGAATGTTACTTCCATCAATGACCAGAATTATTCTATAAACTCCAATGGGAGATATTGTGATAAACTTGTATTTATCTAAATAAATACATGAGTTTGGTATAAAGATTTAGGTTCTGATGTGGAACAGCAATTTATTCCAAGAGTAATTACACTAAATCAACAGGAATTAGAGATGTGTTTTCAACATCAGAAACTGACCTCTGCAATCCATCATCTAGCACATTTTTTGTTACCCCACTACACTGTCTCAGGTCGGCGTAAGCACAATATACATCATATCAGATTCTCACTATGGAAATTCACTACCTGATAATGTATTTTTGAGAAGGGAATTATTCCAATTGTTTACAAAAATTAATAATTACACTTTTGTTCTATCAAATATTTTCCAGGTTTTTTTCAACCATTTTTCAAATCTATTTGATTCTCCCATTCCAGTTCTGGAATTTAGTTTAATTTTTTTTCTGTTTGCACTTTCCCTGCAACTCTGTCTCTTGTTTTATTGTTTCTTCTTTCTCTGTTGATTTTACTTTGAAAAAATAATATATTAGACTTACTGGGTATGCCTATGAGTTAGAGAAGACACGAGTTGTGTACTGCCTAGGGCCCGTCAGCAAACAAAAAATAAATAAAAAAGCCTCAAATGATAAGTGAGGTAAGTGTGAAGGTATTGCAACGTTTCAAAGTTTGTAGTAGCTATTTTTGATGCTGGTAGCAACTGTCATTTGAGTTTGGGAGTGTGACAGAAAAGTTCTTATGTTTTCTTTCTCTGACATAGCCAGTAAAGAAGGAAAATGGTCTTTCCTTGAACATGTTAAAACTTGATGTTTGACACACAGACGTGTTCACATACAAATGAGTCATCAGCCACCTTTAGATCCTTGGGTTAGAAATGTTTGGTTCAGTTACTTGGGCAGGCTGTGACTTTGTCTGGCAGGGCCCTAAGTGTGACTCCTCCAGACAGTGACAGTTTACTAGCTGTGCTACCATCACCTCAGCCCACAGCAGTCACTGCTGTCAGTGTTATTTGTTCTTCCGATGGAGCTGGAATTTCTGTTCTGATCAATTCTGAGCTACTCTGATCTATGCTATTTTTAATTTCCTTAAGAAAAACAGTATTATAGTTCAGGAGGTTTTTCTTATAAAGTACTTAATGCTTAAAAATATTACATTTATTAATTACTGTGTTATTAAATAGATTATAACATTTAATTAATGTATTATAATATACATTATATTATATATATATATAAAAATCATTCTAAATTATGTGAAAAGTGAAATTGTGTGAAAAGAGATCAAACATTTGTGTTTTGCATTGTAGCACTAATACTTACGCCCAGATACAAAATATTATTATTCATAACAGTAATAATTATTTTTATTATTGTTGCTATTGCTATTATTATAATAATTTTTCCAGGTTTTGAAACTGAGATGACAAAGTAAAATCACTTCTGTGTGGTGGGGCTACAAGATGTAGAACAAGATCTGTTACAAGGGTCTGATCCAATTTCTTTGAGTTCAGAGCAATTAAGTATTGAAAAGCTATCTCAGGATATTACTCTAGTGTAACCATTCACAAAAATAAGCAACTTAAGGAATTGATGGATTCATCCCTAAATAACTTCTTTGTTAACATATTATTCCAGGTTTGTTTATGGAGTATTTATCCTGAAATAAACTATTGCAGTAGCTGTTTTGTTCTATCCTTGGTTTGCTTAGGTTAAACTAAAACAAGCTGTACAAGGAAGTCATAATTCATAATATAAATTATCTGCTGTAAGTTATATCACAGATCTTGTAGATAAATATATGTGAACAATTTCAATAATGAGTAGTATCTACAGAAAAAAAAAGCGAAAGTTGTTGTAGCTGTATATCTTTCTACATCCTTTTATCCTCCTGGGATAATTCTGTATCAAAAAAAATGGTTTATTCCAGAAGCACATTCTTGAGTTCACATCAGGGATTTTCTTTTGTTCTTGTGTAAACTCATGCATGATTGACCCTTGCTCATATTCCTACAGTCTGCTAATTCAAAAGATTTTTGAAACAAAATTTTTTTCCTAAATCATCATCCATCAGGAATAAACAAAGGACTTTTTTACCACAGTCATCTCACTCCAGTTTTTCTGTTTGAAGTTTAAACAGTGACCACATTGGAAGGCACAATTTGCCCATTGCTTTTTGCCCTTCCTACAATGAAAAAAACCTATTTTCATTCAGTGAGCACTACTGCAATGACCAAGCTGCAGACGTTTACCTTATCTGGTAAAGCAAGGAGATCTGAGAAAAGCTCTGCAGTGCTTGGATTCATTGAACCTTTCTTCATGCTAGACAGAAGGGAAGAGGTCGAGCTGATGTGGTAGCAGTTACTTATCCTACTTCTCCCAAGGGTAAGCTGTCCAGCGCTGAGACTCTAGTCCCCTTTCTCCTCTTTGAATTATTGATTTGACAGAAGGAGAGGAGCACCTGCTGGTGGGAAGTTATCATCCCTGTAGGTGTAGACCTTGGCCTGTTTGGCATAAATGCTTCTGTTTCAGCCTGATTTTAAGAACATTTTCAGAAGAGCCCTACATATGAGAATTGGGATGAATGTGACATAAAGAATAAAATATAAACTTTTTTCTTCCTTTTCTGTCTCAGATGAATTTCTTAGTTAGATAGCAACAATTTATGTTCAAAATTTACTTAGCAAAATTAGGGTTCAATGCATGTGTTCAGATTTGCAAGAATTACTGCAGCTGAAGAAGGAAAAGGCCTTCACCTAAGTTCTGCAAAATGAGTTTTTAATAAAAAACCCTTATGACTTCAGGCCATGATCATGAACAGGGAGGCCAGCTGATCGTAGTGGCTGCACATATAGAGAATAATGATTTGGATAATTTTATCATTTATTCCTTAGATTTCATAATTATTTTGTAAACAGCTGCGAACCCTGAAATACGGCTTGAACTGGTCTTCCTAAACACTGAAATTCCTAACTGAATTAACATTGGTAGTAATCTGCAGACCACCTGAAAACTGAGGAAATTCAGCATTTGCAGGCTTGCATCTAAAGGCTTGCTTAAATAACTGATGCCTGCAAATGACCTTCAGAAGCTTCTTTGGGGCTTTGGAGAGGACCATCATTTCTCTGTGGAGTTTATGAATTCAATCTGAAATGATGATCGTGGCACATTTCAGGTCTGATTGTTGCTGAGGTGAGCAATACAACCCTCTAAGCCCTCTAGTCTTCCTTGGTCTATAACTATGGTATTCCCTTTAGGCCATAGAAACTACCATACAGAGACATTAATTAGGGATTATGTTATTCTTGGATATTTAATTACTGTTACTTCTGCTGAAAATCGAGAAAAATCCTACCAGCTAAGCAATGCCAAAAGCACAGGATGCTCCTCTGGAGAAATCTATACATCCCTTTCTTTGTGGAGAATATGGACAACAAAGGAGTCTGTGCAAGCACGATTCCTTCATTTCAGCGTGTCCTAATGATGTTCATCACTTGAAGAGCTGAAACTGCTTGGTGCATTAGTCGACATACACAGACTTAAATCTTTCCCTTTTTCTTTCCCATATCTCTCCCAACCACATTACCCCAACCACATAAGCTATGCTCCTGCACGACGCTGAAGGCATGCTCTAATGTTAAGTACTTTGGGATTTTTTTTCGTTTTTTGTAGCTTTCCAGTGTCTGATGGTTCATGCTTCTATGTATTTGTCTGAGTAATTGAAAAGCAGTTCTACACAATGTCAGTCCTTATCTTACAGGGGGAAGGTCCTCTCAAAGGTTTTGTGCAGCTTCACCTAGAACACACAGCTGCGGCAAACAGTAGCTGTGGGTTGGCTCCTGTCTTCCAAGCGCATGCCTGTGACTTTATTTTTTTTCTTAGAAGTGATATGTCTTGCCATTTTGTTTGAAATCTATGTCACATCCCTTGCTATCCCATCTTCTGCTTCCTAAAAATCTACAAAGCTTATCAGTAAAGCACACATTTTACATAGATATTTACCAGAACCAAGGTTTACTGCACTAATAGATTCTCGGACCATCAGATTTAACTTTGGAGCTTTTTGTAGTGACAAAAGTAAACTATATGGGCTTTAGACACAACATTTAAGGTTATGGAAGCTTCAGGTTATGCCTTCTGGAAAACAATTTGAGATGAAGAGAAATTCAGCACAGATTTTGTCCTCAGTCCTTTCACAGGTGAAAACTCACCCTAGTTCCTTGTTTTCTTACTGAGGAAAATATTCAGTTTGCCTTTGAGTGAAACACAGGAATGAAATAATATGGTGAAAATCTGGACTTGAGGACACTGATCCAAAGTGTGAGTAGTTAATCATCTTCCATAGTATTTTTTGTACACGAATAACTAAGGATCTGTCCCCTTCTGCTTGACTTTAGAGAAAATGAACAGGTCCTCCTTTCCCTCAATAAAAGGATTCCATAGAGTCATAACAGAGATTGTCAGCATGCCCCCAAAACAGCTGGGTCATATCTGATTCTGGAGGAACAAGGTAATTCATTTTTCAGGAACAGCTCAACTGACCTCAGCTTATTGACTAATGATACTTATGAGGAACAAGGTAGCAATCCAGACAATTATTTTTACTTTCTGTAAAAAAGTGTTTGCAACAATGGCAGCTAATGCTGAAAATTCAATACATCTGTGTAGATATTTAGAAGTGCAGTACAGTAAAATGTGTGCACATTTCCAAAGCACAGGCATCTTTCTCATAACTGTGTGAAAGACAAGCTGTACAGTCTTCATCATCTCACAGTTTGTACTTACTGAAGCTGCAAATATATTGACTGTCACTAATCATTACAGCTTTTCATAGACTTCATTTCAGGTAGGCCATTGAAGAATATCATTAGATAGCTTTGATTTACAGAAGCTTGGTTATATTAATGTTCTGGGCACACTTCTCAATCCCACCCCAGTCTCCCCTACAACTTATTTCCCTATTTTTTTCAGATTATTGGTGATGTGGGTACAGTCTGTTATATTTACAGGCAAAAATTTATTTATGTCTTGGACCCTGTATTTTAATGTATGGGGAAAGTACCCAAAGTCTCAGATCAACACCTACAATTCCCTTTGAAGAAATAAGTGCAAATAAATATTAAAACTGGAATAAGACCAAACTCAGTTCTAGACTGCCAAAGAAATATCAGAAGGTCATAATCTTCAGTCAATTAAAACTGTAAATCTACTTTACAGTAAGCTACATAAGCATGTAAGATTGGGATGCCTGTTGCATCTTGCATTTTGATACAGTATTACAGTATTAAATTTCAGTACTACACATTCTTAAATATTGGGTTTTCTCAGTGCAAAAAATTCTGTTCCATAAAACACAATAAATATAAGAAACCAGAAGTCATTACCACAAGATAAGCAAGACAATTATAGTTAACAATGAACACAAGTGCTAAAAGGAGTTCATGATAGTTTTCAGAGCCCTGGTCTTGAACCTCTTGAATGACAAACTCTCTTCTCACTTGAAGATGAACCACAGGTCATTCAAAAGTACTTGTCTAAAATTGGTTGATACTTATTTTACCAGAAGGTTTGTGACAACAGTGTAAAAAAAACATTAACCAATGTTGAATTTGAAGACTGATGCATCGAATTTTCAAGGCATGGTAGCATGACCTTTAGAAAGAAAACCTCATTATATTCATTAAATTTTGCTTAAAATAATGAAAACCTCTCCACAGTTTATTGTAAGAAAGCATAGTTTAGAGTATTTATTCTGTGGTGGTTTTAGCTGGGATAGAATTAATTTTCTTCAAAGTTGCTGGTGTGGAGGTATGCTTTGGATTTGTACTGGAAACAGTATAGATAACTCAGGGATGTTTTAGCTGTTGCTGAGCAGTGCTTGCACAGAGTCAAGGACTTTTTTGCTTCTCAACCCAACTCACCAGAGAGTAAACTGGGGCAACACAAGCATCTGGGTGGGGACACAGCCAGCAGAGCTGACCCCAGCTGGCCAGAGGGATATGCCATCCTGTATGACATTGTGTTCATATATAAAACTGGGAAAAGAAGTTAAAAGATGGGGATGTTAGGAGTGATAGCATTTGTCTTCCCAAGTCACCATTTTGCATGACAGAACCCTGCTTTCCTGGAGATGACTGAACACCTGCCTCCCCATGGGAAGTGGTGAATGAATTCCTTGTTTTGCTTTGCTTGTATGCATGGCTTTTTCTTTACCTATTAAACTGTCCCAGTCTCAGACCACGAATTCTCTTGCTTTTACCCTCATGATTCTTTCCCCTGTCCCACTGTGGGTGGAGTGAGCAAGTGACTGCATGTGCCTTAGGATCAGTCTGTGAAAATTCTTAGTTGCAGCTTGGTTACTGGTTCGGGTTAAACAATAACCACTCCTTATGGTGCAATATAGTTTTTCATGCAAAATAAAACCAATTCTGATTCCTTAACTGTTTCACCATAACTGAAAACCTTCTATGACATATGGCCAACTTGTACTCAGTTTCATCAAAATAAATCAGGAAAAATATAATTTAAGCTACATGAATTTCTCTAGTCAGCCTGCACAGTACATTCTGGATCAGCTCAAACAAAGGCTTCAGTTTTAGAAATCATAACTGATTATTAAAGGCCACAGGATGTGAATGGCCAGTTGAGCAACATTATCTTTTAAATGAAAAATACCCACTAAGTCAAATATTGTTAGTGAGGAAGGCAGGTGCTAAATGTGTTTTTTTTCTGTGAGGAACAATGGAAGGATTTTGGAGGAGCCTTACTAATCTACTGCTTCCATAAATATTCAGTGCATTATCGTTGTTAGTAATATATTGGTGGTGTTAAACTTAACATTTGCTCAATTCTTTTTCCCTCAGTTCTTTAGCTTTCTCACTTCTCATTAAACAGTATTTGAATACCTCTCTTAGCATTTTCTTTTGCAAACAGCATGACACAATGTAGAGCTTTCTTGGCATTCTAATCAATGAGATGGTGTATTTTATCAGCACAAAGAAAACCTACTTTAATTGAGAATTATTGTTAGCCTCTTCATCCTTACTGTTGAACTATGCAGGCCCTCATCACACTAGTATTGCATGGCCTGGAAGAAAGGTAATTGCATCATCAGTCTCTCTTGGTTTCTGTCACAGCCCTTTTAACATGCTCATCCTTTCCATTACTTCATTTCATTTAATATTAGCCTGGGTTAGAATCATATCAGCAGCAAGAACTTTCTGAATTACAGTTGCTGTACGCTCTACTCAAGATTTCTTTCTCATGAATTAAGGGGAAATAGACATTTTTAATAAAGAATGTCCTTTTGAACTTTTATGTCCAAATAGATGGATATTGAATTTTTGTTTTGGAGTTTGAATTTGAAATATAAACAAGTAACCCAAGTCTGTCTTTAATAAAATTACAAAGCATGACTTTCTATATAGCATAATCCTTTAGGTACCTACTGCACGCTCATTCCCTTCAGAGAGATAAAGCTGTTTAGAGGCCCCAGCGTTGTGGCAGTTGCATGTATGCATGCTATATCTTTTTCTATTAAATTTTTTTTGAGAGGACAGATCATATAGTTGCTGAAAATAAGCTGAATCTTGCTTCCAAATTTACATTGACAATATGGGACCCTTGCCTTTCGTATCTTTAAGGGACACAGTACGGGCAAATGTAGGGGAGCTTACTGTTAATGGATGCAAACCTTCCCTTTGCATTTTCAGCTATCTACTTTTGTTATGATAATAAAAAGTAGATACATAAATAAAAATGATAAAAATAATTATAAAAATTACTTTTGAGAGATGATAGAGATAGAAAGAGATTTGCCTTTTGTATGTCAAATGTCTTTGGTTTCCTAATGGTGTGTATGCGCCTATAGACAGACATAGATATTACATAAAATACAAAAGTTCTCTCTATAGGTGCAAAGCCTTACATAGGCATGGCCTCCTTGATAATTATAGGCAAGAAAATGAACATCTGGATCTTAATGATACAAATAATACTTTCATTCAAGTCCTCTCAAATGTCAAGATTCTGTCACTAGTATTCATAAAAAGTGTTTGAATAGTCTTATTTCAATAATTGGACTACTTACAGAGTTGAATACTGTCTGCAAGAGAGGAAGATAAAGATCTAGCTAAAAGACACTTAAAAATGTTTGCTGGTGGGATAGTACAATTCCCTCATTCCAAGCCATTTTTTCTCAACTTTGTACTCGGGTGAGATGAAACAGATTCCTAACAGGCCTGAACAATGCCCTAGGAAACACTTCAGATTCCTACTTTGCCTGGAATATTAAGTATTTTTTTGACTACTGTGATGCTGTCCTTCCATGTTATATCTGGTAGTTGCAGCATTATTTCTTCAGAGAGTGATGGAAGGAACAGGATGGAATTAGGAACCAGACACGGTCTGCTGCATGAGTCTTATGGGAATGCCTTACTTCAGGAAGGAATCCTGAAAGGCCTAATGCTTCTGTATCCAGCCTGACTTTTCTTCTTTAGCTTCAGAATTTGTCTTTTGGGAGAAAGAGGGAGTGCGTAAAAGGAAGAAGTCAGACAATGCTCGAGGGAGTCATGTCGCCAGGGAGAAAGGGAAGGAAAGCATAAATATATTGTGAGTTGAGACTGCTGGTAACTGATACCAATTACTTTCAAATCCATTTACTGACAACCTGAATATCTTTAAAGAGGAATGTACATTGCAGTAGGGAGGAAAGATACATAGAACAAAACATTATATTCATATTCATAAAGTAGTAATTTTTATTTTCAGAGAATGACTGCAAAATATCTAATTTAATATCATTGGACCTATTTTGTGTTCACCTGAACACATCTTAGAATATAATAGATTCAGAATTTTTAAAATACATTTTCATTGTTTTTCTCAGTCATGTCTTTCACTTTATTCTATTTCACCTGGATATATGGCTTCCAGCCTTATTGTTTATTAACCGTGTAATTTTTAAATGGCTTGAAGATTACACAGAAAGAGGTCTCCTCAAACCCTAATTTAGAAGATATTTTGAACATGAAAAATTGCTGGTTGAACTCAAATATTTTAGTTTGATAAGTCAAACCAACTTAGATGTCACAAAACTTCCTTCCAGCTGTTCTACCAAGAAGCATGGTAAAGCTGTGAATTTTGTATCAAAGAGCTATGAAAGTCAATAATGCAAGAAACTGTATTAACTATAAGCTCATATAATCATTTCAGAATTTATGATCAATTTAACAAGGTAAAATATTTATATATGACCCAGCAATCTGCACTTGCAGGCCAGGAGGCTAGTAGTATCCCAGGCTGCACAAAAAGAAGTGTGACCAGCAGATTGAGGGAGTTTATTTTCCCCCCTCTTCCTTGGTCTTGTGACTACCAACTGGAGTACCATGTCCAGCTCTGCAGTCCTCAGTACAGGAAATGCATGGATCTCTTACAGTAGATACAGAGAACAGCTACAGGAATTATCAGAAGGCTGTAGCACCAATCCTATGAAGACAGGCAGAGAGATCTGATGTTGTTCATCCTGAAGAAGAGAAGACTCTGGGGAAAGCTTGCTGGTTACAAGAAAGATGGAGAGACACTTTTTACCAGGGCCCGTAGTGATGTGAAAAGGGGTAATGGCTTTAAACTAAGAGAGGGGAGATTTAGATTGTATATAAGAAATTATTTACTGTGAAGGTGGTGAGATGCTGTAATAGGTTGCCTAGAGAAATTGTGTAAGTGTTCAAATCCTTCTAAGTGTTCAAAATCAGACCGGATGAGGCTCTGAGCAACCTGGTCTAGTGGAAGGTGTCCCTACCCATGGCAGAGGAGTTGGAACTGAATGATCTTTAAAGGTCCAATCTAATGCAAACCATTCTATGTTTCTATGATTATAGAATTATTATCTTTGTATTCCCTGCTAGAGAAGATAAACTTTGACCTTTATTGATCTTTAACTGTATTTCTTTTTCGTCTTGTGAAGACAGCAGAAATTAGTGGCAGAACTAAAAAAAATATAAATAAAAAAGAGAGGAAAAGAAGAACTGATGAATATAACACCTGTGATTCTATAATGACTTGAGCTCCAAGTGTCCATGTGATGACGGAAAGTTCTGTCTTTTGGATAAATGACAAAATAGAAAAGATCAAACAGTATATGATCAACAAGTACCACTGGGTCAGTCAGAACTGCTTTGATCTTTATATTGTTTTATTAGTTTTTCTCTTGGCAGTACCCTAACAAATACATCAACATCTAACAGCCTCTTGGAATAAACACTTAGGCTGATAAATTAACAAAATCACAGAATCACAGAACTGTTGGCTTTGGGACCTCTGGATATCATCTAGTCCAACCCCCCTGCTAAAGCAAGTTCACCCAGTGCAAAGGATTGCATCCAGGTGTGTTTTGAATATCTCCAGAGAAGGAGACTCCACAATCTTTCTGGGCAGCCTGTTCAATGCTGTGTCACCCTTGATATAAAGAAGTTTTTCATTATGTTCAGATGGAACTTGCTGTGTTTCAGTTTGTGTCCCTTGCCTGTCCTGCTGTTGCTGGGCACCACTGAAAAGACTCTGGCCCCATCCTCTTGACGCCCACCTTTAGGGTATTTGTATGTGTTCCTTGTCCCAAGGAACAGGAGAAACATGAAAAACATATTTGAGGCACTATTAAAAAGAAAGAAATTGCTAATGCTGTCCATTTTAAGTTTTCTATTATTTTTTTGTGTATATTCTGACCATTACGTGTTTGAAATATAATTTAAATTACTATCAATTAATCTCACATGTCAAGAGAGTAATAAGAAACTCATTTTCTTCATAAAGAAAAATAAATTAAATAAACCATCTAAACAGCAGAAGTTCTATTTTCATTATACCTTTCCACAGCAGAATTGCATTGAATAAATCATGGATGCACTGCAGATGTGAAATCCATTCCCTTCTACCTATTATTTTGTACACTCTCTAATTCCCTTAAGTTATTATTAATAATTTCTCACCAATAACCTGTCTGTATTCGTAGAAAACTGAAAATGTAATGCCATTTATTCTTTTCCCCTTGAATAAACATCTGCTGACTCTATATTAGGAACTGTTGGTTTTGTCATTGGAGGAATATTCCATTAGTGAAAATAAATTCACTCGATTTAATAATAATCCAAAAAATGAGAGTTTTTTGATAAACCTAAACTAATAAATTTAACAGCATCATTGTAATTTTCAGTGACATATCCAGAAGTTAAAAATATTCCAAATGTTGTAGGCTTTGAATTTACTAAGATGTTCGGTGGTATTAATTTAAATTATGTGTGTCTCATCATCTGTTTAGACCATGTGACTTTGAAACTAAACTTGCAGGGGGAGGGGAACCCCAAACTATCCCACTCCCGAGAGTTTAATGCCAAAGCCAGTGGGAGATTCCAGAGCCTGGAGAGGGATTGCAGATCAGCAGGAGACCACCTGAAGGGCAGCACAAAGGAGTTCCTGCCACTCCGGCCAGTAATCTGGCTTCACTGGGGAAGCGACTTAAATGTCTTTATGCAAACAAGTGTAGAACAGGGATGTCATTTTCCTGGGCTTGTGCAAAGCATTTGACACTGTCTTATATCCTTGTCTCTAAACTGGAGAGACATGGGTTTGAAGGATGGACTTGGTGGATAAGCAATTGGCTGGATGGTAATACTCAGAGTGATATCCAAGCAGAGACCAGTGATGAGGCAAAACTACTGGGACCAGCACTGTGTAACACCTTTTTCAGCACCATGGACAGTAGGATTGAGTGCACCCTTAGCTGGTTTGCTGACAACACCAAGCTGTGTGGAGTTGTAGACATGCTAGAAGCAAGAGATGTCATTCAGAGGTACCTTGACAGGCTTGAGAGCTGAGCCTGTGTGAACCTCCTGAAGATCAGCAAGGCCAAGTGCAAGGTCCTGCATCTGGTTTGAAGCAATCCCAAGCACAAATACAGGCTGGATTAGAATGGATTGAAACCAGCCCTGAGGAAAAGGACTTGGGTGTGTTGGTGTGCTGGTTTGAAAGTGAACCAGTGGGAGAAATTAATCGCCACACAAATTCCTTGCAAGAGACTTCAAGTTGGAGTTAAAATTTCATAGAAATATTACAATAAATGCAATTATACAGGAAAAACTGGCTTAAAACCACAAAGTCAGGGTACAACCTGGCCCCTGTTGGTCAGGGTGGTGGTTGCAGTGCCGTCAAAGTGATGGGTGTGTCGTTGCTGCCACGGGCCGCCCAGTGGCCTGGCAGGAGGCAAGGCGGTGTCCTGATCAGTGACCAAAGGCACACAGTCCTCGTGGCTGGTCGGAGCGCTCTGCTCAGAGGCTCACAAAGGAGCAGGCTGCAGCTTGGATGCTGCCTAGCAACGGGACAGCGGCGAAGGAGGTAGAGGGACTTCTCTTGTGCCCACAAATCCAGCTTTATTGATAATACAAAGTAACAAGGAGCTTTGAAGCCGAAGGGAGAGCACCAGAAAAGGCGGGGGGAGGAACTAAACAAGCCTTTTTATGGTGCTCTAAAAGAGGGAGGAACTAAGGGAAACAGTCCAATAGGGAGATGATGGGGGTGACAGGTGCCAATAGGGAAAGGAACAGGGGAGAACTTTCTGGAACTTATACATAGGCAATTAAATTAATAAATATACATAAACAGATGAACCAATAAGGACTGAAGAACAAAAGAAGGGTCTAGAAAGAGGGGAGGAGATGTGGCAGTGGCAATCACCCAGAAGAGGATGGCCTTAGGTCAGATGGTCATCCTCTGAGCTGGCCTCAGACCTGCCCTTGGGGTCAAAGTCAGGAGCAGGAAAATTGATCCATTTAATGACATCCAGCCCTGAGGTGGGCTGGGCCACTGCAACAATGGGTGCAGTTGAAAGAAGTGGTCCTGTGGAAGGTCTGGTCCTCTTCTGGATGTCCAGTGGTGGTGGTGGTGGTCCCAAGCCACAAAGTACCCAGAGCATATACAGGCAGGAATGTCCAGTGGAGTTTCACAATGGGATGACGTAGTCCTATGACTCATAGGATATTTTTGGTGTCCTTGATGGTCATTGCAGCTGTCAATCCTGCTGGTACCTATTCAGCACATTATGGCCCATTAGCAGAGACGACCCCCTCAGGATGGGTGGGACTGCGCTGCTTTGCCAGAGGGAGTTATCAGGGCTGAGTCATTGGTGGAAGAGAAAGAAACATTACCCTGCCTCACAGGGTTGCCTCTTTTTCCTTATCTCATTTAACACCCAGCCCACTTGACGGGTGGGGTGTGCACCGGGCAGCTGTTGCAAATGACCCACCATTAATAGTTCGTCAGGAATAACATAGATGAATAGTTCGTCAGGATAATATAGTTTGGTTACACCCATACTGGCACTCTTCCTCCTGTAACCAATATAGTTGGTTGACAAGAAACTCAACACGTCCTGGCAACGTGCTCTTTCAGCCCAGAAAGCCAGCTGTACCCTGGACAGCATCCAAAGATCCATGACCAGAAGTTCAAGGGAAGTGTTTCTGCCCTCGTATGTTGTTATGAGATCCCACATGGAGTACTGTGTTCAGATCTGTGACCGCCAACATTAGAAGCACATGGACACATTGGAGTGAGTCCTGAGGTGGGATACAAAGATCAGAGGGCTGGAACACCTCTGCTGTGAAGACAGACTGAGGGAGTTGGGATTGTTCAGCCTGGAGAAGAGAAGTCTTCAGGGAGATCTTATAGCAGCCCTCCGGTACCTAGCGGGGACCTGTAAGAAAGCTGGAGAGGGACGGTCTGCAATGGCATGTATGGATAGGACAGGGGGTTGTGACTTTAAACTCAGAGAGGTTTAGATTAGATGCCGGAAATAAATTCTTTATTGTGATGTATAAGACACAGAAACAGGTTGCTCAGGGCAGTTGTGGTTGCCCCATTCCTGGAAGTGTTCAAGAAAAGGCTGGATGGGTTTCTGAGCAGCCTGGTCTATGGTTTTGAGAAGTGTAGCTTCCCAGAGGCTATAAAAATATCTGCCACATTTGTATAAGGCATAGGACGCATTTATCAATTTTTATGTGAGAAAATCTTATTTAGTACAATTTTTCAGTACATACTGGAAAATATAAGGCAATATTAAAAACCCCATGAAGACTGTAAGCATTTTAACAGAAATCTGTTGGTTTGCCAAGGTCATAGAACTGCCAGCAGAAGTCTGCATCTTTAAAAAAATCTCACGGATGTAGACATTTAAATATCAGAAAAACAGCTTTAAAATCTGAGGATCAGATCACTTCAGTCGAGTAATAAATGCATGTCAGGACATGAGGTACAGATAAGCAGGTCTAGGTGAAACGCGTTTAGCTGAAATTGTCATGTGAGCAGGATTAAAAAAAAACAAAATCCAAGAGTTTTTGGTCAGCAGAAAATACAACTGAGAAAAGAGCCAAATTTCAAAGCATTACATCTGAGCTAAGAATTCTGATAGAACAATCCTAATGATGTGATTGGGAATAACAAAACAAACATTTTATAAGTACATATTAAAGTGTGTATGACTGAGGGAAATCTGTGTCAATCACGGTGGAATAGCACGAACACAGCCAACATCATGCACAGAAATTTGACATTGTGACTCTGAGTTAAGATGATGACACTGCAACAAAAGCACTTTCCTTGCAGTACTACATATGTCCTTTCAGATTTACATTTACTCTTTTCTTTGAAAACTTTAGGCTCTGCCATACTAATAATGAAAGGGCACCTTGCAAACATAGAAAAGAGGCAAAAGCAGGTATCAATCATCTTCTGATACTCACACAGATGGGAAGTACTGTTCTGATGTACTGCTGAGTACGGTGTTGTATTGAAATTTATATTAGATATTTTTGGGTTTAGAATTTCTCATTTAGAACTGCACTTGAACTTGATGCTATGATGCAAGGAAGACATGTATTTTTATCCTTAATAATAATATCTTCACTTTGCACGTATTTACTCTATTTTCAATATTCTACCAATAAAAACCCCAACTAACAAAGGCTGTGTGTTAAATTATTTTAATAGATGTATAGAATCAATTTTTGTATTGTAAAATTTTCACAATTTATACAATCTCATTTGTCATAATTACATTTGCATGACATAACTGAGATTAACTAACTTCAGCTTACTTCTGGAAGAACTTAGTTTGGATTGGTGTCAACTGCAATGCTCACCTTCATGTCATCTGCAAATTTGCTGAGGGGGTACTCAGTCTTGCTGTCTATGTCACTGATAAAGATATCAAAGAGCACCAGTCCCAAGTGGAGCCCTGATGGGTACCACTCATCATCATCCTCCATCTGGACATAGAACCATTGACCACAGCTCTCTGGCTGTGTCCCTCCAGCCAATTCCTTATCACTGAATGGTCCACCCTTCAAATCCATGTCTTTCCCATTTGGAGATAAGGATGTCATATGGGACCATGTCAAAGACCTTATAGAGGTCTAGATAGATAACGCTGCCTGGTCTTCCCTCATCAACCGTTGCAGTCACTCCATCACAGAAGGCCTCCAAATTAGTCAGGAATGACTTGCCCTCGGTATTGTGCTGAATGTCTCAAATCACCTCTTTGTCTTGCATGTTCCTGAACTTTGCTTACATAAGGAGCTGTTCCACGATCTTCCAGGCACAAAGATGAGGCTCACCAGCCTGTAGATCCGCAGACCTTCCTTTCTCCACTTTTTAAAATAGGAGTGGTATTATGTGCTTTCCTATGTGTATTGGTGGCTATTCAGTTTCTTCAGGTCTCAAACCTCCTCAATTACAGTGGGAGGGACTTTGCTCTCCCAAGTCCCAGCTAGAGGTTCAGGGACTTCAGAGACATGGGAAGCCTGACTGCCAGTAAAGACTGAAGTCAAGAACTTGTTAAATATTTCAGCCCTCTTCATATATGTTTTTACTAGTTCTCCCTTATTTGTACACTCTCTTTGGCCTTTTCTGATTTATTCACTTAGAGAATCCCTTCTAGAAACACATGGTCATGGACCTAAGCCTGCCAGAGTTCAAGAAGCATTTGGACTACGCCCTCAGGCACATGGTGTGATGCTTGGGGCTGTCCTGTGCAGGGCCTGGAGTTGGACTTGATGATCCTTGTGGGTCCCTTCCAACTCAGGAAATTCTATGACCCCTTTTGTTATTTTTCACATCCCTTACCAAGTCCCATTCCATCTGTACCGTAGCTTTCCTGATCACAGCCTTAGACATCCATTGTACTCTTCCCTGGCCACATGTCCCTGTTTCCACTGGCTGTGCTTTTCCTTCTTACTCATCATTTTGAGGAGCAGGTCCTTGCTCATTCATGCCAGTTTCCAGGCTGTCCTGCTTCATCTCCTGCACACCAGTATGGAGAGCTCTTGTGCTCTAAGAGAAGTGTCCTTAAATAACTGATATTTCTGGTCAGCTCCACGGCCCCTAAGGAGAGTTTCCCAGAGTATCTCATCGATTAATTATTTAAAGAGCTGGAATTTCACTCTTCTAAAGTTCAGGGCCCTGACTTTGTTTTTGCCAGGCACATATTCCTCAAGATCACAAACACAAACAGGTCATGGTCACCACAGCTCATCCTGCTTCCAATCTTAACTCCTTTCATGAGCTCATTTGCTTTGGTGAGCACCAACAGATGTATAAGTAGATGCATACATATAAATTTGTGCATGTGTAACATGCAAATTACATATCAAAAGTCCATTTTAACACAAAAAATGAATATTATTTTATAGGTTCAAGTTAGGATTTGCATTTCTTTCAAGTGCCCTTTAAAGTGAAGTTAAATGTTAATTAAACTTCCACTTTTTCCTACCAAGTATTCTTCAACTCACTAGTAAAGAGCAGTAGAAATTTTTGGGATTAAGAAGCCAAAGACCTACAAGTAATTTATAAATATCTTACATATCCATTGAATTTTTTCTGCTTTTCCAGTGTTAGTATTTCAAATTCCCTTTGCTCTTTAGAGTAATTTCTATTTATGCAATGTAGAAAGATAAACCCAAAACAGGAATTATCACACTTGGGTTTTTTTTATACCAGTAGCACAGCCTTGCCTTTATCTGAAAGTGCAGCAAGAAGCTTTCATAAGAGCATCATTTCTGCTTTGACTGTAAAAACTATTAACACAGTTGTTTCCTTGTAAAAACATCCTTTAATAGCCTGAATGATGGAAGGGAGGATCTCTACTATGGATGGGGTCTGTATGACATGCTGAGCATGGGTTGGAGTCCTGTTCAATGCTACAAAAATTTTACATTGCTTCAGCATCTGAAGGGATATAAAAAGATCTATGATTTTCTCTTCTTATAACATTTGCTCTAATAAATATAATTTTAAATTATACTCTAGAGTCTGAGGGCATTTCTTACTACAGTCATGATGAACCAGCACCTCCTGGTGCAAAATACCTCTCCATAGGTGGTCTCCACAAAGCCGTGTTTTCTCCAGGCTGAAAAAATTCAGGTCCCTCAGTCTCTCCTTACAGGATAGGTGCCCCATTTCCTACCCAGTTCAGGGCTCTCTGCTGAAATCACTCCAATTTATCAGTATCTTTCCCGGACTCATTTGTCCAAAACTGGATGCTGTACTCTAAATGTGCTCTTACAGATGCCAGGCACAGGGCCTAAGAGAGTTTGTTGAAGACAGACAAAAAAAGCATCGAGTACCTCAGCCTTCTTCATCCACTGTCACTAACTGACTCATCCCATTTAGAAACTGGCTTAGAACACTTGCTTAGCCTTTTACTACTAACATCACAGCCGAGGCTCTTGTTTCCTTGATGTTCTCGTCACACTTTAAATTACAGCATGTTATGTAAGGCAATAAAGAAACAGTCCAATAATATTAAATATTGGGGGATTTGATTCTAAATATTTTAAGGATTGTTTAACAAAAGCTTAAATAAATAAAACTGATTTGCCTAAGTACTGAATCACCACTACTGGAGTCAGTGAGCATTTTAATGGTCATTTAAAAGATTATTTGTTCTGTCATTGTGTTAAGAAAAAATAATAGAAGTTTATCCTCCTATTAGCTTGTTATTAAGGAAAGATGATGTCCTAACCAGACAATACAAGAGAAATTTTTCTACTAATAGGATTCATCTCACCAAAATTTACCCCATAAATTTAACCACCAAGACTAAGATTGGCCTTCTGCATAGTACAGAGAGAAAAGATACCTTTAGAGGAAGTATCAAATACATAAGATGAACTGCTGTGCTTGCTCTTTCTCAGAATGACAGAGGGAGTCTGAACAAGTAATTTACAGTCAGCAACAAAGTTTTAGATAGGGAAAGTTATGTGAGATGGATCTACTTTCAATGTATGATCTAACCTAGTAAAATTTAATCACAACACCATTCTATTCACAGGTAAGCATCTTCTTGTTTTTCATTTTCTTGCCTTTTATGTTTTTTAAAATCCTAATATTATTGCCTCCAGCACTGATATGACGTGAGATGGAAAACTATAGAAAAACAGCAAAATTACTTCTGATTTTTCTTCAACATGAAATATTAATACTGTTTGTAACGCTAAAACCAGTTAATAATGTAACCACATAATTTCTTCTTTTTGTTTGAAAACAAACAAAATAGACTAATTTCACAGATGTTTGAAAGTATTGTAAAAAAGAGTGACTTAGTGGGAGTGTTATCTGTACCAGGAATTGTTCTAGCTTTGTGTTTACAATATAAAAATATTTGCAGGAATAAAAAAGTTCTGGTTTTATTTAGTCTTTTGATTTTTTTCACCTCTTTCTTGTTGAATGTTTCATTTTCTGATCTCTTTAAAGTGGTCCAGGAGTTACAGGGTTGTATCAGCTGATAAAGAATGTAAGTCTATTACTCCATGTACATCTATGTCTGCTAGCAACAAGATGACAAATGGACAGGAATTTAGTCTCTGAAAGTTCAATAAGCTGGTATTGTCCTGACATTGCAAACTGTTTACCACTAAAATTCCTCTACATCTATCACCCAGACCCAGCCCTTGCCTGATTCTAATTCTACTGATGTTGAAATCTGAAGCCCTTTTTGAGTCATTTATCACACTTATTAAAATGTTCCATTGTGGATTAGAATAGCAATTCACTATTACTTCAGAATGCTGCCCAAAGGCTATTCCATGCTGCAAATTCTAATGCTTTATTGAAACAGTGGTTTGGTATTAATAAATGATTCTTTGCAAAGGCACCATGCTTTCAATTGTGAAAAATGATGCTGGCATTTCAAAGCTGCCATCACTGCCCAGTATTATGCAAATCCTCTTACTTATTACTGCATTTAAATCTGGCCTAAATACTTCACAGTTAATATTTTAACAAGTATATGTCAATGGGATTATATAGAAAACTGTAAGTAAGGAATGGTTTTCTGCTTTCTGAACTATAAAGAGGGGTTCAGTCCTTTGGAACATAAGATAAGTGATACAAACTTAAATAGTATCCAAAGGGATATTCTTTCCCTATTAAAATGACATAATTATAAACATTTTCATGATTATTTTCCTAAAAAGTTTAATCATGTTTTTTTCCAAAGCTGAAAACTCAGTGGGAGAAAAATAAGCCCATGAAAAAGATTCTGAATCATGTCTTAAGTGGGTGATTAGCTCTACAAATATATTAAGGTAACTGTAGATCTAAGGCTGACAAAAGATTACTATTTAGATGTTTGTGTTATCTAAAATATGCTGTACCAGACTGACCTTTGTTCATGTACAAAACGTGTTCATTCATCACAATGAATTTATTCACATACTTAACTGAATGACACCTGTTCCTTTTTGTGGACTTAAAGTCCCCTGATACTGCTTGCTGACTTTGCTTGTGAAAGATGTTCAAAAGAAGTTGTGACTCTTTAAAGACTACTCCTGTATATTTAATCCTTTATTTAGAAAGACACTTCAGCAGTTAGGGTGTAAGATCCATCTTTCAAACTCTGAAACTAATTTTTTTTCTGCAGTCTTCTACCGCATACATGACTGAATAATTTATATAGAGATTCTCAAGACCACTTACATAACTTTCATGTTCCACACAATGTCACCTTTGTGTCTTGCTCTTCTCATTTTTAAAATGAGATCAGTAGCTCTTCTCTATCTCACAAGTGCTTAAAGAGTAAATATTGTTAAGTGTTCTAAAGGTTTCAAACACTATATGTAAGAAGTATAAAAAATACCTAGGATCAATAGAGTCATAGTAACTTAAATGAGATTGCAATTACTTAAACTCTTTCAAAAAATGTGCAAAAAATTATTCATTATAACCCTCATTCATCATAAGTATTTTCAAAAAGTGAAGATCATGGAATATGCCACTGCAGTGTGTTCTTTGAGATGAGCTACAACGAAATGTGTCTTGAGGAATTTTCATATGCAAATGACAGCATTTCAATGACTGAAACACAGAAGTCAAATCCTCAATATAGTCATTCTAAATCATTATTTTAATCCAAAAATAGAAATATTGTGTGTATATCTCATAATCAAGATACCCTAAGCATAAATATATCTATTTTATGTGATTTACTTTTTTATGTTATCTTAAGTGACAAATTCTATTATTCTCAATCAGAAATACATATCTGCAATGAAAATATGTCATTACTGAAGTGCAAAGGTAGAACAAGAGAAAATCCTCTTAGTTCCTAGATGACAGTCTTTATAGCATGGTATCTGTTTAGAAATATGGATGTGTAAGACAAGGAAAGTTAAAAAGCTGAGTAAATAAGGCTCTTAAATTTATGAATAACCTTACATTTAAATAACAGAAATGAGAAGTTAAATCGCAAATACAACTTTAACCTTCAATTCTTGTCCCTTGCTGTGGCTATGCCTTTTTGAACTTTTAAGAAAAAACATATAACTTTAAAAATTTACCTTAAAAATTAACTGAAGTTTTCTGCAGGTCAAAAATATGATTCAGTTCCCACTGGAGCAAGTGAGAAGACTGTGCTGTCCTCAGCTTACCTTCAGCCAGGACTTAAACACTGGCATTGCACACAAATGAATTATGCCACAGGATTTATAGTGGAACGAACCAGGCAGCCTAGTTCATGGGCTAAGTATGGAGGAAAGCACTTGCTTTAACTGCCAAGTGCCTTGGATACTGGGATCTTCTGCAAATGCCACAAAAGGAGAGAGACAATGAGTAATAAAAATCCAATAGCTGCGCTACAACAGGAGTATTTAAGCAAATGTGCTCTTATTTAGTACTCTATGTATCAGCTAATGGAATGCTGTCTTTTGTTTATGCAGACAATGTTTTTCCAAGGGAGTGATTGGGCCAGCAGGAGAATCTCTGCTGCCATACTGTACTTAAACTCTCATGTCAGATATGAGGAGCTCGGAAACCACAGCTCGGGCACAGAGAAAAGCCTTGTACCTAGAACCTTTTAAACCCAAACATTTACCTTGGTTTTACACAAGAATGGTATTAAATGGCAGTCTTAGTAAAACTGCTGTTGGAAACATTAAATATATTAATTTTGCACTTAGCTTTTAATATTTGTGGTCTACATCTGATTTTTAGTACTGCTTGAATTATTATTGGGGAAATAGATTTTATTTTTATTCTGAACTTATTTTCTTTAATTGTGCTTTGAATTTAAATGCCAATTAGTGAGAAACCTCTGTGATGTCCTGTTGTGAATAAGAGATGATACTTTCTTACATGTTTTCCAGTTTTACCAATGCTTAAGAATTTTGAAAGTTAACTGCCTTAATTTGGTCAGATCAATGGTCTATATCCGTCTCATTCCCTCCTGCAGACAGAAGGATATTATGTATATTAATATGGCAAGATGTGGCATTTAGGAAGAGCAATTAAATCCAGTCTTTTTCTGCAGATAATTCTTCATGGAATCCTCCAGATGTTGGATCAAAGTTCTTTGCAAGTTATTTCCTATACCTAGTCTTTTTATTATCAGTCAATGGATTGGTCCACCAATTTGTTTAGTTTTTCTGAACCTGCTGATACCCTTGGTATTCACGAGCTGGGATAGAAACAGGTACTGAGGTATACAGTCAGTGCCAGTAGCTCGGTGTGCCACTGCAGTGGGAGCTGCACATGGAGCTCTGGCTGGCAGGACCCTGAGAGAAGAGGCCTTGAACTGCCAGCCTTTTGCATAGCAAAGGGCACAGGGACCTGTGGCCCAGCCAGGCTCCCTCCTTGTTGGCACCAGCTCAAGCCATTTCTGTGTTACTGTGCTGTGAATGAATTGCTTCATGGAATGAGTTATATACAATGGTGCCAAAGGAAAAATGGGGTCAAATGGGTAGGAAATCTGGTCTGAGTGCATGTGAGTGAAGTGTGTAGGGAGACAAGTGAGGCACTTCTTGGCTTATCGGAGCTGCCTGCTGTGAAGGTGCTTTGGTCCCAGCAGTTGGAGTCTCTGGCACTGGGAGTGTGACTGCCCCAGTCCTTTGAATGGCCAGACTGGGAAGTTCCCATAACAGCACATTCCAAAATTCACAGCTAGGCGTGGAAAGAAATATTTTACCTCTTCCAAAAGTCAAAATGAGGTGCCAAAAAATACTTCAGGTAAGGAGTTTGGCTACAGGATAGGCAGAAAATTCCAGGCTGGGCAAGTTATGACTGCTACATGCTAAAACCAGAATTACTAGCTTTGCTAAAATAATCTATTTTAGCTACCTGTCTTGATCTAGTTTTTATCTAACCTCACTTTTATTTGTTTGACTCATTCAGATACTTTATTTCAAGGTCAGAAATGGATATGTCTCTGATTAGAATACTTCACACTTACCCTATAACTGTATATCACTGCTGCTAGCTATGCAGAAAGAACAGCCTTTTTGATTTTAATACAAGCCTAGGGAGTTGTTTTCCTCTTAAATTTAACTCTGGGTTATTTCTGACCTTGTTATGGGTGCTACATTTTTTATTTGCAGATCCTTTATACCTTTTTACTGCTGACTGTTCATAATTTGCTACTCTTCAGTGAGGAAGCTTAACTGATTTCTATTTTTTCTTTTATTCATCTATTAGAAGGTGAGCTTTCTTAAAGGAGGCTAGTTATGGTTCCTCTGGTAAAGTGAAGTGCCAAACTGTTTCTTTGATTTTTTCAAAATAGTGCTTCTAGAAAATACATGTTCACAGAAGTGCATGAGAAAATGCTGTCAGACCCATTTTCCTCTGGTAAATGACACTCTGGTAAAATCTAAATGATTCACAGAACTATACTGATTTTGCTACTACTTAAGTTTTCAAAGAAAACAAATCTAATGACAGAAAAATACATCTAATGTTTATGGCTTTGAAATTAAAGAGCTAAATTATCTCACTTGAAATAATCATCCATATATTCACTGTAATACAGGTTTTATAATAAACTGAAACATTTAAAAAGTGCCAAAGATGTTTAGCTGGAGAAGGAAACTGCTGGTTATTTAGAATCCTGTTGTAAGTCAGATATAATAAATGTTAAAATCTTAAATTCCTTTAACTTAATGAAATTTATATTTTGTGTACAATTGCATTCAAGTCAAAATTACTTTGCTTTTATCTTGCCTTCCATGACTTCCTCACATTTTCCCTTTTGTCTGCTGCCTGTCATCATACAATGCAGTTCCTATCTCCATTAAGGCCAAATGCTTAATTTTATCTTCTGGTTTTCTTTGTAAAACAAATGAATAATAATGGGTACAAAGGACAACTGTATGATCTTTACTACTATTTATCATCCACAGCAGTGCCATGAATCTGTAATGAACATCTGAACCTTTGGAAAAGAAAACAGTAAAGAGGTTAGCAAGATGAAGCTTTTTTTATATGCCTTCTGCTTTTACCTCTTGCAGAGCCCATTTTAGGCAACGAATCTGTCTTTTCTTTGCTCCTTCTCATTGGTTTAACAGTTCATTTCAAGAATATATCTGTCTGCTCTCCTTTCCTTATATAGTATAAGGGCTCATTAAAACTGGATTTGTCTGTGTTTTTTTCTTGTAAGTATTACAATACAGTACTTCATTTAAATTGGAATGTATATTTCTTTCTTCCTGGACTCCTTTCCAAGACTTCATACCATATAATGAATGATTTTTTAAAGGGTAATCTTACCATTTGTAGCATCTAATAGGCCTACATTCTGAAACAAGTAAGAAACTAAAATAACTTGCTTCATAGCACACAGGGATGGCATACTGCAATACCAATCACTGTCGTTTCTCTTCCATTCTCCCTCCTGTAGTATCATTGCTCTTTATATTAAAAATTTCTGCAAAAAGATCTCTCTTTCAGTGACAGTGTAAGATAAATGGGATTAAAGAGTGCACCACACACACCCCCCTTTAATGGGGGGAGTAAATTGATTATGCAGTTTTAGCTTTGTATTTTCCTATGCTTCCCCCTTTATTCAAATATCCTTTCAAGTGTCCAGCAACGTCACAAGCATTCTGTATATTGCAAGGTACAGCTGCTGATCTGTTATGTCCCAAACCAATGTCTACTAGAATAATCATGCCCATATGATGTCACATGATTCCAGATTCATAGCTGCTTGGACCATCTCAAGCTAACCTCTGTTCTGTTTGTTTTTTCTTGTCCCCCTGCACCCAGTTACAGAACTAACATTCTTATTTTCTTATGATTCCTTGAAAAGCGTTGCAAAAATCACACCTTTAGAAAGAAAATTGCCATTAGAAAAATGTCACTTCAGAAAATTTGAAACTGTTCTCTAAGATATTTGAGCCATTCTTGGAATCATCTGTTTACTTTCAAAGAACACAGATTAAGACCACTACCTACTCCTTCTGTGATACATATATCCTATCTAAAAAGCTGTGAGCAGTTTTACATAAGCAAGAGGAATTGTGCTTTGTTTTTATGGCTAGAACTGGATAGTTTTGAAACGCTTTAGAGGATTTTTCTACTATATTCCAAACCCAGCTAATCAAGTAACTTAAATTCCAAGTAATACAAGAACTGCTTCATTATTATTCCCCATTCTTGCTATCCACAACTGTGGAAATAAACTGGTTTGCTTTCCTTCTTTGTTGCTCCCTGAGAGACATTTAGGAGATTATCTGTCTGAAACAGGGAATTTCTACCTCAGCACAGGAGAAAAAAGCATACATATTGCTGAAGCAAATGGATTTGTGGGAGGGAAGGAAAATCTGTTAGCTCGTAAGTTTAGGAAATAGGGACTACGAGTTAATAAGCTTAGGGGGTAAGAATATATCCTAGGAGCAAACAGATTTATGAACACCTGCCATGGAGGGATTTGTGATAGCAGATGAAACACATTAAAAATGATGATGGATGAGGGGTGTGGTAGAGGCAGAACAATAGGGAAGAGCTTGAGTTCCTATCATATTTAAAGGTAAACCAATACCAAATGCCTAAAGAAAGATGAGGTGGATATATATTACAATGGTATATATACATACATATCAATAAAATGCATATACATTCACAGAATATTAATGTGGATAAAAGATAATATATATAAATTAAAATTACAATTTTCAGCTTAATTAAAACCTTAGGAGACCGTACAGAACATCTCACATTTATGTCTAGTCCAGCTAAGGTAATATTTCTACTCAGCATCTGGTATAAAAGAAGAGCTGCATTAATCACACATTTATGGCTGTCAAGCAAGAAAAGTTTTTACCATTTTTCCCTTTCTCTTGTGTTATTGTCTCTTACCAGTGTGCTTTTGGGTCCTAAAATTAGTTATGCCAGTCTTCCCATGGGGAATGGGGAATAAGCTGACTGCAAGAGGCCTTGGCCAGGTCTGCAGAGAAGCATGATGTTCATGGTAAAGCTTTTTACCTCTCCAGGACTGGAATCCATTTTTTATTGGTTTTATATCTTCTCAGATCATCGTCTGTCTCCTTTGCATTTTTCCCAGCTACAGTTTGTAATTGCACAATAGCCTCCCAAGACACAATATAAAAAATGCTGCACGTTGTTTAATGACTACTTTGGTGAGTCATGGGTGACACTGACAATGTTTCATCTGAAACAGTTGAAGCAGTGCTTAGTTGGCCACCAGTCAGCTGTTTAAACAAACTAAAAGAAGTTCAGGCCAAGGCAATCCCTTTAACCAGCAATGGCAGAAGTCCTGTGTATTGGGGTATACTATACATAATCACATATGATGTGTATATTTGCATAGAAAGGACATAGACTTCAAAAGGATTGATGGCTCCATAATATATTTTATTTAGATTGTGTGAAATGACTGGTGGGATACTGAAATGAGGCCGAGACAGTGAGAAGATCAAGTAGGTAAACACAATCGGTTTTCAACATGGTTTGAGCTTAAAGCTTTCACATGCTGTCTGTGTTCTCCCGTATTACTATTTTTCTTTATTCAAATTTTGGAAATTTCAGTTTTAATTTTATAGTTTCATGGGTATGTAAAAGAATGTTTCCTCATGGCAGCACAGCTGTGTACAGAGCTTTCTACATAGAGTAAATAGTGCTTTATTAATTGTAAGAATCTTTTTTTAGTAATAACCTAATCATTCCTATCTATAGGCAACATACTCCTTCAAGATGTTTTAAATTGTAAATTAGGTTCACATTTTGAAAAGATTTTATTAATCCCCCCATTTTGCTTTTGCTTATACAAAAAGGAAAAAAAGCTGGAATATTATTATAGTTTGGTGATCTAAGAAAAACATTGGAGACCAAGGATTACTGGGAGTTTTAAATAACCCTGCCTGCTTCTGCAGTTCTTCAATGTCATTTAAGAGGGCAAGTGGGGAACAGGAAACTGCCTGTATGATTTAAGCAGTGGTTGGGAACACAGGGCTTCTGTGGGTAAATAATACAACAGAAAAGCCTTGCCATACCATGAACAAAGTATGAAACATTTGTGATTGTGCAACTTTCAAGGCCAAATTTGATGCTTATGTTCAGTTCTGTCTCCTCTTGACCGTGTAGGCAAATTCTAGGTGTCACTGAAAGTCAGTCAGATCAAGGGCTATCAGCTTTGGGTAAGAATGCAAGTAGAATGAGTGCTTCAGAAGGGAGCCTTATGTAACCTGTACAGGAAATAACTTAAAGCGATGTCTAGTAGTTTTCAGCCATCTAGAAGGATGGTTAGGGACAGTTTTGGTTTGAGAGAGAATCAGTTCTAAAACTTCTCGACATCTCTGGAAGTAGTGGGAAATTGTTCCAAAATTACCCACAGGCTAATACTAATACCTCTTTCAGAGACAGAGATTATTATCTTTTCTCTTTTAAAATTTCTGTGTAAAGGTAATGTTTCAGTCACCAGCAGATGATTGTCTAGTGATTAGAAAATTGTTAGCAAACAGAAAGGCAGAAAGCAAACTATAAAGTTATGCTCAGCCTCTTGTGTTAAGAGTAGACTTTTTTATCAGTCTAGCTCTTTGTTTGTCTTAATTATCCCACTTTTCTCATCTAGCCCATCATTTTTTTTTCTCCACTATCAAAGCTACATGATTGGATAGAAGACAATCAAGACTTACTAACCAAAAAGGGGAAAGGAGAGCAAGATAAAGCCAGAACAAGAATGCAGTGAGCTGGTTGAGATGTTGAACCGGGAGGAACTTTTCCAATCACAGTTCTTCAAATAATTTTCCTGCATTTGTATTAAATATTTTTGAATAAAAAGGTAGGTCTGGGGCTATGACCTAGGCAAGGTCTCACAAAAATTGCCTTATCTGGCCATTGCCTATATGCTCTCTTCTTTTCCAACAATTCTCAATTTATTTTTGTTCCCCACAGCACTATTTTAACAGGAATAGAGAATATCTCTCTATTTCAAAACTGTCTGTAACACTAAGTTTGGAATAGTCACTTACCAACCATATTTGTACTGCAGACTAAAGGCCAAAAGTCTTAGGCGTGGTCATGAAGAGGCTGCAGCTACTACAGCTGTGCAAAATACAAATATACAATTTTTGTTGTAATCAAGAAGCATTTTTCATTATTATAAAATCAAATTAATTCTTGCGCATGCTTGTAAAATTCTGCTTAAATTGATTTACATACATGATTACAACCATGTATTTATTTTCTCCCCTTTTTAAGGGACCATATATAAACTTTTCCTCCATTATAAACTAAATACCTTATGTTGAAATAAATTTTCCATTAAAAAATCCAGGAGTTCACTTCATCTGTGACTAAACTGAGTCCTGATGGAGCTTCAGGATGAATGAAAAACTTACAATACTTTAAAGATGAAAATGCTGATTTAATTTTTTAAACAGATGTTTCAAAATCACTTTTCAAAATCAAATTCAAAAACTTAAGCCAATGAAACCTTGATTTTTATTCAAAATAACACTCTTATGTTTCAAAAGTGTCTCCAGGTTTTAGAGCAGGTTAGAACAAATTATGAGGTTTGAAAATATTCAAATTTCATTATGAGTGTCTATGGGTTTTAAGGATGAATTTTCACCCTTGGATAGAAATCTGTTTCTGAGATCTATATGAACTGTAGAGTCCACAATTTTCACCATGGCACTCCAAAAATATATACTCATATATAGTGCTCTAAAATATCGCATTTGAAGCATAATGAAGGCAATATATCTAAGGGTATGATAGTCAGAAACTTCTGTCAGCTTAATGAGCCCAGGAATGGCAACAGGTGCAGTTCTTGCCTGTTTCAAAACCTCTTGAAAGCAGAATGTTTCATAATACATATTTTTAATGACTCTTAGTATTTTGGGTGCTGCTTTAGTATTTAGCACTGCTGAATACTCCTTTCTATGTATTTGAGATAGTCTGAGATTTTCAATTTCCATTAAAATTTTCTATTAAATTTTTCAGCATTTATCCTTTCTTAGTTCTCCACTGAAACATCAGGAACAGAAAAGACAAAACACTATTTCTGTTCTCCAAGTAAATTTGGACTATCATTAATCAGACTGATATACTTCTCAAGAGATAGTGGCTATTTGGTAGCAAAAATAATCCAGATGAGGATAATCTTTTTAAAAGTATAGAATTTGGGCTTAATAACCTCTTCAATATGCCTGAAGGGGGGAAAAACCAGAATAGTAGGTTTTAGTTCAATTTTGAATTGGAGAATAATGCCAAATCATGTCTTCCCCTCCTTAGGATAATGTATTTTGGAAGTGTAGGAGTTCATACACTCTGTTCTCATGGATTTGCACAGTTAGGAGTGTAAAATCTTTGGTAACAAGAAAATGGGTATGGGGTAGTATATTTAGATGCCTGTTTGCAATAACCTCTTACCTGCTATGTGCAAAAGATTTTTTTTCTTTTTGAAATTATGGATACCTCACATCTTGAAGAAGTATATTGCTTATGAATGTAAAAATATCATGAAGTATCACTAGCTCTCTGCAAAGTTTACGCTTACTGCAATCTATGCATATTGAAGCACATTATTACCGTATATTGTTAAACACAATACAAAAAAGTCTAAACATAATTCTCAACTTTGCAATTCTTTTATACCAATTTATAGAACCTAAGAGAAAATGTTACTACTCCAGTGTTCTGATCTGCAAAGCACTGATATGCACATAGTAAAAAGAAGAACAGAAATTATTTTCTCACGTACATTCAAATTGTATTTTCTCAAAACCTGAAAGTCACTGAACCATCCCCCTCATCTAAGTGCAATTTATACAACAAACAAAGCCTGAAGAAATTGTTTTAAGTGAAACTATCTTTTATCAACAATTCTTCTGAGAAACAGAAATGAAAGTAAATATATATTTGGACCTGCTCTGAAAGAGAGAAAAGGGAGTTTTAGTCAAGAAATATACAATTAAAAAACAAAACCAAATATTCATTGCATTCATAATAATCTTAAGTATTTATACTTATTATTACTTAGTTCATAAGCAAATATGAAAAGATAAACAAGAATCTTGCAAACTTATGTGGATCTGATGGCCTGGCACTTCAGACCTAAAGCACATAAAGCTTTAGTTGACACCAGTGCACAATACACCCTGATGCCATCAAGATGTGTAGGGGCAAAGTCTATCTCTATTTCTGGGGTAGCAAGGGGATCCCAACAGCTGACTGTCCTGGAAGTTGAAGTGAGCCTGACTGGGAACAAATGGCAAAAACACCCCATTGTGACTGGTGCAGAGATCCCATGCACCTTTGGCATAGATTATGCCTCAGGAAACGCCTCAGGACAAGGCATTTCAAGGACCCAAAAGGGCATAGTTGTGTTTTGGGATAGCTGCTGTGAAGACAGAGGAAGTTAGAGAGCTGAATACCTTGCCTGGCATCTCAGGGGATCCCTCTGCAGTAGGAATCCAGAGGGTGGAAGAAGCCGATCCCTACCACATCTGTGCATTGTCAGCAGTACCGCACAAACTGACATCCCATGATTCCCATACATAAGATGATTTATGAACTGGAGACCCACGGACTGGTCAGCGAGACACACTCACCCTTAGTACTCTTATACGGCCACTTTTGGCCACTGGCAAAAGACCAATTTATTAAAATTCTAAAGGCTGTAAGCTACAGACAGTTTGCTAGCCTTTAATCACAGCATAAAATTGACTCTTTCAAACAATTTTAGAAAAATCATGTAGGGTCAGAGACTTAGTGTTAAGAAAATAAATTTATCAAGTGTCAATCTTCGTCAAGTATCAGAGTACTTAAATGCCTGAAGTGTAGTTAAGCACAAAATGAGTGTATCTTAGAAATACAATCAAATAAACCCCCAGAAAATATGTAGTCACTAATTTTTAGTTATTATTATAATAATATAATATTATTATTAATAATGTATTGCTAAATTATTTATTATCAAGTTGTATAAATTACTTGTAAGTGACATATTTGCTCCTTGAAATAAAATAGATACATTTTTAGAAAGAAAATAAGGAAGAAGGAAAATAAATATTAACATAACCAAGAAAAACCCAAATGAGCATACCTCATTTATGAAAACTATTCTTTAAATATTCACAAGCTGTTGATAGAATCCAGCCTGATTTATCACAAGTCATTTAATATTTTCATTTTTATTAACACACTAATTACTGGCTGCAAGTAAAAACATGCCCAGGTTGCACTACATCTCACATATAATAAACAACAGTATTTGAAAACTTACTTTGAAAATCCAGTTGGAAAATTTCAACTACAGAAGTTGTGGTCACAGCCTTCAAGTAAAAGAGGATTTTTTTTTCCCCCCTCTCATTATAGCTGTTCACTGTGTTCTACACAAAGTAAAAAAAAAAAATAGATCTATTTGTCTGGCATATAGAGGGTACCAAACTTGAGAATCTTGTTTCATGAATAAATTTGGCAGAAGAAACAGCTTTCTGTTCTACTGGTATTTTTCACATATGGCAAGTATGACAATAGAGTGTGCAGGGAGAGCAAAATTCATTATAAAAATCCAAGATATGTTTGCAAACATTTTTCCCCTTTATAATTTACATACCTTCAATTATAAGTAAGAGAATTACCAGCTACTGCTTTAATTTGGACATCTTCCAGGTACTACTTATCCTGATAGAACTATTTAAACTACAGTTGAGAATGTTCTTAACACTGAACATAGATTATCTCCATTTTTAGTGGAAAATTCAGAAGAATTAGAACCTCAAGAAAACAGCAGCTATATTTGTGTAAAAAACTCTGCATATGAATGCAACATATATAGTTCATTTATCCAATAAAAATCTTGCATTCATTCACCTCTCAACAACAATTTGCAGATCTTTCTGGGTAAGATAAAGGCAAAGATAGCAAACATGTCTTATCCAGCCTGCTTCCAGTGAGAATAATGACAACAATACCATATTTATAAATATTCCATTTCAGATATTCCAGTAGTACCTATGAGTTTTTGTTATAGATCAAAACACTATGCTAGGTGCTGTCCTGAATAAGAAGATGGGTTTACATGGCAAAATTTTGATGTCAGGGGGCTGCAGGGATGGTTTGTGATAGGAGAAATCAGGAGCTGCCCCCAAGTCAGATAGAGCCAGTTCCAGACAGATCTTCTGCTGGCCAAAGCTGAGCCCATTGGTGGCACCTCTGCAATAATATGTTTAAGAAGGGACCCCACAGTGGAGCAAGGGAAGAGCATGAGGAGGAAAGTGTGGTATGGACAAATTTTTATGACCTGACTGCAACCCTCATTTGCCATCCCCCACACTGCTTGGGGAGGGGATGTTGAAGAGTTGGGAGTGAAATTGAGCCTGGAAAGGAGGAGATATAGGGGGGAAGGCTTTTTTAGTTTTGTTTTTATTTCTCCATATCCTACACTGTTGTTAACTGACAATAAATAAAGCTAATTTCCTTAAGTCAAGTCTGTTCTGCCCATGATGGTATTAGATAAGTGATCTCCCTCTCCTTATTTTAATACATGAGACTTTTTGTCATATTTTCTCTCTGTGTACTCTTGAGGAAGGGGGCTGACAAATGGGCTTGATGGGCACCTGGCAGTCAATTAAGCCTATCTATACATTGTATTTGTAATAGCACAGCTTGTACTAGTGTTTAGTTAATAATAAACTTGTTAATTCTAATGTTCCTGCTCAGTACTGAAGCTGTGATGAGATCTTTGCTCTTATGATGTGATGTCTGGGAAAAAAAACAACTTTAATAAGCTACACAAATAATATTTTTATTAGCATCTTTCACACTTTCACCGTGGTTTTAAATTAATTGAAAATTCTCATAATTATCTATATTTTATATATATATCTATTACATTATATTACATTATATATAAGTGATACGCGATTTTTATTTGTGAATGAAATACTAATTATTATTTTTATTTTCTTTATTCCAATTCAATGTGAAATACATTTTAAAAATTTTTTTGTTTGCTTAAATTTGATTTGTTGGTCTCTCTTGGAGCCAAGCTCATGTCTTGGGTTCCACCCAAACTATAAAAAAACCTTATGAATACTGAAGACATAATCCTAGTACCTAAAGGAATTTAAATTTGTTGAAAATTTTCTGACAAGATCTTTTCTAACAAATTCATCAGTCTCAAAAGTTTTCATGTGAGCATTTTTCCCAAGATGTTCAGTCTGTCCAAGAACTCCTTGGCAAATGATTCCTTGAATGGCCCAATACTTTAGTTAGCTCAGTCCCTGTTGGTGCCACCTGCAGAACAAATTATTGGTTTTACACATCTGAGGAAAGCTGGTGCCTGACCTATAAAAATATTCTGGTTCTTGTGATCTCCATTTCCTGAGGAGTATGAAAGCTGTGACCTATGCGTCATGGGAGAAAAAATTTCTCAGAGAGCAGGATCCCACCCCATTAATACACACAATGAATATGAAAACAGAGATCTTGACACAGACTACATGCCCATACTCTTGCCCCAAGGAATACCAAAACTTCGTGCTTTCAATGCTAAAACCTACTACAAACTCTGCTGCTAAGCAACATAATGTCTTCTTTGCGACACTAGCCTTCATCCTGCATCTAGACTGCTCCCTTATATTGAAATGGTGACTTAAGTTTTTAGTATAATCAGTTGTAATTATCACATGTAGATATAATTCATGTAGAAGAAATAACAGGAGAATCTGTACTTGTAGTGAAGTACTAAGCAAATGAGTTCCAATCAAAAATGGTGTGCTTGGTCATCTTTGTGGCCTGTTGTTGAAATCTCTCCAGTATCTCTGTGTCTCTCTTTTACTGGAAAGTCAAGAACTAGACCCAGCACTCCAGATGTGTTTTGCTGAACAGAAAGGGAGGAATCACTTTCCTTGACCTGCTGGCACACTCTTAATGCAGACCAGGAATACCCTAGCCTTCGTCTTACAGAGGAGCAGTGTTGGCTGATGCTCAGCTTGGTGTCTGCTGGGATCCCCTCTTTTATATGAGGCACATGTTTAATTTCTAGTGTTCAGATTATTGCATATGATAAATATTCTATTTTTCACAGCAACAATAACAAAAGATCACATAGCTAAGGCAACACAGAAAGAAAAGGTCCAAATTAAAAGTTGAAGTTCAGAGCTATTAGATTTCAATGTCTCCAACATCCCACATCTAGAATTTCAGGAAGCAAATTGAATATAGACCTTTTGCATGACACATCCCAACAAGGTTTGATAACAAGATGTGGAATAGAGTGGTATTAGATTCTGGGGTAATTCTGAGAGTGAAAAGAATATGTGTTGAAAACTCAGCTAAAATGATGAAGAAGTTAATGGGTTCAGGAGAATATATGAGAAGTAAGAACCAGAAGGATAACATAATGAAAAAGTATGAATGTGACATAGCAGCAGAGAATACAGCAATAGATGTGGAATCTGAGTGAGAGGTGGCAAAGAAAGATGTATGAGAAAAAACCAAGGATTACAGGAGAGTGAATGGATACCTTTGTGCTTGTATTATCTCCTTCTGTCCAGCCATGTCTGTCTGTATATGACATTTTATGAAATTGCATATTTACTTTCCTTTTCCCTATTGGCTACCCTTCAGCTATTGCTGCTCCCTCTTCTATTCTGACTGTAGCTTCTGAATTTTTTAAGTCACAAACTTCTGTGATCTGTCTTCACCTAGAGAAGAAGTTTTTGGGAAGAGACATTAACAAACGTTCACAGTTCTTCTGTCTCTAAAGCGAAAACCACATTTTCTTTTTTCACTATAAAAAAAGTAAAATCCTGCAAGCAGTTTATGAACAGCTCTAGAAATAAAACAGCTGTGGTTAGGAAATTAAATTTGGTTTTGAAATAGAAAGCATTTGTGGATTCTGCTGAAAACTGACTTTGATTCAAAACAGTACACTGTGCTTGTCCATTTCATTTTGCATGATATTTTTCTATTAAATTGCAACACATGTTCCCAAAAACAAAAAAGATATGAAGCAAATTTATAGCCTGATATGAAATTTAGGGTAATAAAAAAAAATACTATGCAAGATTTAAACATCCCTGCAAACACTGTCGTTCATAAATGCCATCATCATCTACCCCAGTCTTAGCTCCTGACAGGTATAAAAGTATCTGCTGATTACACTGTAATTAGTAATTAATGCAACACATATGCTGAGATGTACTGTTTGAGAAATAGAATGAAATCATCAGTTATAATCATTACAGAATACACATTTTTTAATGTTATATATTGCTATAAAATGTTTCTAATTATTAGTATTATTATTACTATTATTACTATTAAATGTTTTTCAATGTCAGCTACATTGCACTGAAAACAGGTTATAAAGCAGGATACTCATTTTCATGAAAATAACTGCAAAATATTCTATCCTGTCTTCACTTCACTTGTAGAGACTAAGAAATCATTATTGCAAGAAGATAAAAAATACTTGCAATGTGAAGAGCACAGAAATGTCTGTCATGATAGTTACTGTTTGATTAGATATTTTAAGCATTGTAGCTGTAGCTGAAATCAACTGATGAAACCATTTAATAGTGTACAGTATGCAACTCACTCAGGGTTGGAAGCACTTTTAAATTGTCCAGGACTTCTTAAAATGCCTAAAATCAAGGTAAGAGGAAGAACAAGCTAAACTGTGTCAGTACATTAAACCTCCATTGGATTTCATTCCAGTGGATTTACATTAAAAACCAAAAATTCTAACAGTTTTTTAAGCCATTGGTATGTTTAAGGCATGGTTACTTCATACCACTGAAAAAGACAGCCTAAGAGCATAGGTCACACGTTGCTGTTTGAATATTAAGCTGTAGTTCATTCACATGGTAGATGCCATCACAAGAGTATTTGGCCATAAGAGGACATACAGTCATGATGAATTCTCTGCAGAAAATCAACTTCCATCCATTATTTCTTTACAAGTAGCCTAGAATGTAGATTCTTCTCATATTAAAGAAGTGGCAATTGAGACACTAACTTTTCAGCTTTGATTTTCACTCTTGTCCCAGGCATGTCTTTAGATATCTTAGTTTCCCATGCATCAAGCTGTTGTGTGCAGCTAGGGTAGTTCTTTCAGTGACCTATTCTATTCAAAGTTTAAGCAAAGTCAGTTGGTCGCTAATTCAATAGCTGAATAAATAATATGATTTATTTATCACCTAGAAAACATGCATTCCTATTTCTTGCCAAAATAAACCAAGCTGATATCTTTCATTGAAATATTGGGCATTGGGTTTGTTTGTTTGCTTGGTTGTGGGCTTTTTTTTTTTTTTTTCTGTGTAGTTTGTTCTGTTGGGTTTTTTTTAGAGCTAAAAGTCTCTTTCAAAACACACAGAAATATGTATAAGGCATCACAAAGTTACTTACAAATCTTAAAAAGACTGAAACCTTTTTTTCCTCTTCTATTTTTCTTCCGATAAATTGTCCTAAAATGACTTTTAAGTCTATGACCTAACTAGCATTAGTACTTCTCTTTCTAAATATGAATATATTTTGTCTTCATTAAATAAATACAAGTTTTCTTAGTGTTCAATTACTAGTAGTTATTACCAGACAGACCAAGATGACTTAGCATGTGGGAGGAAAAATAAATGTTTTCTGGAGCTGGAAAAATAATTGAACTTTTCCAAAAGAAAAGAAAATTAGCTTTTTAAAAATCGGCTTTTCCTAAAGGATGAGTGAATTTCTTAGTGATATGCAAAGTCTACTATACTGACTTTTTGAATTCTTGTTATATGAGTCTTTGTTGAACTTAGTGTGTAAATGCATATACTCTGATAGGAACAATATTGTCCTCTCCTAGCAGTTCTCCTATGCTACAGAAACAACATTTGAAGTCTCTCATTAAAACAGAACCTGGGAATAAGCACTGGAACTTGCTTCACAGTTGATTAGATAAATATGACTTCAAGTTCTGGACAGCTTGATAATACTTCTAAAAACAGATTAGATCCAGAAATTACTCTTTGGTTTTCTATGATCTACCATCTCACACTGAAACACTAAGATTAAATTACTGGTCAATGACTAACAAAATTACTGTCACAAGTGCTAAAATCACTGGGTTTTGAGAGGATTGTAAGTGGTTTATTGTGTTGTAGTAGTGAGTAAACAGCATGACATTTATAGTTTGTTACTTATGCATTTGGGAAAGAATCAGAGAAATAAAAGAATAATTAGATTTTGTTCATTATTTTCTATGTAATGAGAACAAGAGCGAAGCAAAAATAGTAACAATAGAAGTACATTAAAAAAACACCCAAATTTTTATCAGGTATTATATATTAAATACTTTATTTCATTAATTCAATGGACATTCACATAAATAGAAAGGCAAAAACAAATGGAAAATGGAAATAATAGACTTGAGTCTAAAAGGTTAGTAACATCTCAGTCTCCTGATTCAAAGTGAAAATAATTACATGCAAAGAGACTAAATATTAGTCTCAGTAAATTAATTCAATACAACTGCAAAAACACAAGTAGAATATGATATGACTTTTATATGATTTAATTTTTTTGCTTACATGCTTCTGGCACTTATTATTAGTTGTGTTCAAAAATGCAAGTGTCCTCTATGTTACTATCACACAAAGACGTACTTCCGTATGTCATGAACATAAATCTTACAAAGTTCTTGATACATGTCCGAACAAGAATTTGAACCTATCATTTCTTCTTTGCCCATCCTCAGCTGTAGCTGTTTACAACATTATTTACTTTTTTCTAATGTCTCATTTTCCTTAAAACAAAGGAAATTCCAATAAATATACCAATGGATTTATATTAATCATTGGTATTTGAAAAGCTGCCAACTTTTCTTCTCAGTCTATTCACATTTGCAAATATGCTCCTCTGTAGGTTTATATGAAATATGAAATTCATTTTTTCTTGTTTGTACATGGCATGAATAATTGACATTACTTATTTCTTTTATACCACCAATGATATGTGGCTTGTACCATGTTTACACCTATTATAATTCTAAATTTTACAGTAATACTCCAGATAATCTCTGTACACATGTTATCATTCTAAAATGAATTTCTTATTTTTCCCATACAAACGTACCTATTTGGGTTGGTTATAGGCTTTCAGGCTTTACTGCTGTTTTATGATCAGGGTAATGTTATGTTTTTGCAGTGGCATGTTGGTTTCATACAAATCACTCTGTACTTTGTCTAGAGTGCAAACTTTGTAAAACAACAAACTATGAAGAAAATAGAAGAATAAAGTATGAGTGATCTATGAATACAGGCAAATAAGGAACTGTCTATCATGTCATCATCAAGTGGTTAACTGGCATCTAAAGACATAGTCCTAACTAATTCCAGTTATGTATCAGAAGGCAGAGAAATACAAATCCATACTGAGAAGACAGCTAAAATGCAAACACAAACAAAATCAGACTGAAGAATAAAATGAGCAGAAGAAATAAAATGCCAGAATGATTTGTAAAGAAGTATCATAGAATAACTTTAAATATTTAACATAAGAGTCAACAATCCACTCAGAGAAAGTTTCTGCATAAACAGTTTTGAGATTGTCAAATATTATAGTGACCACCTTAGACCTTTCAAGAGGAAAAAAGTGGCAATTCAAAATTAAGAGGTAGACAAACTAGAAAGTTGCTGAAAGCCTTGAGAGACGAAGAAGTGATTTCATTGGTATTAATTTCCTCCCATTTCCTAAATAATGATTTAAATTAAATAAAATGGGCAGACAGGCAAATTTTAATTCCTGAATTGGAAATGAATGGTCTATGATGCTTCAGGTTCTTCATCAAAATAATAAAATTTTTTAAACTGTAAATCTTGTCATGTAAGAAGTTTTATTTTTACAGTTGCACTAAGTATAGAAACTCTATATAGACCCCTGGTAAATGTGCACAGAAACAATCACAGTAGCCAGCAGAAAACCCATGGATTTGTTGTTAACTTACAGTTTACCTGCCAGCATATATATACACCAACTCTCTCAAGAACTGTGAGGAGACATTACTATATCATCTTAGTTCATTCTTTGTGTCTTTACTATTAAACTAAAAAGGTCAGGTTTATTTTCTCAGTGCTTACTGTTACTCTCCTTTAAAAGACAGTTCATGTCTACATTTACATAGAACATAGTCATGGGATAATATAGTGATCCTATAATAATGTTATTTCTTGAATATAATTTCTTGAGTATTATTCAAGAAATGATAATATTATTTCTTTAATATTTTACTAATTCCAAAAAGAATGAATTTTACATAGTAGTTCAAGTTCACATTTTCATTTTTTAATTACTTAGGGAAGTAATGTAAATCTGGGTCTCTGATATCGCAGAGAAGAGTCCCAATTGAAGGTCTTCAGGCTAAAAGGCAGCTGTTCCCAGTGATTTGTTTTGTTATGGTTTAAGCTGGTGTGCAAATCCATTAGTAACTTCTGTTTTTATTAGAAATTTTTCCTCTAATAAATAATCTGGGTTTATTTAAACATTTAATTAAGCCCAGTTGTCATCATGTTTCCTTTTTAATTCAGTAATGTGGCTTTTCTTTTTATTCTTTCCAAGGAATATGCTTCAGCAGTTTATCTGAGAAGGGATGAAAAATTTGTATCCAGATGGACCTTCACTCTGACTGGACCTGACTTTTATATCTTTTCATGATTTATATCTTTTCATGCCCATACGATGATAAAGGTTAGGAAAAATCGTAATTTCTTCATTTTACTACAATTGTGACTCTTGCTCTCCACCTTGCCGATTGTATAAACTGGTGTATCTCCCTTTCTTGAGCATGAGAAATAGTGGGCTCAGTTGAAGAAATTACCCATGAATTTTTATAGGTGTAATTTTTTCCCCAGAAAGCCTAGACCAAGCTGTATGGAAGTCCTTGATACACACTCCAAAAATCAAAAAATCCAACCAAAAAAATCCCCCCCCAAAAATCCCACACGAAAGAAAACAAACCCAGTCCAAATAAAGCAGAGTCCTCCAAGAGAGAGCACCTAATAAAGCAGTTCTTCCTCTGCTTTGCAAATTTTTACTATGGCAGGTCTCAAACTAGCTGTGTCAGAAAAGTTCATATCCTATAAAATGCCAGATAATCCTGAATACTGTATGATTGTGTGTGTTTTAGCAAATTTGCAATTCTAAATGATGCAACTCTAAGTGAGCAGATCAATAAAGAGAAAGGTGCTGCTGAGAATCTTAGAGATGGATCTTAGAGATGGATGCTGCCTCAGCTTTTTCTTGGGGTCTTTTGAGGGTGTTTTGTTTTAATTTATTTTTTATTAAATCTTTTCTCTCTCTGCTGAGGTCCCACGGTTTGAATGCCCATTTGTTGCTAGACTGCATTTGGTGTGCTCCGGGAGCACATTTTCCACTTTAGTTTCATTCAAGGCTAATACAGTTCATGCACTCAGGCTGTTAGGTTCTTAGCATCAAAGCACAGTGAGCCAATACAATTAGAAAGACTGTTTCAAAAACACATTTCTGATCCAAACTAAAATACTAATATAGAAAAACTCTGAGTTTTCTCAGTACCAGTTCAATTTTGCAGTTACTTTAACATCTGTTTTAAAACAGTCATAGCAAAATTCCTGAAAACTGTTATAAATGTGTACATATAGTTTGAATTTAATCTCAGTTGTCTGGATGCAAGTAGTTGTGAGGTACCAGGCATCCAACCTACTAAGATGCTTGAAGAAAGACAGGACAAAACTAAAATTCCTTAATCTAAATACTGAATGTTTTCGGGGGAAACAAAAGTGCTAGTGTCTTATCACAAATGCCTCCGCAACCAAGGTGTAACGTCTAACATAGCTGTCATGGTTTAACCCCAGTCAGAAACCAGACCACACAGCCACTCGCTCACTGCCCCACCAGCAGGTTCAGGGAGAGAATCAGAAGGGTAAAATCTGGGAAACTCCTGGGCTAAGATATAGACAGTTGAATAGGAAAAGCAAACGTCACATACACAAGCAAAGCAAAACAAGGAATTCATTCACCACTTCCACGGGCAGGCAGGTGTTCAGCCATCCCCAGTAGAGCAGGGCACCTTCATGTGTAATAGTTCCTTGGGAAGACAAACGACATCACTCCAAATGTCCCCCTCTTCCTTCTTCCCCTCCACTTCATACACTGAGCATGATGTCACACAGTCTGGAATATCCCTTTGGTCAGTTTGGGTCACCTGTCCTGGCTGTGTCTCCTCCCAACCTCCCATGTACCCCCATCTTCCTCACCAGTGTATCAGTACAAAAAGCAGAAAAGGCCTTGGCTCTGTGTAAGCCCTGCTCAGCAATAACAAAAACATCTCTATATCATCAACCCTGTGTTCAGCATGAATCCAAAACACAGCCACATACCAGCCAGACACTGCGAAGAAAATTAACTGCCCCGGCCAAAACTGGCACACAAAGCTTAACCTTGTAGTAGTGAGTTTGGAGTAACTTCAGTTCTGCTAAAATAGGGGTAAGGAAGACTACTGAAAAACATTTAAGTAGATAAAATAATAAATAGTTTTAATATCCAAAATTCTGAATTTCACATTTCATTTGTAAATCATGAACAGTTGTATTGTATTTTAAATTTGTCCTGTACAAATGCAGATTTTATCTGCTGCCATTTTAATTTGACAGTATTCCATAAGCATTTTACCCCCATTTGCCCAGTATTCCACCACTCTACACTAGATATCATTTATTTAGAAAACCATATCCTAAGGCAATGCAGTACAAGAACCTTTCATGTTTAAATGACAGCTATTGAAAGAACAAGACATGCTGCAAAAATAATACTAGTGAATAAGAGCTTCCATTACAAGAACACATTAAGCTGATGCATTACCAAATCTCTTTGATGTTCTGTATCATTTATCAACAACATTAAGAATATGAAAGTATTATTCAGAATGATTGGTTTATTAAATCTGTTTAACATGTTTCACATAAAATATTAAAATTAAAAATAATAATTATATCTTTTAAAAAAATTTAATATTTTATTATACCAGAGTAAATATACTTCTTCTAAGTTAGCCCATTTGTCAGTGTTAATAGAATAAAGACTGGATTCCTAGAAGGAGGATATGTTTTTTCACAACAGAATCAATAAAACCCAAATACATTTCAAGTATATGAAAAAGGGGATGACTTTGCAGGTGTGTATGAAATAATATATAATTAAGGAGTTAAGTATTCCAAGAAAAGCAAACTGCAACTGTCTGAAAGCATTGGTGATCTCAAGTCTTAATGGCATCTACCTCAGTGCTTACTTTAATTAGTCTTTCATGGTAAAATTTTTCCCTCCTTCACATTCTTGTACTCCTGAAATAGCAGTAAATTACACATTGTCTCAACAGCTGATTCTGTTTAATAAATTAATACAGTTATTTCAAGAAAAGTTTCAAAATAAAGTAGGCATTATGTTACCTTTACATTTCATTGCAAAGCTTGGTCACATAATTGTAGATCATTGTTCTGGACCAGCGATCTTAAAAGATGAATCTTAGGGTTAATACTAAAGACAAGCCAGTAATGGTTCAGACACAGAGACAGGGGAAGGCAAAACATCAGCCCCAGCTGCCTGCAAGGATATAATAAGGAGTTGCTCTGCAGAAGTCAATAGTAAACCACACATTTTGTGCCTTTTTACCTCCCAGACAGTTAAAGAGTGTTGTTTTTAGCAGCAACCCTGCCATTTCCACCATCCTCCCCTTAGCTGCATTGCTAGGACATCAAACAAGACCCCAGTTGTGAAGCTTTTATGAACAGCAGTAATCTTTTGGGGTGATAGTCTAGTGTACAAAAGTTGTTGCCATGAATAACAAATCTTCGAAACATTCTAAATTTATGACAGTATTTTCCAAATCAATTTTTTTTTATTTCAAAGTACTTTTTACTTGACTGAGATAAAAAGAAATTTATCATGGCAAAACTATCTGCTCTTTTAGGATCATTATGCTTTTATCTGATAAAGAGAATTCTAAACTACAGTCTCATGAAAGAACAAATAAAGATAGCAACTTTGTAAATCCTAGGATGAATTTGTGTGAGCAATTCTGTGTATCTGTATGCAAAATGGCTCATGGCTGAGTAGCTGGAAATTCTGGGATGACAGTTGGCTATTTCAGCTGCTTATGTTATTAGAGAGGTTGAAATGGATGCCCACAAGAAATGGTATAATATGATTTTTCATTTACAATTTAAAGGAATGACTGTTCTGCTTCTGCTTTAGTGAAAGGATTTTTTTCCATCAAAAAAACCCCTTTTCTAAGTCCTTCAGGGGCTTCAGATTTTTGTTTACTTGCTTTTAATTAATAGAATTCAAATGCAAGATGATTCTACACAGTCAGAAATCAAAAGATATTTGACTGTAAATGCAGTCCTAACTTAGTAGTAGAAAAAGAATATTCTTTTGTTTTAAGTCCTAATGTTATACATAAAGAATTTAATAAACAAACAAAAAATTCCTCCAGGAATAATAGATACTAAATTTATATTCTCTGCAAACGATCGGTTTCTCTCTGGTATACCAAGCACAAATGGGATGAAATGGAATATTGAAATAATAAACTTTGCTAGATAGTAGCAAAATACCCACAGGTATGATTTACTTACAGTTGCCTGTCAAAATACCATGGTATTCGAAACTAAAATATCAGTGTCCTCTGTTATGAAACTATATTGAAAAGAACCTTGGAGGTTTTCCGTGACTTTAATGACATGAACAAACTAAAAACAGCCTGTAGAAGCACAAATGAAATTGTGCATGCTGTCAATTTTATGTGAGGTAATCAATACAGATGCTGAGAGACTTCTCTGTCTCCTAAATTGGAACCACCATAGTGGAACTTGGTATGGCAACACTCCAAAAGTGATACCACCCGTACTTCAGAGCAGACTGGGGCTTTTTTCCCTTCTTCATCACACACTTCAAGGTGACAAAGTTTTAACATTTTACTTTCAAATATTCATTGACCTTGCCACAGACATGACACCATATTTAAAATTTTAAATGTATTTTAAAATGTACAGCTCAGAAAGATAAAACTTACAGGAAGAAACCAATCACAGTTTTATTTCTAAAAAACTGAGGAAAAACCTTTCTGAAGGGTGTGGCTGCCTACCTGACACAAGAATCTGAAGGGGAAAACTGAATGACAGAGAAGCTGCTCTCTAATGCTCTCTCTCCCAAAAAAAAAAAAAAAAAAAGAAGGAAAAAAAAAAATCTGTTTACAGAGAGTATGACAAGATCGTTATAGCAGAGCTTACTCTTAGGGTATTCTGAGCTGTTTACAGAGTCTGCCTGCTTGGAGTAAACTCTAGCCAGACTCTGAGATGTTGCTAAATTTTTGTTTTAATCCTAAAAATATAAACGCCAAAATTCTACAAGACGTTTATATCTTTCACAAGATGGTCGGATCTTTCCACTAAATCTCACTTGATAAAAACTCTTAATAAACAGCTGTTCATAAGTCACTGTGCTCTCAAGGCTATTGACAAGTATCTTTGCTAGAGTTTTTGAGATTTCAAACAAAAATCATGAGGTATTTAAAAGAAACCATAATTCAAAAGCCAGAAAGTGATGTCTACACAAACTCAGTGATATCCACTGCCTTACATTTTATAAAACTTGAGGAAACCAGGGGTTCCAGGTAAAAAATTAACACCCTTAATAGAAACTGGATTAAAAATTAAGATATATTGGTGCCAGGTATATTATTTTTACTAGGTACAACGAAACAGCCTCTTTGGTTGATTCCCCCACAAGGGAAGGACAGAGTAATTTCCATTACTACTTCAAAAATTCTTACTGGAAAAGAAAAAGCAGCTTTTAATCATTAAAACTCCTCCAGCAGTGACAAGTAATTCAATGCCTACCTTGGCAACCTCATGGGGGCCTCTTATTAATTTGAACTGCATGCTTTCTTGGCAAAGGAAACATTGCTACTGATTTCTACCATTTCTAACAAAGACCTCTTTTCATGGGCCCTAAACCTGGGAATTCTCTGTTACAATCTGGTATCAAGCACACAGTGTGCAAATGTACAATATGTGGAGCATTGGGGAATCTGTCTTGAGTGGCCTGGGTTGCAGGGACTTGAAAATAACCATCCAGTGTGTGCCAACTCTCTCACACTGCAAGATAACTGCCTATTCATAAAACCTAAAGAGTATTTTATATCAGTAAGCCGCTTTTCTACCTGATTTGTAGGAACAATTGAGGCAATTAGGTGCACTTTTGGGTGTCTAAATAATGCCAACTATGCCTGCAAGTAATTGTATGTTGAAAAATGCAACATTCACCTAAAAAAAATGAAAGAACACATATTTATGTTGCACGGCTTATATAGAGTACATGAATGAATCATGATTTCTGCACAATAAGAAGGAAGAAATAACATAGACTACCACAGACTGCAGAGGCATGTGGGCAGGAAAATTCATCATATAAGGTGTCTGAGAAAATCCAGGGGGAATTAATGATCTGCTCTATTCAAGAACATTTAAAAAACAATGCCATCTGGCATTAAGTAGAATTCAGGCCAAGAGCTGGCAGCAATATAGGTTTGACAACCTTGACATAAAAACTACTTACTCTCAGTGCCAATTATGGTCTCCTTGCCAGTTCAAAAGCATATCTTTCCAAGAATGGCATTTAGCCCCTACTGGCATCTGAAACAGCACACAATCTTTACACCAGAGATTAAAGTAAAAACACTTATGCAAAGCACCAAACAGAGATAACAGCATAATCTGGATAAACACACCAAATACTAAATCAGTGTTCATTATGTTTAGAACTAATAAGAACTGACATCAAATACTAAAAAAAAGAAAGAGCGTTCATTTCTCTAGCTGGAACCTTTGAAATATAGTTTGCTTTACTTATTCTAATAATTTTGTAAGTCAAAATGCTTTCAAAATTTTTTAGAAAGGGTCCTAGTTGATCATTGCTTTCCCTACAGAATGGAACTTCCTCAGCAACCTATTTCTTACCAAGTGCATTTTCCTAGGCTAGAGACAAATAGATATAACTGAGACAAGCTTCTTCCACAGCATTGTCTTCACTATTAAAAGCCAAAAATTAGCTCTATTCAAGTACTATTTAACTGATTTCAGATAGCTAAGAGAAAAACATGATCTTATTTTATATGTTATCAAGTCTCAAAGCTTCTATGTCTGTCCAAAACTGATAGACGTGGCCTCTCTTCTTTTAAGTGCAAGAACTCTGTTTCAGTAATGGGCACTGAAGAATGGATGCAATATCTTAATCCAAGACTGAATTTAAGAAGAAATAATAGGATTTCTGGGAGATAGCTATGATCGCCTTCCATGTTAATCTAAAAAGAAACCCATTCTTATATTTTAAATTCTCAGATATAAGAACAACACAGGGTTAAAATTTTTAGAAGTACCATGACAATTCTCAAGCAATGGCTGTCCACCTCTAAGATGTTGAAACTATTGTATAGGACTTACTTTTCTGATTGGTTGAAAACTACATAGTGGGTTAATGAAGGTGTTATTTTATAAAGTGCACAGCATCAGTATATGCCAAATTTTATCATGTAACTTGCAGTCGCCACAGAGATTCCCAAATGAATTCTTGATACTCAGTTATTTTGCTTTCATTGTTACTAAAATTTATGCTAATTCCCTAGTGAGAAATCTAAAAATGTATGTTACATATTTGGAGGAAAAAACATTGCATCTGAATTTTAACTTGTATAGAATGTCTGTGTCTGAAGATAAACTATTTTCTTTAAAAGGACACAAGTCACCAATTGTTAATAAATATGAAAACCTAATCCTTTTAAGATGTGAGTATTTAAAAATGGTAACAGTACTACATCGCCTATGTGATGTAAATTATTTCCCCGCTGCTTTCACATTCTCTGATTCTAGACTTTTAGAACTGTACCATCATTAGCTCTTTCAGAACAGAAGGAGGAAAGAATAAGGGAATTGCAGTGTGGCTATGATTAACTAAATTGTCAAAGAGTAAAAATAAACTTCTCCATCTACATGTATTGCAGGAAAAAGCTTCTCATATGTGTTTTACAATTAAAGTAGTTGAGGCAAAAATATGCAAAGTTTTAAAAAGCAGCCAGAAATAAAAAAAAAA
>VZTI01003563.1:462032-657578 GCA_013397865.1 Struthidea cinerea
AAAAAAAAAAAAAAAAAAAAAGAGAAAATCTAAACTAACTTGTGACCTTTGATCTGATTTACAGACCTGAACTGAACTCCAGATATGACAGTAGCTTAGTAAGATTTTACCTTAGGCACTTTGCTATCACTGAATCAGCAAACTGAGGATATCAAGCTATAAAAAGGACAAAAGAGTAGCATACTTTAAAATATATTTGAAAATGCATACATGTAATTATTTATGTTCCATAGATTATATATTTAGTTAGATATCAGCGAATATGACATTTCAGTTACTTTTCAGACACAGCATTAGAGAAGTCAATAACAATGTACAGTTAATGCTTCTATGCAAAATACTATGTTTGCTGTGATTTCATGTAGTATTAGAGAAAAGAGATGATTAAATAAAGGGAAATTGAGAAATAACACTGAATTCAAACAAATACTCATTTGCCAAGTAGAAATTAAGAAAAAACATCTGCAAAGCATATACAATTGATGGAACTATTGGCATTTTGTGACTATGTATTCATTTAGCACATTTTTGCAGTATTTTGTATTAGCTCATAATGAATCTCACCCAGTTCACATACAACTATACAACTCTATAATTTTATAAGAATTTGACCTTAGTCAATGCCTGCAAGTAAAATGCAAATGCCATTGACAACCTCCCAAAAAATTAGGGCTTTTGGTCTTTCTCAACAGAATCACTGTTAAAGCAAAAACAACATTAAACTCAACCCTGCTTTACAGACTGCTAGAATAAAACCAAAACCAACCAAAATGTAAACTAAATATGGCTATGCAAACTTTACTGATGCTTAGAAATTTCATGGTTCTGTTCTAATTTATGGATTGGAGCCTCCAACCAGGTCATCTACATGCCAAAATCACAGAACACCTTTGATGCATTGTATCCCCTCCAAAGAAGAACCATGAAACAAGAAGTATTCCCCTCAGATTAATTGTCCTAAAGAGTATGATGCAAAATCTACTGAGAAAGTATGTCTTAGTAAGACTTTTTTCATAGTAAATTTGTAAGCACAAATATGCTTATTTATACAAAGATTCAATTTGTGTTAAAAACATCCATAGTGATTGGCATTTTTGTGTACATATGTAAATAAGATGCAAAATACTAACACTGCTACAAAAGAGCAAATATGTTAGATCAATGTTGTGGATAATTTATGGGTAGCTCATTCTAACTCTATTAGAATATCAGAATAATATCCAATTAGCATTTTGGAATAATTGAAAAAAGTGTGTAAACATGTAAAAGTGCTAAGATTTTTAGTTGCTATAATTCCCAAACCCTTGTTTTATTCCAAATATGGCATTGGGAGTAACATTTATGAAAAACAAGGACTGCCCTAGTCCTGTGATGATCAAGATGAACAAAAAAAAAGTTTTTAACTTTGAGGGGGTTTTTATTTCCACAAGCCAGATAAGATTGCATGCCATTTTACTCTTACTCAGCAATGAGTTACACAAAAAGATTTTTCAAAAAGACCCTGGTGGCACTCATGCTTAACAAAAGGTAATGTGCACAAAACCTTGTTTATAATAAACCATTTTCATAGTTACAGGTTGTGCACCAGTATTCATTACTGAAATAAAAAGGAAAAAAATAAAAAGAGGAAATAGAATATTTAAGACAAATTTATTTATGAAGGGAAAAAAACCCCACAATCATATTTACCACATAGTAGTTTTAGTCAAGGTGCAAGTGAAACAAATGTTGCTATGTTCCATAATACTCTTTATCCTATTTAGGGCGTGTTCAGGGACACATAAAAGGGGTGTCCAGAAGGAAAATAAACTAGAGTCTCAGGCTTTTCTCCTTTACCACCTTGAAATAATTCTCTATTCATAGTCAACAATTTTAACCTCTGTGATAGGACAGAAAAAATAACAAGATTATATCTTAAAACAGTTTAGGTCAAAACATGAAGGCATTTTGGGACATGAAAGCCAGCGCTATTTTAGCAGGAGTTTAACACAGAGCTTTTCTGAAAGCAGTTGGATAACCATACAGTAAGCAGTGGTGATTTATGTGATTGAAGCAGATCCTATAATGTTCAACATCTGCCATCAGATTAAATGTTTTGATTCTTAAAAGCACATAATTAAAATAACCAAACCTGGTTTGGAAATTATTGTGAGAATATAAATGTTCAGCAAAGGAAGGGGGGAAATCAGGGGCAAAGTGAGATAAATGTGTTTCACTGTTTGAATGTCTAGTATCTCTGAAAACAATTGGACCTTCCAAACCAAAGACTCTCCCAGGTAGCTGGCACATGATACTTCTTTCATGAAATCTGTGAGAAGCAAGTGAAAGCATTTCCCCTCTGATGCCTAGGACAATTTTTAAATATTCAGGAGTAGATGTTCATATGTCACAGTTAAGCAGTGAGAAGCTCATTAGTATTGAAAAAAAGAATCATAGAAACAAGTTCCATACAACCTTCATCACAGAATGTTTGTCCAGCTCACAGCTTCAACCTCATCTCCAAATGTTCCGTTTCCTAAAAGGCACTGCAGAAAATATTTCACAAAAGATAATACAGATTGAGTGTCTCAACAATATGTAATAGATAGAATTATCACTTGCTTGGGTAAGATTTTTCTACCTCCACAGTGTTTATTCCCCTATTTTACTTCTCCCCCACTTTGACTAGATGTAAGCCTTAACTAAATTTATTCAAACAAAAATTGATTATTGCATAAATCTTTAAATTGTTTTAAAGCTGTAGCCTTGTGACTGAAAATGGTTTGTTATGAAAATCAGAATAAAGCCATTTTGGATTGGTTTATGCTTCCTTTTTTTTCTAATAATAACTAGTATTAATTTATTAAACTATCACTGATTTCCTAAAAATAATAAAGTTTGTTTTTATTTCAAATATAAAAACAAAATACCTGAATGAAATAGTTGATATAACAAACCAGTAATTAAAAGAGAACATACTGAGGGATTTTATATACAGTACTGATTTCTACATGAAGGAGAACACAAATCTATGGTTTATAAAATACCTTGGCAAATGATCATTCATTAGTTTATTTTCTGAGCAATAAATTCAAAGTTTAGTGTAGGAAAAAAAGAGTATGAGGTAAATGCCATGTTTGTGAAATATCATTAAGAAAAGGAGCAATGTCTGACTTAAGTTTACTCTAAGAAGCTGAACTGCAGATTATTAAATTCTTGTAATTGTAGGTTTATGCTACAAGCATGGAATGCTGCAAAAATAACCATACCCACCAAAGTCCATCTACTCTCTTCACATGTAGCACAAGATGAACATTTACAGTCATTAGAATATGTACATTTGTGTAAAACAAGTTGCTACTTACGTATTCTTCCTCTTTAAACCAGGTAGCAATAGAACAAAGAAAAAAACTCTTACTAAGGCTGACAAGCTGCAGGTAATCAAAGATATGGAAAAGAGAGGCAGGTGTGATGGGCTTCTATACAGACAAAAAGTTATATTGATATTTAAGAAAAAGTAAAAATACTGAGTCTTCAAAATTTTATATAAGGCCACACCTTACATGCTTTGTGTTTGTTTCACTTCAAATCCTTGACCAGACCTAAAGGTAGAAATGCTAGTTCTGGTGCAAGGTTGCAAAGCAACAGGACAAGAAGAAATGGCCTCAAGCTGCACTAGAAGATTTTCAAGTTTGACATTAGGAAAAATTTCTGTACCGAAATTGGGATGGTGTTGAAATGGGCTGCTCAGGGAAGTGGTGGAGCCACCATCCCCGGGAGCGTTCAAGAAATGACTACGCATGGCACTCTCTGCTGTGATTTAGTTTACATGATACTGTTCAGCCAAAGGTTGGACTTGGAAGATCCTGGAGGTTTTTTCCAACTTTGATGACTCTATGATTGTACGCTTATGTGACCTATTATAAGCAGAAACTTGTACTAAACTTTGGATATGTAACCAACCAACGTTATGAAGCCTGTTGCTGCAGGGAGTCTACATTTTACTGAGGCCCAGCAAAACCTCTTCGATATCCACTTGGAATATTTGCTTGATTTGTCATTCTCATGTTTCAGTGTTTTATGGTAGGACACATAAGTGTCTTCAACAGAACAAAATTTAAAAACTTTTTTACTGGAAAAAGCAGTCAAATTGTTAGTCCCATTTTTTACCTTGCCTGTGAAGTTGAAGATAAATTCTGTGCCTACTCTTTCTAAGATTCTCCTTAGGTTCTACTGCTAATTCCCCAGCTTTCTTTCAGTGGACCACCATTTCTCCAATCTGAGGACATGAATTTCTGGTTTGTGTTTTCTCTTAAGAAAAGATAACAGATGTAGTCTAAAGACATAAAACAAAACTTAGTCAAACACTTGATTTCTTGCCAATAAAGCACAGGAAGATTTTCCTTGTTAGAGAAATGGAGTCACCCTGCGTATAAAACCCATCAATATAGGTCTAATTTTTCTTTAAAATTTGTATTGGTTACTCCTGTGGGCCACAGCCTAAGGCTTGTCTTCTCTGTCCTTTATTAGCTGTACTACTAAGTTGCTACAAAAACCTATTCACATTCTTCTTAGGTTGATCTCTTCTCACCCTGAAATTAAGCTACTGAAGGATGCTTTTCTGGCCCTTATAACTTCCAGCTTCCTTTGTCAACAAATAGAATACAAAACAGTCTTTTGCATTACTATCCTTCTGCCTCTCCCTACTGCCTACCACACTGTGCAGGAACATGAAAGATCCATTGTGTTATAAAGCCACAGAATGTATCACTCCTTATTCCTCTACCACTATCTGGTCCAGATTTAGAATCCTCAGCCAAGACCATCCCTCCCTCAGATCTCACAGCACAAATCTTCCTCTGTCAGTGGCACTGCTATTCCTATACCCCTTCCAACCACTGCCAAACACAAGACTGTTTCCACCCCCATTCTGTAGCTGAAAGTCCACAGTGCCATCTGGATACTTACCTAAACCAAGCCATCCATGTGTCAGAGCTATGCCTGGTGTTTGGTAAGGCTATAAAGTAATTATCACAAATTTTTTTGAGCTGTTTTAACTAATAAGTGAAGATAAAAAACTCTGCATTGGGTGTCCCACAGGCACACTTTTTCAGCCCAGTTTCACATGCGTTTTGTCCAAAATCACCTTAGATAATGTTTTCATCCATAATTATTTCCTTTCCAAATGAAAGATGAAACTTTGGCACATTGCTGCAAGGAGAGGGAGACTGAATAAAGAAAGGAGAGTTTTCACTGGTTTTTAGGTCAGTACAAACCATTTTGAGTAAGTAGTCTGACTCTTTTTAGAATACAGGATTTAAAATTTATACAATATCAGTCATTAAACTTATGACTTTATAATTCATATCATTACACAGTGACAAAAAAGGTATCCATTTTGGGAGGCACAATACAAAAAAAAAAGGAATGGTATTTAAACCAACAAGTGGTCCCTCTCCCAGAAGGCATTGGTGAACATACAAGCCAAACTGAGTGTGGGAAGGATGTCAATGTCTAGGCAGACTGAGTAATGTTACCGTATTTGCTTAAGTGGCGATAACCCAACAGAAAAGACAAAATAAAACAGTGGTATGGCAGGGGACATGGGAGAGGAAGAAAAGTGGATATATTACAGAAGAGGAAATAAGAAAACTGAGACCACTGACGTGATAATTGGGTAGGAGGCTGTGCAAAATATGACAGCTTTTGTATTTATTCTTCCCTGCTGCAACTCTGCACTGGATCTCCCTGTGTAAACCTCAGTGTTTTATTGCAAAGACCTAGATGCTTAGAGGACATTACAGAAGAGTCCTTTCCTAAATGCCTCTGTGTGGATGCAGTCCTTGTTGGATACAGCTTTGCCCTATCTCTTTTGGTAACTCTGTCTGTGGTACCTTAACTTGCTTATACCACATCTCTGGCTGGTGGAATCTCAAAAGAGAAGGACTTCAGAGAAAGATGTTCACAGTCTGAACATGAAGCTTGTTGCCTGTGCTTCTGCATCTATGGAAGTTAATGTGGTGAATTTCATTGGTTGAGAGGTGATAAGCACAGGGCCATTTTGAGAATGCAATTACCTTTATTAAACATGACTACACCCAAGTCAGTAGGTTTTTTTACTATGGAAAAAAAGCATATTTTTCCATGGAAGCATTTATCCATTATTAATAATATTCTGGTTTCTTGTAATTGTTGTATTTACTTCCTACATATAAATTCTATTATATTGTAAAGAAAGAATTCTTTGGAATCAGAGACATTAATTTTATTATTTTGTTTTTCAAATCTTATGGAATATCTCAAGATCTATAAAAACATGATTAAAGGGTTAGAGAGTTCTTACTCAACTTTTTCAAAGGTCCAATGTTGTATATAAGACATTCAGGATTTAAAACAATAATAGAACCAAAAATAATGCCTTAATTTATTGGCTGAAATGCTTCCCAAGTAAACTTGAAATAAAGAATTTTGAATTACAAGTTTCAGAAACATAAACTTTTATTTTTTAATTTTCTGCAAAATTATGGATATTTTGTCTTTTAGATCTAGTAAGGCTTATATCACTGGTATGATTTCTTTATCTGTCAGACTGTCACTGAAAATTAGCACATTTTGTCTCTAAACCCACCTGGACAGGAATTTTCCACATTTATCTTTGGCCAACCTTCCTTCTGTAATTGTCAGTTTAGATTTATAACTCCAGTGTAACCCTTCCCTATTTTATAAATACTTTAAAATTTTTATTTAACTTATTATTTATTATTTCTTTTCTATTTTATGAACAGTTCCTTTTAGGCAAATATTATTTCTCAATAGCATAACTCAGAAAGAAGCACCACAAGAAAGTTCTTCAGGTTTTATGAAGTTTTTTAGATTTGGACATTAAATGAATTTTGTATTCAGTCTAGTTAGTGGAGATGCATTATAAATTGAGGTCCAATTTTGTAATTAAGTAGAAGAGTGAATTCATGGAGGTTAAACAGAAGTAAAAGATATGTATGCTTTATTCTAGGTCAGCATGACCTTGTCTTTGTCCTTGCTAGACAGTACTGAATCTTGAAACTGCCCATGTAATCTGAATTTTTACCTTCCTGTAACAGCGTAAAGGTCCTTACTCATTTAGGGTGATAATAAGTAAGCCTCTTCATAGAAATTGAAATTACTGAAATTAGTCACCATTCCTGGTTAATTTTAAACTATGACTGTCCATTTCTGAACTATTCATATACCATAGAATCACTACAAGTTCTACATATTGGAATATCTTATTTCTGCCTAGACTAAAAAATCCTACCCAAGTGTCTCTACAATAGAGCAACAAAACCTCCAGAAGTAGAATAAACTTTTCTTTTAATTTTTAATTTTTATTTCTACAATTCCGAAATAAAAAATTAAATTAAGATAAACTGTGGTGCCACTACTGAAATACTCAGATTTTCTTCTTCATTGCATTTTGGTATGAACTCTGTGTTGGGTTGTCCCTCAGGGCATCCTCCTGGTCCTTATGCAGACCACCTCCTGTCACTCCTCTACGCGCCCTTCAGTGGGCAGACGAGTCGGAGTCAGGGGTTGGTTCCATGGGCAGTTCCCAAGTTTAAAACCCCCTCCCCTGGAGTTTCAGACCTACCTCATTTTCCAGAATGATCCCAGTTTCTGTACCCCTTATTGGTTGTTGCCCAGTTTCTCCTCCCCAGTTCAATCCCCATTAGCTACTCGTACCCTGGACCCTTCCCTTTCGCCCTATCTCATTGGTTCCCGTTGTATCCTCCCCTTTTTCCCTTCCTTAAAACCTCGGGTACCAACGCTGCTCGGGGGGATTGTTCTTCGTCCGGACATCCGGTAGGCGTTGTCCTGGTCACCGAAGGGTTTCCTCCTCCTCGTGGTTGTTTTACTCCCGCGGGCCCTCCTAGGGAAGGACAGTGCCAGCCACTCTGCCAGCTCGGGAGAGAGCGCACGCCAGCCGCCTGGCCCGCTTCCCCGGCAGTGCCTGCCCTCTGTGCGGCGCTCAGCCTCCCAGCGCTCCAAACCTTGAGCCGCAGGCGAGGTCCCTGGCCGGCCTTCGTGGGGGTCTGATGGAGCCCCTGAGGCGGACAGCCCCGGCCGGCGGATCGCTCTGTCAGGACTACCACTGAATTTGTTTAAAGTTTCTCTCTTTGATCACTCTCTGCAACTCACAGGAAATATGCAGTATGCCGTCTTGAAACAAAGATTCAGGGACATTATTTCCTTAACTTCAATTGAAAATTACAAGTATTGCTTGCAAAACTGTAAGAAAAGATAAATTCTACTGATTTTTTATATCTTTGAGATAATAGTATCATATCAATCAGTACTGATAATAAATAAATAAATAAAAAGAAAAATATTGTATTATAATTCTCTATTAAAAATTAAAACTCTGATGCTTACAGAGGAAAAAAAAAGAATATCCTTAGAATGCAATTTCAATGTCAAGTAGGGTTATAATTTATATTTTGCAATCAGTACAACTCTTTTTTATGTTGAAGTGCTGGTGTTTTTCTCAAGTCCCTTTTACTGCTAAAGAATATAAAATACCAGACTTTTCAGAGTACCCATGATATTGAAGTTCAATCAATCAATCAATAGAAAGAAATACCCAAAACAATAGAAAGAAATAACCAGCCATTGAATTTATCTTTGTCAAGAAAACTTCAACAGACATCAATGCTTGGGTAAAACTCGTGCAAGTGCTTCTATTTCAATAGTATATTAATTGAAGCTTTTTTTATAAGTTTCTTTTTTAAGGTCTGTTTTACATTTGAGGATGATTCTTACAAAAATTTTATTCAAGCATGAGGTGGAAACATTACTGACAATTTTCTTCTGCAATCTCCTGCATTTTTTAATTAGTAGATTAAAATTCAACAGCTGCTCTAATGGAAATGTGTGCCGTAGTTTACAAAACCTACCTCAGATATCCATTCAACATTGAATCTTACCAATGTTTCTGAAGAAGATGTAGAGAACAGAGCTGTCGTTTTCTTCATTCCTTGTATTTCTTTTTCAAAAAAAAATACATCTTTTCCTTTGGAAAGAAATAAGAAAAATAATTATGGGGCAGGTTAAGATGACAGAACAGTCAATCAGTCTTGTGAACAGACTCAAAAGTAAAAGTGATCTCTAAAATAATTAATCCCTTTGGTACTTCTCGGAGAATTCTGATCTTGTGTTTTCTGAGAAATTATGAAAATATTGCTCAGTGGGTTTTGGTTTTTTTCTTAATTTTGTAGTTTCCCCACAGCTTCTTTTCAAAAGTATTTCTGAACGAATGTTTTGGAAAGCAGTGGTGTTTTTCCAAAGCTGATTAGGGTTAAAATGCAATAGTTCCAATTACTCTGGACTTAGGACAAGACTGAAAGTGATTTTCAAGTCTTATTCAAGGTTATTTCCCACCTGAAGCTGGGATAATGTGCAAATGTAGGTAACCATAGCAAAATAGCCCAGCAAGAAATGTTGGATTTTTATAATGAACTTTATAAATATAAATACATTTTTTAGGGAATTCAAAACATGGGGGTTTTGTCTAAAACATATAAAACACATAATAGACTGTTGTTAGTTGCTTGGCAAGAATATGTTTGATTTTCTGTTGAATTTCATATTTCATATTGATGTATTAATTTAAAAAATTAGAAGCTGAAAGACACTTGACTAATTAAAACAAAACAAAATACTGTTAATATTATTGGAGATTTGGCAAGAGCTGTTATTGAATCAGACGACAGAAAGTTATATAATCCTTATATTATTAAGGTGCTCTTGTGCTGAGTGTTTCTGGGTTTCGGTGGGTTTTTTTTCCCCAGCTGTTTATTCCTTAAAAGAAGGGAGCAGGAGATGGTTTGCATTTTGTACTTGGTTAGAAGAACCACAGCAGGGAAAATATGATGAAGAAATTGAACAGTTAATCTTCTACATGCACGTTTGAAAACTGCAGTTCTGTTCCCAAGCATATTGTACTTATTTTGTGTGCATTGTACGTCATCTGTTAATATTGCCACTGCCTGGTACAGGCCACAGGTGGTGTATTGAGTTTGCGAGGTCTCAGGATGAAGATTTGCCAGGCTTGCTCTGTTTGAACTCATCTTGATGTGCCTGGCGTCTTGGTTTTTCTTTACCTCAGAGGGGCTGGGGAAGGTTGACCATAACGCCATATAAAGGCATTCACGTTTTAAAAGGTATATATAACAATTTTAACTGCGGCATTATTAATGATATTTTGTCATTAGTATTCTCTATTATGTGACTGGTGTTATTTGTTTTGTTTTTCTTTCTCTTTTTCTGTAACAGCTGCATCTTGACTAATAGTAATTCTACAATTAAATCATCAAGTTGTCAAGAATATTAATTATAAATTCTTGTCTTTATGTTTCTTTCTTCCTCTTTTACCCATAAAATATTTTGAGCATAAAATTGAAGCCTTAAGTCCCACATCACTTTTTTCTCTGATGAAATAACATCAGTTCAACACTGATGTAACATCCCACTACTAATATTCATATGACTTTCATGGAATTCTTAAGTGTTCAGACAGCCAAAAGGTGATTCTGAAATAAAACTTGCCTCTGTACAATTACTTTGCCTCTATTATACCTGTACATGTTTCTTGCTGGGTAATAACAGAAGTTCCATTGCTTCTTTCTCCACAGATTCTTTGTTTCTTTTTTTAAATTTTTCCCTGATGTATTTAAAAAAAAAAAAAAAATTCTTTCTGTTTTGCATGAAGAAAAGGTAAAATATGTTAACTGATGTCTTCGCCTCTCTTCACTGGCTATGTAATTAATCTGTCAGTTGTATACATGTAACTCCAATAATTCTAAAATGTCTCCATTGCTTGCATATGTTTATCATAAAAAATGGGATGCATATTAGCAGAACATTAATTAATTAATTATTAATTCTATAATAAATGGTCATCTGTGATAGTATATCTGTGGTGTGACCAAGGTTTTCAAAATACAAATTTACCCAAGAGTAAGTTGTGTGATATTTCATTGGTATTGCCAATCATCTTCAAAAGAAAGTTCTTCCCTCTCCTGGTGGCAAATATGTTGAGCTGATAGTGACTTCTGAAAAGTCAGGAATAGTATCACTGGAAAAAATCTGCCACTTTGGCATCACACTCTCTCAGAGTACTGAGGACAAAGCCATGCAGAGAACAGCCAAGGTGGACTCAGACTGGGAGGTGAAAGCAGAATGTCCAGAATGAGGGAGGTATCTTACTCCAAGCACAAAAATAAATCTTGTGTACCTGGCATTTACCACTCTTCTATCTGGGTGTAAAACTGGCACAACTTCTAGTCCATCTATAAATCACTTCATGCCATTGGCTTTTCTGTCCATCTTAATGTAAGATAAGAGGATAAGATTTTGAATATCAGTGCCCTACAGTGGTGGAACAATACTGCTGAAAATTAATGCTGGTTTGGACTGTGACTAAACTATCACCCAGACTGATATTTTCTGAAACTGATTGATCTACAGTGCTAGTTGAAATTAGAAGAAAATTAGACATTAGAAGAAAATACGGGAAATTTGGGCCTGGGTGCTGTCTGGGAGCAGCCCAAACTGTGTGAGCATCCAGCTGCAGGCTGTGTTGTGGCAGGGATCTCTCAAGGATGCTGAGGAAGGACTAACGAAAGAGCTCCAACAGTCCAAGTGCTGAAGGAGCCACTGAAACTCAAATCTCACATGCAAGACCAGTGGACACTCCACTAGTACAGCTTTAATTTATAGCTGTAATCATCACCCAAACTTTACAGAAGTAATGAACTTGATATACAGGCAAAAATTGTGAGATATTTCATTGCAGACTGAGGACTGTATTAAAGCAAGTGAAGTTGTTACAATTAATGTATTCTGTCTGTGTAGATAATTTTAGCTGTATTTATCAATATTCAGCATTTTCACCAGTTGTCTTCTGTCGCTGTTGCACCAAGAGTGGCGAGTAACGACACAATCCAAGTTCAAGAAGAAAGTGCTTATTTAATTAATTATAAATTGGTTTATCTAACTTGGTTCCCAAAGATGACAGGTTATTGGTTCTTTGGCCAGCCAGCCCCTGTCCTATTGGCCAAAGCTCACAACACCTGCTTCAAAATATTATTTCACTGTGTACAATAACTCTGAAAAACAGACCCCACGTGCACAGATAAAGAACTAGTTTACAAAACCCCATAGCAGTGTTTTTCATAGCTTTCGTGAGAAACACAGAGCTCTCACAGAATGCTGCAGAAAGCTGAAAAACGTCTCTGCCAAAGCTTTTCAGCGTTTACAGTCTTCCTCATGTTTTAATCCTCATAGGGGTTCTTTATTATTCTCTTCAAAATGGCTGTCACAGAACATGACTGAAGAAAATACCAGTTTTTCCATACTAAGTGTTGTATAAAGTCTAGATTTAATAAGAGTCAAAGGTAAATAACTTTTACTGGTCCTAAAATTTTTAAGAGAAAATATATATGAAGAAACCACCACCACCTGAACATCACAAAGATGCATGACAAATACATTTTTAAAAGTAGCTGTAACTGTAGACAAGTGTCTATTGAGGAATTTCTGTGCTATATAAATTAGGTTAAGTCTGAAGATTTTATCAAAGCTTCTTTCTGCTTCTCAGAGGCAAACTTGAAATAAGGCTTAATTTTCTGAATCTACTTTTTTTTTCCCGCTTTATATTTAGTGATAGACAATCTAAAAAGCATGAGGAATATGCAGGTAGAATACACGTAACTGAATTACATAAGATTTAGGCTTTCTAGAAAAAATAACATTAAGAAACGGGAAGCTGGAGTTAAAGTTTTGAAAATTGATGAGAAATTTTGGAGTATTTTTTTCAACAGTGCTTATCTATCTATCCATCCATCCATCTATTAAAAATTTTTATCTTGACTATTTGATCCTGATAGCTACAGTATCTCTATTCCTATATAATATATTCATGTTCCCTTTTGTTCTATAAATACACACAAAGACCATGAACCAACATATGAGTAATTATGTTTATTTTTCTTTATTTTGTGTTAGCAAAGAACATTGCACAGATGGTTTATAAAGTTTTAATTAATAAAATATGACGAAGTGAGAAATCTTATGTTACAACTCATGCTAGTGTGAATTGTTTGGGTTGGGACAGTTTCGTTTTTAAATGAAGATTTCCTGAATTCTTTTCTGTGATGTCTGTTTCATAATAATTTATTTCTTTTAGCATTTAGTGTCTGGTATAGCCAAAGCAAACATTTTTCTGATGTTAATGAGTTCTGTACTAGTAAATTCCTTCATATTTTCAATTTATATCTAAAGTGAGTTAAAATTACATCTAGATAGTTAGGATTTATCTGATACTTTAGACTTTGTTTTTGTTTGTTCATATACTTTTTAGCCTTTACGTGTTTTAGAATAAAACATTTCATTTCATATAAGAAAAGGTGTTGGTTTGATTCATAATAATCACTTTGCTGCAGGAATAAATAGCCTTTATTTTTAGTAAGTAAACTCTGAATAAGATTTCTCTAGGTGTACTAACTTCAAATTACTAGTCTTTTTCCTTTTATCATAATATTTTGAAGCTTTTTATCTTGATCAATTTCCTTTTAACATTCTTTGCAAGAATGTTTGACCAAGTGTCATTTTTGTTGAAACATTAGTGCACTACCAGATTCTTTGATCTGCTGCAATGTTACAAATTTTTATTCACAGGGTTGTCAGAAAATAAAAAAAAAAAATCAGAATGTATGAAACTTATGCCCCAAATTTGTTTTAGGAAATTAAGGACATCTTGGAATACTAAGAGATGATCAGATCCAGATTAAACAGCTGAATATCAGGATTTAAAAATGAAAATTATGTTTCTGAAAAAATTGTATTGCTGATATCACTCTAAGACACAGGAAGTAAAAACTGCTCTTTCACTCCTATAAATATGCTAATATTAAGTCAATTGTTACAGTACCTCCAAATGAAATAGGCAGTTGCCAAATACTTCAAGTGGAAGGTGTCTTGGAAAAGAAATATATATTCAAAAATATATTTAATCAGAAGCCAAGCATACGTGCCCTGACATAGAAGAGGTTCCATTAAATGACTAGGCATCTTAACACTAAACCAGATTTAGTGCCACAGACTCAGAAGACATTACAAATCAAGACAAAGATCTAAGCCAGGTACCAGCAAGGATCATCTTTCAGTAACGTGGTAGTATATTAGGAGCTTACAGAAAGCTTGCACTGCATGTTAGAAAAGCAGTATACCTTGGTTTGTGGTTTGATCATCTTTTAAACTCAAATCATGTTGCACAGAGAGCATGTCTCAGGGAAATCTTTCAGACCCTGGGTCTGAGAAACGAATGGTTCTTCCCTGACTGTACCTTATGTAGTCATTTATGGCAAGAGCCAGCAAAACACTTTAGCATCTCTTTAATGTCAAGCATGCAGTCAGGCTACTTGACACAGTATGTTTAGGTAGTTTATTAGATTGTAGAAATTACTGTAAAATGTAAACAATTTTGCTAGCTGGATAGGACACGGTCATATAAAAAAACCAATTCTTTAATTACTAAATGAGAAAAAATGCTCTGACATCATATTACCTGAGTGTATGATCACTTGGAGAAAAGACAACTCTGTCTGAGAGTCATTTCAGTTGAATGAAACACCGATTTTCTAAGCCAACTAGAAAGAGGTTGGTGAGCCAAACTTTCACAGTTAAAAATTGGTACTCGTCTGAACCTATATACTTACATGAAATTTAAACAGTAAATTAATGAATCTTTGATATCAGCAAAATTGCATCAGTTAGCAAGAAATTTCCAATTTTTTTCAACTCAGTTATGGGCACAGGGCATTTTATGATTGGACTTCATACTCACAGATAAAAATCTGACGTAAACATAAACAAAATCATACCTGTAAACAGACAAGCTGCAGAAGCATTTTAAATCCTAGACTTCTACTCTTTTCTGAAGCTTAGAGAATTGTAAACACCTATATTCAGTCATGTCCACTTAAAACTGATATACCGATGGCTATTTCAGTGCCATAGAGTATACTTCTAGCCATGCAGATGTAAATTTGAGACATCTCTGGCTTTAGTATCTACTTGGACAAATATACCAACTAGTAGAGCTCCATAAAATACATGGCAGTGGACTTCCATCGTGGTTTGAAAGCCAATTGAGAGTAGAATACAGTGCTGATTTATGGATGAATGCTCAGTTATGATACTTGAACTGAAATATTAAAGTGTTCTTTACATAGATAACTATTGTTTCTCATCTTTCATTTACTGTATTGTGAGTTTCAGGTTCTAATTTAGGCATTATGGTATCACGTTTATAGACCTACTTGTGCCTTACATATTGCAATTCTTACCTGTTAAGTACAAGTATAAACATTGTGGAATAAACTCGTGGCCTAGCTCTAGCAGTTTAAGCCAAGGACCTTTTGAGAGCAGAATAATGGTCAAAAGTGCATATCCACAGCAGAATAAGAATAGTGGAATTTTGCATGATACTGTTTTACTTAATGATGTCTTGTTGACCAATTATTCAGTGCAGGATCTACCTGAGATAGAATTATTTCTGTATTTTCAGTAACTCTCTTCCATTCATTTTCCTACTCTTATCATAATCTTACGTAGAATTCTAACTCTATTTTAAGCAAACATCAGGCATGTTTGATGAATATTATCCTCTTTCATTCCTAATTTTTAACTGACTCTTATTTATTAACTTGTTAAAAAAGGTTCATTTCTCTGCTTTATCCCCAGAATTAAATAAGTAAATAAATAAATTCCTAAATAAATTCTCTAATGGGATTTTTTCTCACAGTAGACTAGAGCAATAAAAATATGACTCTGTTTAGTCTCTCCACGGTTTAGTTCCTATCCCAAAGCTAATATGTGGAAGCGCTTTCACTCCAGTGTAGGACACCTTCATATGACAGATCTTTCAGATCAGATTTATTTCTCTTTTGGTCTGCTTAGGGTCGTTAAAATTGTTTTCTCCTCTCTTAAGCTTACCACAATGCCAAAGGACTGAGAAAAAATGGGGGGAAAAATGAAGGCCTCTAGTGGCTCTTTTAGCTTGTAGCAGAGATTTTTCATTCTTTCTTGAGGCCCAGCCACTGCTGTAGCATGACCATTTATTCAGAACATTCACATACACACACACACACACCGTACATCTCACTGACCACTCTACGGATCCTGTCTGGGCCTTTCTTGCTACTACCCACTGTAGTAAAAAAAAATCCCTCAAAATGGTAACCGTATCAACACAGGGCCTAACACATGGCCTTGGGCACTTTGTAATGATGTCAGGGTACTTGGAATGCTGTTTCTTGTAAAATGTATCTCTCAGGAATTATTTTGTTCCCATGCCTTTCATTAAAGCCATCAAGCTAAGATTGTTTAGTAGTAATAAAAGTGGTCATTACCATTTTATAAAATGTTCATAATATCTGCAATTTATGTGCGGTATCAATGTAGAAAATATTAACATCCATAAAAGACTACTCAGTCCTTTTCTGAATAAATTAAGTTCAACTGTGTTTCTGTAAATTACAATGCATTATTTATTTTATACAAGTTTGGCAAATTTACTCTGAATAATTTACTCTTCTAATAGTATTTTCTATATTTAGTATTTCATTAATTATAAATCAATATGTACATTTATATCTAAAATTGGAGCAGAGCTTTTGCACACAGAACTATTTTGAATACTGCCTGCATGCGTAATAGCAAGGAATAACCAGCTCATTAAAATGTTGAATGTGTGGTTAAGCAAGGAGTGCTCTCCATTCTTGTAATGTATTCTGAGGAAAATATTTTCATAGAATCATAGAATGGTTTGAGTTGGAAAGGAAATTAAAGATCATCTAGTTCCAAACCCCTGCCATGGACAGGGGCACTTTCCACTAGACAAGCTTGCTCAAAGCCCCTTCCAATCTGGTCTTAAACACTTCCATGGATGGGGCAGACACAGCTTCTCTAGTCAACCTGTTCCAGTGCCTCAACACCCTCAACCATTCTGTGAATCTGTGATACAGCAAGGGGTGAAAATAAGTAAAAATAGAATAGCATTTTTCATAGCAGCTCACATGCAGAATGGTTCATTATTGCAAATACAGATTTTCCCATTAATTCCTCTAAGTGAGGACCTGACAAGACTAATTCATGTTTTCGGGGATTTTTTTGATCATTTCTACATAATTTATTTTCTCTCTGGAGCAAATGACTTTCTTTCACAGATAACATTCTGGTTAACTTCTCAATCATCTCAGCTGTTGCTTGCTTGAGGCTAAAGTTTTCTGATGGTATCTACCATCAGATGTGGGCATCCGTTTGCTATCTTAAGTCATCTTACTTTTTGAGACATTTGCCTTCTTCTGCTTCTGTCAATGTGTGTATGGTCTCTCTTTATCACCAGCACACCCACTATTTAAGAGCCCTTTTGTTCAATTGCTTCTTTCTTTCAATGTAAATCAGTCCTTGCATACTCATAGAGAGTTTTTCCTTCTATTGAGACACTGTTCTTACCTTCACACTTTGTTTTTCTGTTAAAGTTCTAAGGTTTTTTTCTTAGTTCTTCAGTGCCTGTATCCCTTTAGCTTACAGAATACAAAATAAGGTCATAAATTTGACAAGTCGCTAAGGTTAATCTCTGCATATCTAGATCATCCGGTGAAACCACTACAACAACATTTCTGCTTGGAGGCCCTATCTATACATGCTGATCCATGAAAGTCATTCAAAGTACAGTTACATGCCCAGTTTACCAGAATCACTGCTGGCTTAGCACGATCATGTCCCAAACACTTGATGTAGGCAATGACCTCGCAGATGACACACTGTATTCCAGTAGGCTTTTACCTAGCTGCTTGCTTTTCCTGTTGCTACTGGTAGTAATTCCTGGAAAACTGGAATTTGGTTTGAAGATCCCTGCTGCTCCTGCATTCTGCTTTCAAGGTAAATAGTTTTCACAGAAAGCAACTGTATCTGGTTTGTTGGTCAGTAGCCTTCTATTTACACAGACAAAGCAGTGATATTAGAATTTTATAGACAATATTTTGGGTTTAGCATTAGAAGTCTAGGAATAAACTGTATTTTTGCTTTAACATTCATTAAGCTCATATGTCAGCAGTTTGCCCTTAGCTTGGATATCATATTTTTGTTGTCAGTCATTTTAATAGAATTTCCTAACAGTACCTGCTGCGCTGCCAGATACATTGACTGACTGCAAGTTCCACAGGGTGACTTGGTTCGTGAGAAGAACTGAAATGAGCAGCATATTGAAAATGTTGCAGAATGGTACTATTTCAGCCTAGAAAAAGTGCTATTCCTGTTTATCTTTGATGAGATGTTTCATTGTGTCATATGCCACAAAATGAACATTTCTACTGTACCACTGTCAGATTCTTATTACGGGTAAAAGGAATATAGCATATATATGGAGTGAAAGATTTACAGTTAGCCTACTCTTAACAATCTAATCAAAACACAGCAGATATATTGTCTAGTTACAACAATACTAATACTCATGGCCCAAATATAGAACAAGAAAATCCTTGTTAATTGCCACCTAAAATGCCTATAAAAGAAGTTATTTTATCCACCTTCCATGGTATTATGTTATGGCTTCCAATGTTCCTCTGGATGACAAAGTTAATTATCTTTCTCAAGAAATGAGTAGAGGGATCATAAGAAACATTCAATAACCTGAGCTGTTTGATTGGAAAACCATGATGTCTATGTTTTCTTTCTCAACAATAGCACAGTCCTCTGTATATTTTTATGTGTCCCAAGGGGACTGCAAGTCTGTTACTTTCCAACTGTCCCAGATTTTTTGGTAGTTGCACAACAGCTCACCATAAATGAACTGACAACACGACAATTCTTTGTTGTGTAATGACTTCCTCACTTGGTCATGCCTGACCACAGGAGGCATTCACAGATCTTATAGCTGAAGTGTGGCAGCGATCACCTGGACACAAGCCAGTTCTGAAAACAGGTGAAAATCAGCTCAGACCAAGGCAGGCTTGGGTGAAACTGAGACCCTCTTCAGCCATGTCATAATAAAACTTAAGTCCTGTTTTAGTACTGGAAAAACATTATTTGGTAGAACACACTGCATCTTCTAAGCGTTGACTGTAATTTTACTGGTAAGTGATCAGATTGTGTGCAACTACTTCCAGGAAATTAGAAACTATAAGAAAGTTATAATAATAGCTCCAGAATATCCCAATACTGTTATCTTTTTCCTGATGTCCAATACAACGTATCCAGCTCAGCCTATCTAGGAACTGTATCCAGGTATAGTACGTATCTGAGGTATTCCAGTACATTTCCCATACAGTCTTATTATATAGATGGAGCTATTACTGCACTCACTCATACTAACATATAGACTTTTCAAGATGTAAGTACAAGGTCCAATGGAGCATGTCTTGCCCAAGATCAATAACCCCTTGAGCGAATGGAATTCACAGAATCATAAAATATCCTCAGTTGAAAGAGACCCACAAGGATCATCCAGTCCAATTCCTGGCCTTGCACAGGACAGCCCCAAGAAACACACCATGTGTCTGAGAGCATTGTGTAAATATTTCTTGAACTCTGTCAGGCGGGTGCTGTGACCACTTCCTTGGGGAGCCGGTTCCAGTGCTCCACTACCCTCTGGGCGAAGAATCTTTGTCTTATATCTCACACAAACCTCCCCTGACACAACTTCAGGCCATTTCCTGGGGTCCTGTCACTGAGACCACAGAGAAGAGATCAGTGCCTGCCCCTCCTTTTCCCCTCATAAGGAACTTGTAGACTGCAATGAGGTTTCCCCTCAGTCTCCTCTTCTCCAGGCTGAACAGACCAAGGGACCTCAGCTGCTCCTCATACGGCTTCCCCTCTGCAAGGCTCTGATACAATACAGCAGTTTGACAGAGCCAGGACTAGGGACCACCAAAAAGCCATGAGTGAAATTCCATGGGATGGCTGCAATACAAACACTAGTATAGCTGGTCAGTCCTTCAACAAACTACAAAATAACATGGAAGTTTTAGTGGAGATCATTGATTTAAGTTGTCTGATTGCTTACAGATTTTATCTGGTACCCTTGGTATTCTTGAGCCAATAAGGTTTTTACTGTGTCTAATCAAACTACAGCCAGAGTACACTTGTTCTAGCAGTTATCTCACCTAGAGCCAATCTGTTAGATTCCCAATTTCTAGCTGTTAGCCTTTTCCATTGATAGCATAATCTCCAGTCTCCCTTGCTCAAAATCATTCAAAAGTCCTTCACATTAAAACTCTCTGACCTATTACATCTGGAACTTTACTTTGCTCTATTTTTATGGCCTTTTCTTCTGCTTTATTTTTGTCTTTAAAAGCTGTGATAGATTTTATCTTACTATGTTATAATATTAGATATATTAGATAGCTTAGATAGATGTTATTTAGTATTGAAAACTCTCAAATCTTTTGATTAATCTTAAAAAATAAAACTTGCAAATTGTCCAGAAATAGCTGCCAATGAATATTCCAATTCTGAAAAGATCACACTGCTTGTAAGAACTTTAACAGTTTGGTCTCTATTTATCAAGAAGAAGTTAAAAGGTGGCTTGATGTCAGTCAATTTTATATAGTTCAATTTGTGGCTTCTTTTATTTGACTGAGGATTTTTTAGGATATGGAATTGAGACAAATTCACATTCAAAATAAACATGATATTAAAAATTAGCATAGTTAAGCATTCAAACAATCTGAGTAATAATGTGATGTTTTCCATAATTTTTAATCTTCAATTTTAGATGAAGTGTGCCTTGAGAGATTCATTTGAATTCAACCAAAAATTCAAATCTTGAAGAAAATATATGTTAAAATTTATTTTTTTTAATTTTATACCAGAGATCAGACCAGGTTATTCTTTCTCATGCTGATAGCTACAAGTGCTAAACCAGGAACAAGTAATCATGAGTGCTAATTCTTGTGTTTGTTTGTTTCAGTTTAGACCTTCTGTCTAATTAAATCTGATACTTTAGCCTCTCTAACTTAATAATGTTTCCCATCACCCTAAAATGTTAATATTTCATTTAATGTTCAGAATTAATATATAATATTTCAGTATTAGAACATGAGCAGTTTTATTTTTCCTCATTTGGTATTTCAGCTTTCAGTAAAGTTTAGGTTTTCATTAAGGAACAGATTGGTTTATAAGTTTATAGAAGATGGAAATTCATTTATCAGAATTTCTTATTAAACTCTTTCTAGAAGTAAAAAGCTGGTTGGTAGCAGCTAATGTGCCTGACCAATGAAGAGCCTTTCAGAGTAAAGGATAATTAGACACATAAAATAAGTTGAAAATATGTATATTTCTCCTGTCTTCAACCAGCTGCAACAGAGAGAGAGATCTTAAATAATAACAACACATAAAATTATGGCACACATTTTACCTTGCATAAATCCCATTAAACCACTTGCAAAACTTCCTTAATTCAACCAACTTGTGATTTCATCCCATTTTTTACTTCTTCAGAACCTCTTCCTTTAAAAAGAGCATTAACAGAAGGAAGAGGAAATTAAATTCAGAAGAAAATATAAAAGAAAATAAATTAAGAAAAGTTTTAGTCATGCTAATGTAATTTTTTTTCCCCAGTCAATATTATTGCAACATTCAGGAGAAAAAGCAAAACAAACAAACAAACAAACAATCACCAAACACAAACTCATTAAACTATAGATGATACTATATACTTTATGGCATAATTTCAATGCTTTGCAACAATTCAATCACATGCTTGTTTTGTTTATTTCTCGTGGTGGTCATACTCTTCGTGTTCACAATGAAAGATTTTTAAGGTTGTTATAAAACATTCTTGTAGTTCCTAGAAGGGCTAAATTCTTTAATATATTAAGGAAATAATAGTTTATTTAATGTAGTTAAAAGCAACAAAAAGCAAAGACCAAACAACATATATTGCATATACTAACTACATTCTGCCTAACAAGGCAATCTGTCCATGTTGCTACAGTAGTATTTCTATGTAGATTCATAAACCCATTACTAGCCATTAATTACGTATTAATTTAAGCAATTAACCATGGAAGTGGCTTTACTGTCAGAGATATGATGTATAACGTAAAAGTCCTTTGGTTAATGAGGAAAAGGAAGTGCTTTCTAACCAGGACAGGTATTTTGTTGGCAGCATCACTAATTACCCTGATAAGTTTTTACATAAGGATTCCGCATCCAGAAGTTTTGTTGGTTTTCCTCTCTCTCTAGCCACAAGAAAGAGAAATCTTTTTCTAACTGTCTGTATTATTTATGATAGACTCATACAAAGGGTTTGGGTTGGAAGGGACATCTAAAGATCATTTGGTCCAATATCCCTGACACGGGAGGGGACATAGCTAGATTATAACTTTGTTCAAAGGCAGTGTATCTCAATTCAATTCTTCTCATGGAAACAAAGATTCCCACTAATTACATTTCGGGCAGTATTCTTTGATGTAGCTCTGTCTATGTTGGATAGACCTAATAGACTTAAAGAATGCATACAGCAGAAGAAAATTTACTATTCTTAAAGCTGGATGAAGAGCAATTAAATTTTATGGTGTTGTCTTGCAGATGTAGCACAAATGAAATTAATGGACTAAGTATGTGCTTAAATACATAAAAGAGCAAGGTCTAAATCTGCTTTATAGTCTGCCAGCAGTTATACAAGTCAAGTACCTCTTATTCAAGTGTCAAGAGCCTATTATTCAAATGTTGGTCTAGACAAATATTGCTGTTCTCTTTCTGTGAAAGTAGCAATAAGTAAATACCAAAAAAAAAAGGTTAAAGGAATAGTTAAATGTTATTGGCTTCTAAAGGAATAAAGGGGCTGTGTGTTTTAGTTTGGCAGTTTTTTGAGTGTTTTTTATTTGGTTGGTTTTGGTTTGGTTTTTTGTTGGTTTTGCTTTTTTTGGGGGGGAGGTTTCTTTTTAATTAATGAAATAAGAGGTCATTGACATGGAAAATTGAAAGTCTTGATGCCCCAAGAGTACTAATGTTAATGTATATACATTCTATAATGGTACCATACAGTATCATATTGCTTGAACATTATTAGATTCTTCACGATAGACTTTCAGTCAGAGGATTCCAGTCGACTGCAGAAGATAGGTAAGTTATAATTCTATTTTTTGAATTCTAGGTTAGATCGCCTATACTTTACACCAGTATTACGAAATAGGTCACGTCGAGAAAATTACTGTAATAATAGTTTCATCAACAATCTTAACACAGTTGGTTTTATTCCAAGCTAGCTATAAAGAAAACATTAAGAATCACAAGCAAATATTTTAATAAAAGTATGTAGTTCCACTAAATAACAAAAAATCCGTATTAATCTAGGTAAATTTGTATTATCCAATAACAGATATATTCAATAACAGATAAAACACAATGACACCTACCTTTTTCATACTATTTCAACATGAATAGGATATATATAACTGAAAACTACTGAAAACTATTTCTTTATGAAAACAACTCGGCTAACAAAAACAGAAGTGCAGGCTCATACAAAATGTATTAAAAAATAGTTGAAAGACTTTTTTTTGCAAGACACCTGTGTATTATCACTGCAATGCTTACTGTTTTAGCAGAAATACTGAATTTTAAAAATCTGCTTATTTAAAGTCAAAATATAAATTCTGGAAATGTGTTTATGTGTGCTTGCGAGAACATTCAAAGCTTTCTACAAATATTTTGAACCTTCAAGCAGAATGTAGTCAGGGTGCTTACACATTTTACAGCTTAATAAGGCAGCAAATTAGATTTTTTATTTTAACCCTGGAGTGAGATAAAATTGATTGCTTTGTAAATGGTTATCACACACAATATTGTCAGGAATTGTTGAATGTTGAGGTTTAAAATAAAGCCACAATTCCATTTTTTTCAATTACACAGTTTGAGAAAGTTCAGAACATATTCACAAAGTTCCTTATACATTTAACATTAAACTTTTGTATTTTTACAGATATATATTGTAACATGGATTTTTTTTTTCTGAACTTGGCTTTATTTGCTGGCCTTGTAAAACTGAGAATTTTTCTTCTAACAAGACAAAAGATCACAGAAGAAATATGGGCCAGGAACTCAACCACTGTGCTTTCCACATTCTTTCCTCAAAGTTCACACAAGGTGGAATAACATATGTGCTTCCTGACGAGTATGCGGCACACAGAGCAAGATACACCTTTCCCACAAAAGGTCATACTATGCTATTCAATGCTGATTTCCTCATTAACCTAGTTTTTAACCAAGCTATGATTCTTGCTTTAGGTATGTCCATAGTTCTTCTCTACGGATACTGTTAGCACCATTAATTAATTCTGCCTTTTTCAATTAGTTGCTCACAATTTAAACAGACTGTTATTCTGGGGATATTGAAAAGCACTACATTTTTATAATGACAATTTCATTTGTATTTTTAAATTTTATTTGTTTTTGTTTTAAAGGAATCTATTGACGCACACGTTAAAGTTATTGGAAAAGACTACAGTTGCAGTCAATGTTTTTATATAGCTATAACAATTTAATATGGTGTATTGTCTGTCTGAGCTTTGAACAGCATTTCTGGCAAAATACTGGTGATAGACTTCAGGGCTCCAGTACTCAGCAAAGGTGAGTCCATGATCATCTGTGCTGTCAGCTCAATTTGCTATTTCACTCTTTCTCCTCCACCTATCTGTGCAATAACAGTTTTCAGAAACAAGAAAGCTTTGACAAGTAAGCTGTTGTTAGTAAGGAGAATGAAATAATTTTGGGGTTGCTATGATAAAACAACACCACAAATTTAAATATAATCACACTGTATATTTGTTCCCCATTAAGCAAACTGGAAAATATATTATTCTTATACATTATTGACCTTTTTGACACTTCAGTTCTGTTTCAAACTGTAGTTATATTCCCAATTTTTTAGCTCTTCCCTAATAATTGTTAAAAGTCATTATCCACTTTAAAATGTGGTGTCCAACCTTTTGGCTATACGAATTGCATCACAGATATCATTAAATGTCCCCTGAAACATACTGTGTGGCTGTCAAAATCAAGCAACAGCAACTGCAGTTCCATTCATGACATATTACAAAAAAATAATTAAATTGAGTTTCATTGGGTAAACAAGTAAATGTTAGTGATTTGTAGATGTTTAGCTTTGCAGTTTTCTTTCTGAAGATGGAAATTCAGATTATCATTTCCAGTCTATCATGTATTCTATAATGTTAATAGAAAACAGGTTACTAACAACTCCAAATTTAGTATATGTATATATCTGTATGCAAATACATAGATACAGTCATATTGGACAACCTGTGGTAATTTCCTGATTCTAATACTTTTCAAAAGCACCTAGTAACATTAATAACTTGTAGGTTTAATGTCTTAATCTCCAGGAGAGAATAAAGTCAGTAGAATCAATAAAGATTTTTGTGTAACAGTTTTGTTTGATTGTTTATTCTTCCTTACTGACAAAGCACTCAAAAACTTTAGCTGCTTAAGCAGGAACTCTTCACAATGCACGTATAAATAATTGTGACGTTGTACAAGAACAGAAGCATAAGAATTAATATTATTTCCAAACTCAGAGAAAGAAACCTCACATAAATTTTATATTCTCTGGATTGTGAAGGCCATGTTGACCCAGCAGAACTGCCAGCAGGTACTTTCTTTTTTTTTTAAGTTAAGATGATTTAGCTGATTATTCGGACATAGTATTAAAGAGAATTAGTCCCTCTGAAAGCCTTCCTTTTTGGTTTTGGTTTAATGACTAGATTCTCAGCTTTATACTTTTTGTGAGCTAAAACTATGCAAAGTTTATTCAATGCCTTCAGCAAATTAGTACTATAGCAATGTTAAAATCACCCATTGTAATTATACAGAATGACATGGGAAGGAAAAAGTATATTAGGTATTAATAGTGTTCAGTTTAGGTCTTATCAGCATATACTTCATTTTCTAAACCTCATAATTTACTGTATACAATGTCTAGTACTATTGTTTCACTATAATCTATATCTATAATTCAGTTTTGTTTAATAGCACTTTAGTAATTAGTGGCATCAGAGCAATGGGAAATTTTGGTAGTTATCAGATTGACTCATTAAGATGAAGTATCTTTAGATATGTGTAGATTTTTGTTAGATCTGTGAAAAGAATGAGTGTCCTGGGGTGACTGTATGGTACTGTATTCCCTATCATCTACTTATTGCCCAGACATGAGCTCTGTACCTTTAAGCTAGGTCCGGGAGAAGCGGGGGAAGCTGGTGGAATTCTTTCGGCGGCCTGTGTACAAAACACAGATTACTCGCTCGGTCTTCTCGGCTCTTTTTCTCAGGAGACAGAGAGTTAAAATTCTTTGCTTTTAGCTAGCTTCTTGTTTGTTAGCTGAGGCAAGAAGTTTTTCCTGGGACTGTGGCTTCTTCTTCTTCTCCTGGAACTGTTCATCTTTGCTCTGGTCTGAAACACCAGAACATCGCCAGGAGCCCCCATGCCATGGCCCAGAGGCACCCTGGGGTGCCACACCCTGGCTCCGGAGGACCTCAGGAGAAGCCAAGCAGGACTCTAAAAAATCCACCATCTTTCTCCACAATGAGAAGGTTTATTATCTAACCTTATTCATTTTTTTTCTCGTGCCTGCATGTACCTGCTTGTTAAATAAACAGCTTTTTTACACTTTCCTCCAAGAAATTCCTTTCAAACCTGTGGGGGAGGGCCTGCTGAAACCTGCCTTCCATTAGAGGACATGTTCATCTCAGGATATTTCCTCCTAATTTGTCTCAAACCAAGACAGTGAGCTAAGAGAAAAAGTAAGGAAGGTAATATGTACTGTGTCATTAACCAAAACATACTTTAACATAACAATATACCTTCTAAGTTCAGGAGATAAAAAGGCCCAATGTGGGTAAGCCAAATGCCCTGCTGAAATACCCAGTTTTATGCTTTTCTGACCTTACTGGTATTAAATGTCAAGAATGTACTAACCATGCACATATGGCTTCATTAACAAAATGAACACCAAAAAAGCCTAGTAAACATGAAAAAAAAAACAAAAACAAAAACAAAACAAACTGAAGATGCTGAGAATTAGGAAAAAACAATGATTTACTGAAGTCGCGCATAGACAGATATGTTGACTTCCACATGAGAAACCGAAGCTAAGTAGCTTATACTTTATTCTCATTTTTGTGGATATTTTATGCTAGCAACATGATATGCAGACACACTTGATAATAAATAAGGAAAAACCTTTGACCTAGGCCAAATGATTTATTGTTAGTGTTTTAAAAAGTGAAAATATTAGTAGGCATAATTTTTGCAACATTAAGCAAAACATAATTGTTATTACCACAAATAATTTTATTATTCTAGTCACTTTTTAAAAATTCTTTCTTTAATTGTCTTCCTACATGAGAGCATTTAATTTATGCCCAGGCGCATAAGACTCAAATAAATTAATGACATAAAGCAACTTCCTTTGAAATCTACAGAATGGACACTATTTCTCTCAAGGATTACAGGAATTGTGACAGAAAAATGTATCTGCCTTCTTAGCTTCATCTGCGAATTTTTTTCTTGGAATAATTAAAATTAAGAATCTGTTCTTTGATAATAAATAGTTGAGAAAGACATTGAATATGTTCCTAATTACTTGTTGTATGGTATAGAGTTAAATAAGTTAATTAAGTTTTTATAATCATAATTTATCTGTTTCACCTGCAGCTGATAAGCTCATAGATTTATATGGTAGCTGTCACTTTCTTATGAATACCTACTGATGATTTAATAAGCAGTTTTAAACAGTTCATCTACAGAATCTTATTTTTTATAAATATACATGTATTTGAATGTTTAAAAGAAGTATGGATCAAACTTTAGTCCATTTCATTTGATCAAATTTGTTCTCATACGAGAGATGACTGCTCAATGCTTCAGCTGCATCTTAATTCTTTCAATTATTTGCAAAATATTACATTAGGATTTCTAGAGATTGCATAATTGGAGGTTAAAGATTAGAAAATGTGAGAATAGAAAAGCATGTGTGTCTGGAGTAGAGGCAATTTTCTTCATAGTAGCTAGTAAGGGACTGTGTTCTGCATTTGTTCTGAAAACAGTGCTGATAACACAGGGATGTTTTTGTTACTAATGAGCAGTGCTGACACGGGGTCAAGGCTTTTCTGCTTCTCACCCCACCTCAGCAGCAAGGAGGCTGGGTATACACAAGGAGCTGAGAGGGGACATAATCAGAACAGCTGATCCAAACTGACCACAGGGAAATTCCATGCCCCATGACATCAGCAATAAAGAGCTGAGAGAGGAAGAATGAAGTGGAGGCATTTGGAGTTATGATTTCTGTCTTCCCAAGCCATCACTAAGCATAATGGAGCCCTGCTTTCCCAGAGAGGACTGAACATCTGCCTGCCTATGGTTAGTGATGAATGAGTTCTATATTTTGCTTTGCTTGCACTTGCAACTTTTGCTTTGCCTATTAAACTGTCTTTATGCATCAGGTCGCTCCGTTTTACTTTTCAGATTTTCTCCCATATCTTGCTGTGGAAGAGGGAGCAAGCAGCTACATGGTGCTTGGTTGCTGGCTGGGATTAAACCGTGTGTCTTGGGATAATTTTATGATAATACTGTATTCCCCTATTGTCTGCTTATTGCCCAGAAATGGGTCCCACAGCTTTAAGCTGGGTCCAAGGGAAGAGTGGGGGGGAGCCGGGAAAATTCCTCAGTGCGGTTTGTGTTCAAGGACTCACACACACTCACTCCACCATATTGGTCGGCTCTGCTTGCAGCGGGAGAGAGTAGATTCCTGCTTCTAGCCAGCTTGTGAGCTGAGGCAAAAAGTTTTCCCAGGACTGTGTACCGAAATCCTCCAGTAATTTCTTCATCTTTTTCTGGAACTGTTCGGCCGAGCTGTGATCCAGGAACAAGATCATTGGACCCTGTGGACCGGCAGGGAAGCTGCAGGGACACTGCATCCCAGTCTTGGACCTCAGGAGGGACCAAGCCAGCTACAGAGGGAACTCTAAATCCACCAGCTTTCTCTGCATCGAGGAGGTTTAATATTTTAACAGTTATACATTTTCCTGTGCCCTGCCAGCACTTTGTTTGTTAAATAAATAGCTTTTTCACTTTCATCCAAGAAATTCCTTTCGTATTGATGGGGGATGGAGTGCCGAAAACCTGTCTTTGGGGGAGGTGTTCATTCCAGAGTGTATTCCTCCTAAATTTGTCTCAAACCAAGACACCATGATCATCCTTTTTGACACCCAACACGGGGCTCAAAGTGTTTGATATAATGAGAGATTTGATTGGAAAGTCCTAGATTAAATCCGTAGCTCTTATTGCTGTTTAGCTATGAATTGCCTGGCTTCAATGCTTGACATTGAGTTTTCTTGCCTTGCTTTATATTACTGTAGTGCTTCTTTTTATCTCAGCTGTTATTCCGGTGTGCCTGTGGTGAACAGGCTGAATCTTCAGTGTGAACTCGAGTTGAAGGGGCTGTGATCTATGGGTGACTTCACATGGGAGCAGGAGACCCTGAAGCATCTGTGGCCATGGATAAATCCACACCAGAGCAGGTATATCTGAAAGCACCTGTTGCTGTGGTTATTATGTGCTACAGCAGGTATATGTCTAAAAGGCCTGTGGTCCAAGGATAAATCTACACTGCAGCAGAAGAATGCACATCACAAAGCATCTGTGTCTGTAGAGAAGTCCGTGATGCAGCAAGTTCACCTTGAAGCACCAGTGGTTGTGCATGAGGTCATGCTGGAGCACCTCAAAGCGAGTGACCATGAATAAGCCCAAGACAGAGCAGGAACACCTGCAGTGGAATTCCAGCCATGGGTATGGATGTGTTGGAGCAGGGTCACAGCTTAAGGGACTGCTGCTGTGGGTAAGGCCACGTAGGAGCAGGTGTATCTCTGAAGGTGTTGTGGCCCTTGAGCAAGGCCACACTGGAACATGTGCATCTCAGAGAGACTCATGTGGCTGTGGACTAGTCTATGCTGCAGCAGGTACAGCCCTGAAATGACTGGCTCATATATAAGTCTCCATATGGAGCTGGTACACTGTACAATCAATCCAACCCAGAGCAGGGGCAAGGGGAGGAGTTCATTGTAATGTTAAATTCTAAGTTCTGATTCAAAGGGACCAGTGATACAGGTCGTTATGGAAATTACTTGAACATGTAAGCTGAGATTTGAGCTGCATGTTTTATGAATGACTATAGCAGGAACCCCTTGTTTGCTAGCCAGATTAGGAGAAAGGGGAAGAGTTAATTGCATAGTTAAACCCTATAACCTGGCCTAAATTTACTAGGAGTGGAGATTGGGGCATATAAAAAATTAACTCTATGCCATTCAAAACCATCATAGGACACACCCAGCATCATTACACTGAGCATATTACAGTGACAGCAAATATGAATCACATTGGTATTGTGATTGAACTGTGTATCACAATTGCTATATTTTACCTGAGAACCTTGCATTTGTATTGCATTATGCAGCACATTTTGTATTACTCTGCTAAATCAGAAATCTTCTATAAAATCAACTATCTTTAACAAGTAAATTTGATATTAAGTATATCCTCCATGCATGGAATATCAAAAAGAACATAAAGAGTATTAAACTCTGTCAGAAGGCAAGGAAAAGTAGATGGCAATGTTAAAAAGGAGACTAGGTCAGCATCTTTTGAGATATTCTAGATAATAAAATTATTAAACTGTATTGTATATAGTTTACTGGAAGAAAATTTTGTTCCAGCATTTTTTTCAGGTTGTTGCACACTCACAGGAGGAAAGTGTCAGAATGATTCTAAGAACAAAATCCTGTTAAAATTATGAATTTAATATTTAAATACAGTTTAATTATAGGACATGAATATTAAAATAGTTTGTGATAATGTAATAGACAGCCAGCAGGAATTCTAGCTATATTTTACTTGTTTTCTTTCTTTATTTTGTTTACTCTTATTTATTCTATTAAAACCAGATCACTATTTTTAAAGTAGCAAATCAAAGAACCACAAGCACTGTATGGAAACCATGAAGGTGTGATGAAGGCCTCTCAGAGGGTACAGGAATATCTACTAAAGGTAGTTTTTTAAATGCTATAGTTCACAATATCTCATCAGTTCTTCAGTTTCAAGTCAACTCATTATCACCAGATAAAGTCTATGAAGCTCTCTTGTACTCAGATCTATCAGAAAGACTGTCTAGGGATTACTACGCAGTGACCTCATATGATGTGTTATTGATTTCAAATTGAAACCCAATTCCGAACTCTACAAAAGGACTGTGGTTCAGTCTGCTGCCACTGTGGCTGTAAAGAAGTGTGAGTACTGTAAATAAATTTCTTTTCTTGGCCATTACACTTGGTGAGTTGCAAAGTCCTTTGGACATCTTCAAGTTTGTCAGTGTCAAATTTGAAAAGGGTAACTCAAGATCCCCTTTAACTGCAAGGCAGAAGTTAAGAGAATAAATATAATATTTACTTTTTCTGTGATACATACTCATTGCTACACTGTTATTCAGAAATTAAAAAATGAGAATTACGCAAATTCAAATAATGTTTAAGAAGGTTATGACACATTTAGGCTTGAAGTAGGTACAAATCAAAAATAGTTCACTATATATTCTGTAAACATTTTTCAATGCCTTCAAAGATTAATTTTTCTCTTTTTCTTTTAATCGTTGCAGAGTTAATCCTATGCTGAGTGTTCATAAGTCCCTTCAGCTTCAGTAGAGTTCAAAGCTGAAGACATTCAACCACTATCAGGATATGCCTCTCTAAGGTCTGGTAAGCAGAGGAAGTTCTGCAGTTACAGGCATTTGATAAGGCTGAAGGAAGCTAATGCAGAGTATGTCAGTCAAATGTCTTCCATACTAAATACATATGGAAAAGATCTCTCTACTAAAACTGCCGAATCTTTTCTCTGAATCTAAAGAAATCAAGATTTCAACTGTAAGACCAGAATTTGTGTTATCAAAACAAATCATAAGTCCATCTACCAATTTTTGTCATCTATTATCAAGCAAAATCCAGCCCAAGCCACCTGGAAATGGAACACGTAACACGTAGACAGTCGTCCCTCATAATCAGGTGTCAGTGATGTTTTAAAAGACAGAAACAATAAGTGCTATACGGACTGAGAAGAGAAAAACTCCATTCTCCATAATGAATGGTTTCTAGGAATACCTTACTAAGTCAGGTGTAACACAAAACAAAAAAATACAAATTAAGATAATCAATGTTGATGTGTGACTAACGCTATTCCAAACGCTAGTCAGTGCAAGAACAAATACTAGAACAAGCTCAAGAGCAACACTAGAACAGATAGTGAAATATCATAGCAGCCTCACCACCAGGAAGAAATAACAGCCAGTCGGGGACACAGTACTGGTTTCTATAAGTTGAAGGAAGTATGTAAGTAGCCTTAAATGAGTTTAAGGCTTCTGGCAAAAAAAATATTACTGCTAAAAAAGTATGATCTAAAAATTGCTGAAATAAAATGCCTAAGAGTCCTGATTTGAAAAAGCCAGTAATCTTTCCCCTACTTTGTGCAGAGTTCACCTGTTATCTGCAGTTTATTCCCAAGTGGACTGAAATTACCTATTCTGTACATGTTCTTATCATGAGTATCAGGTGCTGCATATTCTTGTGCCTATGCTAAAATACAGATTAATTAATTTTTCTTTCTAGTGTCTCTGAATGTATATCTAGATGCTTCAGGCTTTCTTAGCAGAGAATAGGTTAGCAGATAACAGTTTAATGTCTGGAAGAGCAGTAAGAAAACAGTATTTTTGTCATCTTGGTCCAAAAAAACCTGTCTTCAAATACTGGTATACTAGATAAAGAACCAATAAAGGTTATTTAATAATAGTTTCTCAGTATAGCAAGGCAGATAAAAGTTGATCTATACACTAGTTGTAAAATCTGTTGAGAATAAAATATGTGACATGAATCAAGAAGAATGTGAATAATGGTAAGTATTTAAAATATTATTCAAAGAAGACGAAATCTCAAACAAGGATCAAACCAAAAGCCTCAGCAGGACTTTTTAAACTTTATTTTTCTTTTTGATCTTCTTTCAGAAAGCAGGTCTAAGGAATTTCATTGCTGATCTCACATTCCAGTGAGAATGCAATAAAGAACATACAATTACAAAACACTATTAACAAATTTAACAAAATTCTACTTATACCTGTTTTATGATTGCTGACCTTCTAAGTAATTTATTAATAACTAAAATTCTAATGCATCTGCTGGATTTAGCTTTTGATCAATACTATATCTTGTAACAGTCTTGACTCAGGAAGGCAGAGAAATTGCTCTGCAAACAGCCTCTTAACTAAATCTCTGATAAGATTTATTTATTAACAGTAGAAACTTCTGCCACAGTTGTCATTATTAATTATCAGATCTTGTTAGATAGTCTGTGCTGTCATTTGGGACTCACCTTTGCTGATCTTACTTGTCTTGAATGATACTTAATTCATTGATCATCCTTTGCATTGTTTAAACTTGTTCTATTTGAATCCCTTTATAATTATTATTAGAGTCTCATGTCAGCCTCTTTTTATATTCTCTCTCAGTACATGATCTCATTAACAGTCATTATGACAAGTTTTATTCTCAGATAACATTTTCACTCAGGCAATGCATCATTTTATAGTTTTGGTTTGGTTTTTTTTTTTGATTTTCATTGACATCCTCATCCTACTTTGACTCTGAGAACAACTGTTTGATGTGTAAAACTAATGAATGCTAATATTTTGGTCTGCAATGTTTCCCAAAGAGTTCTCACAGTTGTTGACACTGATATGACTGATGTCTGAAACCAAATGTCATCCCTAATGCTGAGCTGATGACATGTGGCTTTCCCCCAAGAAAAGCACCTTTCTTCAGTATCGCTCAAGTAAAGGGCTGATACTTGCAGCTGACTGGTGAGTGAATGTTTTCTCTTTTTTTATGACCAGGATATTTCACCAATCTTCTACAAAACACAAAATCATTAGAAGTAAATTATATGCTCATCTGAAATCCTTTTCAGCATTTTCACTTTCTACGAAAAAATTCAATAACATATCAATATTGTCATTATTTGAAGTTTTTCATAAATTTGTGTTATTAGTAAAAAACAATAGCAACATTTCATTTGGAATGGACTAGTAATGTTGAAGTAAGCCAAAAATACCACTTTGGGGACAAGAACTTGAAGAAAAAATATTACTTATATTCACACAGTACAGATTAAAAACAACACCATGTAAAACAACAGATTTTGGAAATCATAAGGGACCATGACCAGCTGACTCTTTTATTCCTATTACAATAACACATAGATTCATTGGAGAAATACACCAAAATGTTCTGTCTCAAAGAGTTCTGATCCAAACATTATTGGTTTTGAGCATCTTTTATCCCACTTTCACCATCATTTCCAGGCTTTCACAGATGGAGTGACTAAACATCTGTATCAACTGTCTTGATATGGCAGGATGCTCTCTAGTGTTAATGTTAAACAGAAGAAAGATATGAATGCATCCTGGGCAGTGCCCAATGTTCTGTAATTATCAGTAATACACTCAGACATTGCAATGACGTCTACAGTTGGGTATAGAGAGAATCCAAAGACTTCAGAGTGACAAATATAGGAGCAATCATATCAGTCAAGAAAAGCTAAAATCTCTCTTCCATCTACCTTTTTAATCTCCAAACACTCACGTATCTGTGTCTCTTTAATGCTGTTGCTGCTTTATTGGCTGTTGTGATAACTCAAACACCAAGTACCCCTGGCAGTCCACTGAAGCTTTGATATCAGTTATGACCTCAGCTATCAGGGACTGAGTTGCCATATGGGCATATTGCTGCTCATGTCTCCTACTGCCTCAATAAAACTTTGATTTATAATGTACTGTCTGACTCCATTACTGTTTGGACCACATTGCCTCAGATCATCTTTTTTTGGTGCTATTTCTCTCATCTGCTGTCATTGTGAATATTTTCCATTCAATTTCTTTTACGTGTCTGTTTTTTACTCAGAAAAACTGTGGTTTGCACGTCTTTCCCCTTTTTTACTGAAATGACTCACCACTTTTTAAAGTTTAGACTTTGAGTTAAGATTTTATTAAGTGGTTTTGAAATTGCAAACATAAAAATGCAGAATCAATGAAAAGGACAAACTTATGCTGAGATGTAAAACTGAAGCAATGTCTCTTGTGAATCACAACTAGAAAAAGAAAACAAACAACTAGATGAAAAAAACTAACAACTAAACCATTCATGACAGGAAAAGAAATTCAATAAATAAGTCAGTCCAGGTAAAATTGAAACAGAGAATCAGACATAAAAGAATGAAAGAGATTTTTTCATGACTCTGCAATAACAGCAACCAAGTTTTAAATAAAGTAAGTGCAATAGAGAACAAGTGAAAATATTTATCCCTTCTTAACTCCCAAATGGACTGTGTTTTCAAAAGAAAATAAAATATAAGACACCAAGAAAATAACACTGTAGTACACCCCAATTCAAAGTTAGTCTGAATCATCAAATTACTTTTCATCAAATTACACAGACCAATTCAGACTTAATAAAGCGCATTTCTTGTATTAGAAGAACAAATTGACTCATTCACCTTCTTTTCTCAAAACTTTATGAAAGAAAGTATTATTATGACCCTCCTCCCCCAAATTCTCATATATATAGATGTTCTTCTTGTGGAAATATGCTCCAGGTCTTTCATTGAGACGAATGGCACAACCATATGCTTCTTGTAACTTTTACAGGCAGTTAAGTCCCCATCCTACTTTTTTCTTCTTCTTCTCTTTATGCAAAGAATGACATGTCCTGTTTTGCTAAATTATACCTTGTCAACATGCTTTGTAACAGCCAAGAATGCTTGAAAAGACAGACAAAATACACAGGCCTACCTTTCCTTAACAGATTCAAGCCACCTTTTTTTATTATTATATATATACATGAAAATAGTTATGATTATTTTAAAAATTAACTGATACTTTGGTTGAATGTATTCTTGGTTCAAAACACAGTGAAAGAACAGTGACTTGAATTCTTGAGAGTTTTTTCACAGCCATTGTACAGTACACTCAGATGTTAAAATTTTTGTGCTTCAGTTCTAATATCTTATAATTTTTATTATTTCTATGTAATAAAATATTTTATATTGTAGATAGAGTTATTATGTTATACTAATGCTTTCCCAGTGTTTCCAAAAAAACACTTATATAATCTACTTTGCGCCTTGCAGCAAAAAGATACTGTTTTGAAACAGATGGAAAACTCCAGAAAGGCTGATTCTCAATGTTTTCTTAATTTCTGTTTGCATTTAAAAAAAAAAAAAAAGTTATCTTCGTGTAAATATGACAGAAAGATCAGTAAGTAAATTAAAGTATGGCAGTTTCAAAGCTGGATGCCTCAATTTTGCCAGCGGATTCTGACTGGTATGCTTCACCAATATTCTGTGCTCTGTTCAGATTAATCAGACCGTAACAAAGCAAAGGTAGCTTTTTAAAAACGGTCTGATTTTTTTATAAAAGTATCAGTCTGTTTTTGGAATTTAGGGAAGATAAAATCAGGGTTAGTGTAGCTAGAAATAAGGCAATAAATGCCTCCATGCTATAGAGCTAGGAATATAGAAGACAGAATGTTTCTTTTTACTTTTAGAGTAACAGGCTTCTGATATTATGCTGTTGGCAGCCACTTCAGATAATTTAACATTTCCTGATGTTGAGAAGACATTTTAAGTGCCTTCTAAGAATAAAATGTGAAGTTTCTCTAACAGAGCTCTTTCATTTTATCAATATTTCTGTAACAAAACTTCAATTAATTGATTTTGGTATTTAAACCATGTGGCTTGTCACTAGATACAGCTTCATCTATAAAAACTTTCTATTGATTTAAGATCAATCCCTGATATTTGATTTTACTCTAATTTCAGAATTTATCCAACCTTGTCAAATTTTGCAAGTTTGCATTTGAAAACAATATTTCTGGATGCTGACCATTAAAAAAACCCAAAACCTTTGTTTGAGCTATGAGCAGAAAGATATTTCTGTTCACAGAAGTTTGGAAATTTAAAAAAAGAGTGTTTTTTTTTATTTTGTTTTGAAAGAGAAGCAGATTCTTAAGTTGTTTTAAAAGATAGGTACAATTCTCTCAGTGAGAAGTCTCCATCCTCAGTTGCCATGGACATCCTAGTCTTTTAGGTGCCTGCTCTGGTACTGTGTAATTGGGATAATAAAGAATAAGGTTACTTAGTAATAACACCTTAAACTGACAAAGAGCCTTAAATTTTAAAACATCAAACTTGTTTCTGACTCTCAACAAAGACCAGATGATGAGTGGATGGATGAGAAGGCAGAAAGCAAAGACCTGTGGGTGGAATCCGTTAAAGAAAGAATTAAAAAATCTCCCTAGGTACTTCCAAGACATTGTCAAGATTGTCAAGTATTTTCTCTCATTAATCAATTGGTAATTCTGTAATTTCTTGGAAAGTTTTTCTCGCCCTATTATTATTAGGACTTTCACCACAACTGAAGAACATTAGCATCTGGGTTTTTTGTGGTCTAACCTTTTAATGTCTACAAATTGTCCCCTCTCCCATTCTCATGTTAATTTGTTTTCTGTACACTGTCTGAAATTTCTTTACCTTTTCTGAAATACAGACTCCAGAGGTATTCTATCTAGATTACCCAGCCTAATCATATAACCTATATGTGTGACATCAGTAGATTATATGTGCAGGATTTCCTTTCTCTTTACATATTGATGATAGGTGAAAATACTGATTATTTTGTATTTCTTAGTAATGTGTACATACAGATCCACATAAGAAACATCCAGCTGAAATCTCAATTAATTTGCCCATATAAGACAAAAATGTATTTAATTTTTTACAGAACAAGAAGGCATAAATATTTCATTACAGTTGAAATTCTTACTTTGAAAATGTTTGTCTCATGACACATACTAGAAAATGGTTGTTTTTCTGTCAACCCACTATAAGTATGGTATAAATGAGATGTTGTCAAGACTTGCGCTAGACTTGTGATAGTGAAACAATGAGAATTTTGTTGTCTTGCATCTTAAATTTTCTAAATTTTGCACAATTCAAGCCACATTTCATAGCTGTAATTTGTTTAGAGGAATGTTCATGCTAGTGAGAAGTTAATTCTAACTCAATCATTACCATCTCTCATAGAATCCTTCTGGACAAAATGTCCAGCACACAGCTGGATAAACACATCATGTGGTAGGTGAGCAACAGGCTCACAGATCAGGCACAGTGAATGGGGTGACATCAGACTGGTGACCCGACACCAGTGGGGTTCCACAGGGCTCCATCTTAGGCCCAGTGCTCTTCAATATCTTCATAAAGGAATTGGACACAAGACTGAAAGGGATACTGAGCAAGTTCACAGATGATGCAAGACTGGGATGAGTTGTTGATTCCTTTGAAGACAGGGAGGCCCTGCAGAGAGACCTTGACAAATTAGAGGGCTGGGCACTCACCAGCCACAAAAATTTCTACAAGGAAAAATGCCAGATTCTGTACTGGGGATGAGACAACCCTGGATGTATGGAGAGACTGGGGAATGAGAGGCTGGAGAGCAGTGCCACAGAAAAAGACCTGGGGTTCTGGTCAGTGGAAAGCTGAACATGAGTCAGCAGTGCCCTGGCAGCCAGGAGGGCCAACCCTGTCCTGGGGTGTATCAGGCACAGCATCACCAGCTGGGCAAGGGAGGGAATTGTCCCACTCTGCTCTGCACTGGGGCAGCCGCACCTTGAGTGCTGGGGGCAGTTTTGGGCACTGCAATGTAAGATATAGAGTGTCTAAAGATTACAGAGCATCTAAAGGAGACCAATGAAAATGATGAAGGATCTTGAGTGAAAATTATATGAGGATCAGCTGAAGTCACTTGGTCTGTTCACTCTGGAGAAGAGGAGACTGAGGGGAAACCTCATTGCAGTCTACAACTTCCTCATGAGGAGAAGATGAGGGGCAGGCACTGATTTCTTCTCCCTGGTGACCAGTGACAGGACCTGAGGGAATGGCCTGAAGTTGTGTAAGGAGAGATTTAGTTTGGATATTAGAAAAATGTTCTTCACCCAGAGGGTGGTTGGGCACTGGAACAGGCTCCCCAGGGAAGTGGTCACAGCACCAAATCTGACAGAGTTCAAGAAATATTTAGACAATGCTCTCAGGCATGTGGTGTGACTCTTGGGGATGGTGCTCTGCAGGGCCAGGAGTTGGGCTGGATGTCCCTTTGGGTCCTTTCCAACCTAGCATATTCTGTGATTCTGTCAGACCTACTTGAATTTTAAATCCACCTGTGATTTCAAGCCCAAGAAAGGATGAGAATAGTTCCTTTCTCTGTAAGTAATAGTATAAAATGCTAATGAGTTTTGAGTGAGCAGATTAGAACACAGCTGGACTTCATGTTTATGGAGAATCTCATGCAGTAAAGTTACTACTGAGATTATAGTAAGATTCTAAATAAGATCACATTCTTGTATGATTTCATAAAATTCTTTCTTCTTGTCTTCTGCGGTGCACATAGTCAGAAAACACATGGTTTACATTATTTGAAACATCCATGTGGTAATTTCTGACAGGAGTGAAGGGAAGTAATGCAGAAAAACCTCAATACAGCCATGATTCTGAATCTACCAGCTCTTTCAAAACTGTACAGATGAAAAAGCAGAGAGGTGTTGGTGCTTTCATAAAAAAGAATGTGGTACCTCATCCTGCATAGTCTAAGGACAGAGTTTTATTATCTAGAGAAACTTTCAGGGACTTCTCTAAGCCTAATTTGTGCTCTCAGTCTTGGTTCAGGAGGTAAAATGCGTCACTTTAAAGAAAAAGTTTTAAATGTAATCCTAGAACATCTGACTTTGGAAATGTCAACTTAAGACTTTAACCTCATGACTTCGTAACTCAAAGCAGGTAGGTACTGAACTGTCACTAAGAGTGTAAATATAGGAAAGAAGGCACTAAAAATCCAGGATAAGAACTCTTGCCAACCACACGCTTTCTTGAATTATACATTAAAACAGCTTATACTATAAGAGTATCATCTTGTGAGTAGCAAGGTTGAGAAAACTACAGAGCAAAGCACATCACTTCTGGCACCTAAGTTGCAAATGAGATGACAGTCATAAATTGATTTCAGAAAAAAAGGACTGAAGTTGCTATCTGTTAACTCATTAAAATTCCCTCCACTTTAATAATCAGGATTACCTGATGTTCTGAGACCTACAAGAGGTAACACCCTTTTAAAAAAGTGCATCAGGAATTTAGGCAAATCTAACATGCATAGTGAAAGTAATGATGTGTAATTAGAATATGAAGTTAAAAGTGCTTCTCTGCTTAACCTTTCTCAAAATATGAAATATTTTAATTTTCTTTGAGGTTAGTAAAGCACTGCACAAATTCAATACCTTTTCAGTTATTCAGAGTGAGAATACTAATTAGCGATTTCTAGGGGAAATATGTCCAGAATCAATTTTACTCTGATACTCAATTTCAAAACAAAAGACTCCACATTTTAACATTATTCTGAACCGACAAGGATAGTTGGAATCATCAGTCTTCCCTTTTCAGGGATTGCTTCTGTAATGGAATTTCTCTGCCTGCATTTTCTCTTCTGCACACACACTGCACACAAATATTATACTAAAAAAGACAATGATTTTGAACAGAACAAAATATTATTGCACCTTATTGTTTATGAGGATTGTGGTAGACAAAAATGCTGTACATAGTTTGCAAATACAAATGACAGAAAGTTGGAAATATTTAGTGGGATGATTTTCAATACTTTGACAGAAAAGTAAATGTTACCCCTATGTTCAAAAATCTGGTAAGATGCATGAACAAAACTGAATAATTCTATGCACAAATTTGTTAACCACAAAAAATTCATCTAAGATACTTTACAATATTTTGCTGATCATAAATATCTTATGCTATCATTGCTAACAGTGTAAGAGCAATTGTTTTCAAATATATTAATTTCCTTGAATTAATTGACTCTTTTTAGATAATTGTATGTGATTTTAAAAATAATATTAGTCAATATAACTCAATTAACCCTGAATTTTTAGCTGTCCACAAGATACATGCCAATAAAATTAACTAAAATTATCAGAGTGGCTGGAAAGCTGTCTGTTGGAAAAGGACCTGGGGCTGCTGATCAACAGCCTGCTGAACATGAGCCAGTGTGTGCCTCGATGGCCAAGAAGGCCAATGGCACCTGCCTTGTATCTAAAATAGTGTGGCCAGCAGGACCACACGTAAATGATTAACCCCCTGTACTCGGCACTGGTGAGGCCATGCCTTAAATCCTGTGTTTAGGATTTTGGGCTTCTCAGCACAAGAAAGACATTGAGGTGCTGGAGTGAGTCCAGAGAAGGGCAACGGAGCTGGGGAAGGGTCTGGAGCACAAGTCTTACGAGGAGCAGCTGAGGGAACTGAGGTTGTTTAGCTTGGAGAAAAGGAAGCTCAGGGGGGGCTTTATCTCCTCTACAACACCTGAAAGTAAGTTCTAGTGAGATGGTGATTAGTCTCTTCTCCCCAGTAGCAAGAGATAGGACAAGAGAGAATGGCCTCAACTTGGGCTGGGGGAGGGAAAATTTCCTTATTGAAAGGGTCGTCAAGCATTGCAACAGGCTGTCCAGGGAACTGGTCGAGTGACAAGCCCTGAAGTTATTTAAAAGATGTGTAGATGTGGCACTTCGGGACACAGTTTAGTGGAAGGCTTGGCAGTGCTAGTTTAATGGTTGGAGATGATGATCTTACAGGGAAAAAATAGTAAAATGTTTCCATCACCACTGTCCTGAGAGAGTGTAAAGGAGTGAGAACAATAAAGTAGAATTTATCAGATATTATTAGATAAAAAAAGGCTGAAATTCACATGTAATGCCACTATATTATGTTGTCTTTAAAACACAATGCATAGTTCCCATGTTTACTTCTACATTAACCTGGCATTTGCTGGGTGGGCTTTTTTGGTAGTGAAAAATGCCTTGTTGTCTTTCTAGGATTAATATTAGCTATTTCTTGGTCTAATATAAGCAGCACATCCTGTAAGCACAGGATTTTTCTAAGGACATTTTCATCTCATTTGCTTTGCAGACGCTAGATTCTAGCCCATGGCTTTTGAAGATAAAAGAGATTTAACTTACTTAGGTTAGCATTGATTTTAAAACACTCCTGCATCAAACCATTGTTTCTTGTATCATTGTTGCTGTAGAAAATCAATACATGTATTCAGCAGTTATGTTTATTATATTTATTATATTTATCCTTAGAAATTATTAAAAAAAATCTTTTTGCACCTACAAAATATCATGGGATTACTTTAATGCCATAAAGGTGTGACAAATGCTAGCAGGCGCTTATGATACTCCTAGCACCTGTCATACTGATATTTAAATTCACTGAAGTACACTGAAGGAATATAACTTGCTTGTTTCAGCAGAATGAGTTTTGTGAAATGATAAGATTTTCCAGGTTTACATTTTAATGGTTAAATTTCAACAAGGGTTTAATGAAACTAGTCAGCAATATAAATTAATCTTTTGTAGTAGGGTAAATTACTTTAGAACAATGTGATATACCCGCAAACCTGACTCACAACTCTTCACCTCCTCTAGAAATTGCATAGTTTCCCAGTTTCCCCTACAAATCAATTTTGACTTCGGTAGTAGGATACACAAAGTGTTTAGAGACATAATTATCAAGAGACTAAAGGAATGACATGATGGGAGACCTTGAAAGAATCTGAACTGCAGAGCTAAAATATATGAAAGCCACAAGATGGGGAGATCTAAATGAGCTATTATCGCTCAGAAAGGAATTATTGAAATTACTGTAGGCAACCATCTGAAAACATCTCTTGAAGTTACTATTACTTCATATAATAGATGCATTCTAATGGAGCTCATAATAGGATTCTGAGAAAGTCAAGGAAGTATGATAAGAGATATGGAATTGTTTCCAAGCAAATGAGACTGAAGTAGTAGGACAAAGTAGTAGATGAAGGCTACTACAGCAGAGTATAAAAAAGAGTAATCTACCTTAAGTGGATAGATTTTGAATATTTGTAATTTTCTGCAGTAGTTGAATTAGAGTGTATTCAGTGAAATATTTAGCAGAAAGCTTCAAAGCTTGCAAAACAAGTATTTCTTCACATGCTCATGAATTGAAGTCTGTCACAGAATGCTATACAGACCAGAAGTATAAATGAGTTCCAGATAGTTTGTTCAAATTCGTGAAAACTAATATAATCTGCAGAATGAAACAGTTTGTTCAGCATTATCTCAATTTCAGCACACTGTTGAAACACATTACATCATTCTAATATACTTTCTCAAGAAACTGGTACTCCCTATAATAAAAGAGATGGCATCCGAGCAGGAGGGACTTCTGTTTTAATGAGATTTGTCAAGTTCTTCCTAATCACAAAATTAGATATCGAGGCAATTTTTTTCATGTATGTATGTAAAGCTATTTCACAGCTGCAAGAGTTTTTGGTTATTACTTACTTTTGACACTTAATGGAGACTTTTTTTCTCTCAGAATAAATATGGCTTTATTCAGAAACGTTGTCACCAGCCACAGCCAGTATAGGAAGTAATATTAAGCTTTAAGGGATTGGACTCATCTAAGAAAGTTATAAAAAACAGGGAGGAATGTGAAGATGGGAGGGTGGCCCAGGGCAGGCAGGGCCGTGCCACCCTAAGAGAGAAGCAGAGCAGAGCAGGACGGCCACAGCAGCGCATCCTGCCAAGGCACAACCAGCACTGGGCAAATGGGAGGTGATGAGTGAGGTCCAGGATCAGTCTGGGGAGTAGAGTCAGCACATCAGGATGGGCAGGAGCAGGACTGAGCTCGGGGACACCCACGGCAGGGCTCAGGCAGGGACGTGACATTTAGATCTGAGCTTAACTCGAGCCTCTGAACACAGGGAGGGCGATATGTGTAAGAGAGGGAGTGTTCATCCTTGAAAGGGATCAGGGAGACTGACTGGGGCAATTTCCCAGTTACTCCTAGTTACCCTGTGTGGATAAAGGGTCCACAATTTATTATTTTGGCCATTTAGACATTTAATTTTGCTGTCAGCAAGTTACAAGTTTCTTAGTCTTCATAGTTCTTGTGACTACTGGTAACTTCTCTGGAAGAATTTTTTTCACTTGAATATATGTATTAGTTTTGTCAAGGAAGCAAGTTTAGCAATTTTTCCTTTAGTCTTCTGATTTTCCCTATCCTTTTAGTTCGAGAATGTCCTTTCGTAAAGAAGAGCTACTTATTTGTAAGATACCAATGAAGAAAAACATGGTAGGTACAGCCATCATATGGGCAATGTCATTAAGAGTTCTGGCATACATTGTGAACTTCTGTGCACTCGTGGAAGCCAGCTATAATTAATATTAATCAAATAATTAAATTTAATTCAGCCTTCATTCTCTTGTCATGACAAGATCCCAGGACCTGTCATGAACAACATTAGAATAACCAGTTAATTCTGTTAAAACATGATGAAATTTTACTTTAAAAGCACACCATGTCCCTTGCTTAGTTAATTCTTCTACTCAGCTCCTCATAACCCCTACATGCTAAATTGGCTTAGTTTTCTGCGGTAAGACTCCTCTTTTTCTGTGGTTCTACTTCAGAAGCTACTAATAGGTCATCTAAAGATTCTCAAAGCATAGAAATAAAAAATCTTGTACAAAAAAATTCACTGCTGGATTTTTTTTCCGTTTGCTTGTATTTCATCACTACTTAGGAAATTCTCTTTGTCGCTGCAGCAACAGCTTTTAAGCTCCACATTGTGAAGATAAACTATACCCATGAGAACTTTCCCAAAATGTGTCACTGTTTGCTGCTGGGCCAGCACCTCATAAGGGGTCCTGTGGCTGTTACTCAGTGTGGCTTGGCTGCTGGAGCTGGGGACCAGTGCAGCTGTCAGCATGGCTGAGGGCATCCCTGTCCTGCTGGCAGCCACTGGCAGAGGTTCCCAGGCAATCTGCAATGGCCATCACAGCCAGGGCCAAACCCCTGCCCATGGGGGCTGTGCTACTTTTTGTGGAGATGTTGGCACTTGTTCCCTGCCGGAGAATGTATTATTTGCAATGCAGGCTCAGCCGTACCATGGGCTGGACCTGGAAGGCAAGGACCTGGGAAAGCCCCATCCGATTGGACGCTTTCTGTTGGCTGATTTAACAAATTCTCTACAAGTGCATCTAAAAGAGACTTCTCAGTCTATGATGAAGAATGCTTTAAAAATATGTTGAAGGGATCATACTCTAAATTTTAACTAGTTTAGGTAACATTATGCACACACAGAAACTAGAATGCTCTTTTTTCTTTTTGATTGATTGTTCTTGGAGTAGGTATTTTGCAGTTCTTCCATTTTTTAACTTTCTCAGATTCACCCTCTAGTGCCTTTCCCACGGTGGCAAACACTGGAGCTTGTGGTAACCAAGTTTGAATGAAAAAATACTAACCATAGAACAAAAACTTTGTGAAGAGTACCAACAATCTTGGATTCAGTTGTATGTACATGTAGAGAACAGAGTTTGCTCCTATATACCATGTGCTATCCCAATAGCTGCTCCTCTCACACTTTAGAGACTGTGCAATTTAATGGTTTTGTTCAAGTGCATTTTGGCTGTTTCCTCACACTCACAAGCTCCCCATTTCTGTGGTCTGACGCCGCTCTTTCTGATAGCAATGAGAACCTCTCTTATATTTTAAATATATTTCTTTCTCTCACTTCTTTTGCATTATTTTCTTAGGAAAGAAATACAGCTTTCTCTAAGCCTGACCTTTGGATTAAAACAAAAGTTTTGGAGAACTATTTTCAGTTACAGTATTGGGCTACATGCTGTATACTTGAGCTATCTTAAATGTATTTAGGTTAGGCATTTATACTGTATTAATCAGATAATTTAGATTATTTGATATCTAAATTATACCAGTTGTACTATGACCAACATGTTAAAAGATTAAATTCAGACAGCCAGCTGGTCATGCCTCAGCTGTTATCTTCATTCTGTTGATTAAAAAATGTAGTTATATGACTTATGCAAAAAATCCCAAAAGATTATCATGGAATCACAAAATCATAGAATCGTTTGAGTTGGAAGGCACCTTAAACATCAAATAATTCCAATCTCGTGCCACAGGCAGGGGCACTTTCCACTATACCAGGTTGCTCAAAGCCCCATCCGACCCGGCCTTGAACACTTCCAGGTTGGGACATGCACACTTTCTCTGGGCAACCTCTTTCAGGGCCTCACCACCCTCAGAGTGAAGAATTTCTTCATAACATCCCATCTAAATATACCCTCTTTCAGTTTACAGCCTTTCCCACTTGTCCTATCACTCCACTCTCCTGTAATAAAAACCCTCTCCAGCTTTCTTGTAGGCCTTTTTAGTACTTGAAGGTGCTACAAGGATTCCCTGGACCCTCCTCATCTCCAGGATGAGCAATCTGAATTCTCTCAGCCTGTCTTGATAGGAAAGATCCTCCAGCCTTCTGATCAAATACATTTGAATTATCAGTAGTTGTAGTAGGAGGAGAATAAGATAAAAAGAGCTTTCAGAACTAATAATAATACTAAAAATACTGCTTAATAATTTTATGTAGATTTATATAAACTTCATTGACATTTATACAAATTTATATTTATTTTTCAAGGTGGTATTTTTTCTTTTTAGAAATGATAAAAATAAAATAATGACATACAGTTTACACCATTCCATCCATGAGAAAATGATTTCCAACTCTTGTAAGAAACAATAGCTTTTTATGTAACTGATCAGTGTATTTTTCAAATGACCAAAGTAGGATTTGTTTTCCAAAGGGATTATAGCCCCAAAAATTAAATACAAGTTAGTAAAAGGAAATAAAACACACCCTAATTGAGATCAAGACCTAACTGGAAAGGGGTATTTTCTCATCAGTTTCTCTTTTTGGGATTTTTAATTCCACCACATGCTCTACATGTATGCATAGGTTTGTAATTATTATTGACTCCTATCTTGATTCCCCTTTTCCTGTTTTTGTTGATATTGTCACTTTGCTGATTGATGAAACTTCCTTTAATTTAAAGCTACACTGGATGTGGAATAGGAGAAGAAGAGTGCAGTGTAAGGGGGAAGAAGAAAAGGAGGGAGTGCAGTAGAGAAGTAGAGGTAGATCATTCAACATTGGAAATATATCTATAAAAGCCAAAATAATTGCAGAGATGAAAATAGTGAAAATTATACATTATCTCAGGTTAGACTTCTAGAAATACTATACTGTCTTTTGACTCATTAGAAAGGTATCTTATTACTTTCTGCTTGTTATTTTACTATGCTTTCCTTCCAACTATATTCTCTTTATGTTTTCTGCCTGAGACCAGTTTTCCTGTCAATACTAATGATCTTCCTGAATTATTTCTTTCAAGATAGAGTTTAATCATATGCATCCACAAATTTTGGCTGCAGTTCTATCCATTTGTAAAGGAACTAAAAATGCTTCTTTTCTGATCATGGAAGGGACAAACAATGAGAGGCAGTTTTCTCATTCAAAAGCTGAAACATTATTTCAGCCAGTGCCCCCCCCCTCCTCCCCCAAAGACTTTTGGCTTTCTACCAAAGCTACTGTCCTGGTACATTTTGGGATGTCCTCTGCCTTTCTGTTCAGGTGCTTTTCTGATGCTCTTCACAGAGCTAGCATTGATGGCAACAATACCAGCCTTTGGGCTGGAAATTCACTTCTGTGAAAAATTATTGGCTTGTCTTTACTGAGCAAATTCAATACCTTCTGCAGTTTATTCTACGTTAGAACTATACATTACATCATAGAGTGTGATTTCTCACTATCAAAGCTTTTTCCATCAAAAGAGGAAAGGCCCATGCAGCCAAAAGCTCAACAGTTAGTATTTTAGCCATCCAGATTAAATACTGCTGATTTGTCTCATTCAAAGGGTTGGGGTTTTTTTTTGAAATAAGCTAAATTATCCACATTTCCTGTTAGTGTCCTAACATTCAAGTAGAAAGTGCAACTTTTCATTTTTCCATTTACTTAAACACTTATTGATTCAATATGCCACAGAGAAAAAAAATATTCTTAGAACACACTGATATTCTTATCCTGGTATAGGAAGACCTGCAGACTTCAGTTAATCAATCCCCAGAATCTAAGGAGACATGAAATGAAAACAATGCATATTCATGATAGTGTTATTTTGAGTGATTGATATTTTTCAAAGGAACAAAAAAAAGCAGAGCATTCAAGTGCAGCTTTATCTTAGATTGTTTTCCCACTTGTCATAAACTGTATGAAGATGCCTTTCCTTGAACTTCAATTTGCAGGATTTTGTATATATTAATATATATCTTGTAAACAAGGAGTGAAGGACATGGCCACCAGTGAGCTCATATAAATATGTAGCTGGCTTAATGTTAATGACTTCTCTGCTGTACGCATTTGGATACAACAATTTGCATAGCTAATCTTATGTAGATAAATAAGGGCTTGTAGTTTTATTATTTCTATAATCTGCTTCTTTACTATTTTTCTAAGAGTATCTACTGTTAATAACATGCCATGAAAAGTCTACAAGGAAAGCAGTATAATTCAGATGATTTTTGGATTTAATTGAAGAGCTGTTTGTAAGAGGTTTGTTTTCTTCTGTTGTATTGTTATTCAATTTTTCCATAACTCAATAATCTTTATTTCTCCTTATGCAAAACAACAGATTTCATGGGGCTTGGTGCCTAGTCAGCTTCAAACCATGGCCCTGTCATATAAACTTTCCTGTTCTGTTGCTCTGATATGTGTTAATGAGTTTACAGTTGTAGAGATTTCAGTTTCCCTTAAAAACATTTACCTTTAATTTTTTAGGATAAATATTTCATGTATTCTCCACTATCGGCCCTCTGAATTTAACTTGTTATCACAAGTATGGTAACTTAAAATGTATTTAAACCTGTGTGTTAACCTAATGAAGTTTTCTAGCATAATTTCCATGCCATACTGGTAAAAACAGCTGACATAGAAAAACATTTATAAACTAATTAATCATTTACTTCCAATTCCTGTGAATTTCTCTGGTTTTAATAGATGTAGATCAAATCTTCCAAAATTAACTAGCTGCAGATGAAAGCAAGAAACTCAAGAATCAGTTGTGTTTTCTGATTTGGTTTGCTTGTGCTTGGTTTCAGTGTGTATGTGAAATACAGCCCAACCAGCGTCAAACCACCACATACAGTTAGTTTCTTCTAATTAGCATCTGATTGTGACACAACTCTGTTGTGTCACAATTACAACGTCGTAACTGTGGTGTAATGCAGTTTTAATAAAATTATGTGTGGCTGTTTACAAAGACTATAAAGTACCAACATTTTTTCCCTATGTAAACAAACCCTCATCAGCTGAAAATTAAAGTCTGTTCTGAAAGATACCAAAATATTTCAAAAGATTAGATGTCTTCCTAGGACAAGTTTACTCCAAGGATAAGTGCAGACTGCAAAATTTTTTTTCTTGCCCACAGTCTAGATTGTGAGGATGGTTGTATCTCATTTCAGAAGGAAGGTCCCAGATTTAGATGCAGTAATTTTACAAGAGCCTTCACAGTCCTAGAATCTTACAGATGAGATGATGCTTTGATTATTTTAATAAATATCTTTTTAGATAGATATGTATATAGCAATAACATCAAAACTTATCATAAAAAATTAATTAGTACAGAATTCCTAACAATGTTTGGCAAATGTTAATTTGACGCTTTACAATTTATGCACTTAAGCAGATTGAAAGGTTTACAGAAGTCAGAAATCCTCTGGTCAGTGTATGTATATGAATAAATAAAATCACTTCTTTCCTTCATACTGTAGGTTTTTATATTTAATCTGTTATCGCCAAACTGATCTCAAGAATTTTTGTTTCAGTAAAGCATAATGTCCAGAAAGAATGTAAATCTTCATTTGAAAACCCTGGAAAACAGAAGTTGAAACACCTTGTTTAATTTGTTCTGGCATTGTATGAAGTGGTAAGGTCTGAATCCTTCATGCCATGAGTACTACCCTGGAATACTCATACACAAGATATGTCTGATATCTCAGTGTGAAGAATCACTTTTCTAACAGCAAAGCTGTAAATCCCACAGGGAGTTGTAAAAGCAGTCTGTCATTCACTCTGAACATGAATACTTTATTCAGTGGAGAGGTTGGTCATTTCCTGCCTTTTTGAAAATAGATGTTTAAATCCACCGAAGATTTTTTGAAAACTAAACTTTCTTCCCAATAGTGAGGTAGCTATGTAATGGCAGCTGCAAGATTACAGGAGGTACATGACACCAGCAACCAGAGCAGAGTGTGAAAGGTTAAGCCACCCATCAAATTTTAATGCATAAATCTGTGCGGAAATCAAAAGGGGTATTCTAATTTGACTGTGTATTTCTTACTCTGTATTTCTGAACCTATTCACCTTGTATTTCACAGCTTCCCTATCACACGGGCATGTTTTATAAGCCTAGAAGAAGGGATGAATAAAGCAGATGTATTTTCTTACTTCAGAGAGAGACAAGTATCCCATCTGTTTCATAGAAGGCTAAGTAGATTTTTTTCTGAAAACTACCTACTAGGCAAATGTCTGCTTCACTTTTATTTTTACTCTTGACTACATATCCACTTCAAATTCAGAATGCTCTTCTTTCAACTTATTTTCCCTTAAGGTGTTCTAAGGTGTGAATATGTAATCAATGCCAGTAATTATACAGAACATTCTTTTCACAGAATTTTTGTGAAGAAGCAGCAAAACTGTTCTTCCAAAAGTGCAAGTATTAGATGCATACAACACCATTAACTTGATTTTACTCAGTTTTTTCTTCCCAAACCTGTCACATTTCCAATAAGCAAAAAGTGCCTAAGTGCTGACGAGTTGTTTTCTTTTAGTGAGAAGGAAAACAAAACAAAACAAAACCCAGAGCTACATATACAGTTCCCAACACACAAGCAGTTCCTGAATTGGGTCGAATATTCCAAACATAATAAAGTGGTTGAATGCTTACTATTTACGTTTGTAAAGGGCTACTATAGAATCTCTAGAAATTGCTTCTACTTTAGAGAAGTAACCTTAGAGAAATTTGCAAAAGGGTCTTGAAGTGCCGGTTCACATAACATACCAGGGACAAGGAGGATCGACTTTCTCCAGATCATTCTGCACATCACTCTATGGTATCTTAATCCTCTTTTTGCATTCTCACATATTTGGAAACATATTGGTTTTTTGTGGTTGACTACGATAGAACCACATGTCAGACATCTGGATTGCTGGAATCATGGAAAGTGTTTTTTTCCAGTCTCTGGAACATCCTGTCTGAAGTTTATCTTTCCGGGCTTTACTTCTGCAACAAAGGTTTTCAGGGAAAGATGCGTGTTTACAAGTTGTCTCATTCAGTCTGCTTAAAAGTAAGGTTGGTGGTTATCTACTTTTCTTTAAATACATAAATATTTTCTTTTAATAAATAAAAACATCTCTTTTGTTTTCAAAGTAGACTACAGAGACATTGGCTAAGCCCAGAAAACCTTGACCAAATAATAAAAAAAAAAATTTAAGAATCAATTGCATTGGAAAAGCAAATGAACACACTTCTCCAATTTATGTAGTCCCGGCACAAATTATGAAACAAGCTTTTGTTTATGGACATTAGTCTTGCCCATATTTTCTTCTAATTTTATCTACAAAAACAAATACCCATTTTTTTCTTACAGAGAAATGATGTTTTTCTATATGTATATTAAAGCTCTTTTACTTAGTCAGTCTAATTTAAGTAACTAATATTATTATCTTTTTTATTTCCTGTCAAAATTTCTTTAAAGCCTTCTTTTCTCTAGTATATAACATACTCCACAAAAAACCTTACCTATTTTTTTTATGAGCTTGCTGATCCTCTCATATTTTGCAGAACAGAGACTTTATCTTTGTTTTTTTTGGTGGAATTTTCATTTTTTCATAACAGTCAAATAATTTTTTTACTATATATCACCATGGTCCTTGATCTGTGGGGTTTTCTGAAATGCCAATCCATCACTTTGGGGAGAGTGTGACAACTTTTTCCAACATCACAATCTAAGAATCATCAGGAAAAGTCATCAAATTACCTGTATATTTTAAATGAACAAACTTGACATGTCTGAAATTTTGCACTAACTTTCATGTTAGGTGACATTGTTTTTCATTTAAAACTATACTGCAAGTCATCTGAGGCCAATGAAAGCCTTTTATTTTACTTTAACATGTCTAGGATGAGGATTTGAAAGAGGAAAATAAGGTACATAACAGTTAAGTTAAAATTTCCCAGAGATACTCTGCAATGTAAAAATGCATGAGAGAAAAATAAGTGAAGAAAATTGTTCCCTTATGGTAGTGAGAAAACCACTGACATTTGCATGCTTCCTTGTGCACTCTTTAATATTGCCATGACAGTTTCAGTATTCAGTTTCATAAGGTTTTTGCTTTCATATAAGAATTTCAATGCCTTTTTAAAAGAGTGTACTGGCCATTCTGTACTGAGAAGTAGCTCATCCATATAATTGGAAACTTCAAGCAGTTTTATTAAGGAATATGTTCTTACTGAAGAAGACCAATGCACTAGAGTTAAATCCAACTCCTAAGATTTAGGAAGCAAATTTTCCTTGGCTCTCTGCTGTCCCTTCAAGTGTAACTACATAGAACTCCCTATGCATACATAAAAGATGATCATGCTGAGATAAACTAAAGATTTATCTGGCACAGCAACCTGTCTGTGAAGTGGCCAACAAAAAATGCTTAGAGAAAGACTATTCAAAAGCGGCAAATATGGATTCTCAGGTTCTGGGAGCTAGAGGTTTTAGAAGTGTATTTAATCTCCTTTTTTTCCTCAGTTCTGTCTTCTAAAAACTTATATAAAAATTAAGATTATTTTTCCTATTATAAACTTCTTGCATGATAAAACAGTGATATCCTGATGCATACAACCAATCAATTTTAATACTAGTGTGCAAAATATTCACGCAGGTGTTTGTATGTGGAAACTTGGGCCAACTCACCACTGGAAACCAGGACCTAGAAGTGTATTCCTAAGCGACTGCTCATTTATGGACTCAGGTATACATGAAAAAGAGAAGATTTATTAGCAGTCTCATTATGTCCCCGTCATACAGAAACTGACTGAAATGCTGATGATACCTAGGGAACTGACAGAAACATTCATGACCATTTTTTTACTAAATATATGGATGTTACTCCAATTACGTTAGTGAGAATTATGTGTGCATATTGAGAAGGAAATAAATAAGCCTGCAAAGTACTGAAAGTGCGCAGGTGTTCCTACTTTTATTTTTTTCTCATTAAACTGCTCATTTGTAATTTCCTCATGTATTCATATCCCCTAGAACTCTCAGTTGAACATTTTTTGCACACCAAATCCTCACAACCATTTATAAAAACTTAATTCTCTGGTAAATAGTCTGTATCCCTTCAGTAAAAGAAAGAAAAAAAAACAAAAAAAGAGAATGTAAAGACAGCAATGTGGAACAATTTAAAGAACAAATTATGGATTTTAGTAATCTCAGTGTTACAATCTGCAACATTTTATGGCAAAGTATCCTCTGTGTGTATAGACTATCTAATTTCTTTCCTCTGACAGACTAAGATCTAGAAACTGAAATGTGACACTGGTCTGTTATTCATTTATTCAGAATATTTGATATTGCTCAGCCTTCATTTAAGCCCTGAAATTTAGTCTCCCTTTTTCAGATTTTTTCTGCCTGACATTTTTAGTGACCTGAACCTTCCAACCCCTCTGTGCAATGAAAACACATTAATATCGTCTCACATTCTTTCCTGTCATCTAGAGGAAATATGGAAGAGGGTCTATCTAGTTTATTTTAGAAAGACTGTGTCCTTCATAAATATAATCTTTTCCTGTTTATATCTAACCAAAATTCTGAAAAGATAATTTTGTTAATTCAAAGATTTCCGAATACTGTAGTGTTACCAGTGGGGGGACACGACTTGTTTCAGTGTGGTTTGCAGAAGAAATCTCTGCCTCTTGGTACCAGGTGCTGAGTATTGTGTCAAAGGACTCCACCCAGGAGTTACTTCTGACCCATGGTTATCTGCAAGGTCTGCTCCTATGCAGTGGTAGCATGAATGCAGCTGGCTCCCTGGCCTAAGGCACGTGCAGTGCCTCATGCAGTAATCGAACAGTGTCAATGTGAGCAGACTGTAGAGCAAGAATGAAGGAGATTACTTGAACTAGGTGAGAGGATGGAGTCATGACCCAGTATGGTACACCCAGAAATATGCTCGACCACAAGAAGGGAGAATGAGATGCGCCAAGAAATGCCTGCTCTGCTCTGAACACAGACTTTCTGAGACTGTTCTGTCAGGAACTCTTGGTCTCACCTGCAACTTTCTCTGCCAGCAGCACCAGTCTATCTGAAATGAAGTAACAATTGTTCTAACCTGGCAAATGTGATATTGGCTTTTTATCACTATCTCAGGCAGCAGATGTGCAGAAGCTTCTTGTCTTAATTTAAAAAAAACCTTCAAAGCTTCTCATCTTCCATTCAGTATTAGATAATTATTTGATTTCCATATCAGAGGCCTCTGACCTTCCAAATGTTGCATGCTGACTGAATTTTCAGACAAGTGTGCTGATAGTCAGTCCGTAGCAGTGAAAGCATATTTTGCACTTCACACTTTTGCCCACATTTGAGTTAACAGGAAAAATGTCACATCATAAGTCTTAGGCATATGGCAGAATTCCCATCTCTTTCTGTTCAAATCAAGCTTGAAAGTACTGCTTAAAGATATGATTTCTTACAAGCAGAAATTTTAATCTATTTGCATTCAAGGTGAGGCTGTTGATCACTTTAGACCTTTAATTGTTAATTTAACAGCACTTTAGTAGGACATACGTTTTTAAACATAATTTTTGAGGGGTAAAATATTAATATGCATGTGAAAATCGTATTTATTCTAGAAATTTGCTTAGTTTATGGCACCAATATTGCATTTAAAAAGAGGTAAAATCTGATATGACAATAAGATTAGATATAAAATATATATCTTAAAATTGAATCTCATACTAGGCTTACACGTTCAAAGCATATACTGCATTTTTTTCACATTTCTAGTATATTAATAAATATGTTAAATACTTTTACATGCAGGAAAAGCATTCTGTTGTATTGCTGTACTGTTTACTTAGAATTATGTGTCCTCTGCAAACTGTTAAATAGGTAAGTGACAAAAATCCTTTTTCATGAAACATAATGTTACCATAACATGGAATCTTAGAGTATCAGCATTAGATTTATAACTTAAGGAATGGAGAGCAATTTGTATTGCTATTAGTATAAAACACAAGATGCTTATTTTAGTGTAAGCAACTAGTTCTTAGATAATTCTTACACACAACAATGATCATCTACATTAGCATTTATTATATTCCATAATTTCAAAATGTATCTAGTTTGTAATAAAATTGACCTTGCTAATCTGTTCTGGGAAAAAATAAGGACTAGAAAATTTTTTTTAAAAATTACAGAAAAATTCTTTAACCTAGGCTATTGATTTTCTATTAAAGGCAACAATATCTTTAGGCCATTTTCTTGTATTACTTTCACTGATAGGATGGTGAAATTAGAATATACTGAAGAATATTAGTGGACAATTGCAGCCAATTATCTAGAAAAGCAAAATAGATCGATGCTAGAACAAAGTAATAATTTTATGATTTCAGCCTATGTCCGTATTTCAGTGACAATTATATCCTTCCTCCATATTCCATATTTATACAACCAAAAGATGGCAGTGCTTCATCAACAATTCCCACAAACTTTATCCTTAGGTCATCATTTACAATACTGGAAAGCTTTAAGAAAATGCACAGTTTTACAAGGTATCCAGTCTCTCCCTCTAATCAAATTTCAAAGGGAATAAAAAGACTTCCAATTTGTTTTTAAGGTGTTTCGGTTCTCTAACGTCTTACAAAGCTAACTTGATTAATATTCTCTGTCTCACTTACCAAACAAGATTTTGTAGAATACTTAGCAAATATGAATACTTTAAATCAATTTCTCCTATTCTAAGACCCTAAAAATGTAGGTAATTCTGTATCTGGCAGTGACTCATCTTCACAGGTTTATAATCTTTCCTCAAACTCATGATGTTAAAACTGATGCCAGATCCCTAACTATTTTAAATAGAGATCAAAGACAATAGTTTAAAACTTTGTTTGAACCCAGCAATGTAATTTTAGGAGGTTTTTCTCTCTGTTTAAAACACAGGAGCCAATGTTTGTGGTTTTTTTTAATAAAAACCATATCTCATGTTCATGTTTCTGCCTATTCTTTTTCCATATCAATTTTCCTGGGAACATTTTTTTTCTTACAAAAAGCTTTTCACAACAGCTCTGTATCAAATATTTTTGCAACATCTATGACATTGCTCAGCATGTCTGTATCATAAGCATAAAACAGATCTATATTGTTTACCATGACCCTATATTTGCTTTATTTTTATGATGCTTCTCAGAGGTACATTCTATTTCATGTAAAACACCTACCTGTAAATAAGAAAATAATAACATACCGATATACTTACAAATTAATGAAGAACCATGTCAGAATTGATGAAATTATTCTCTTGTAATTAATTTATCAGAAAAGGATTATATCTACCTTTGTTCAATAATGTTTCCTGGTCTGACAGTTTGGTTAAAAAGTTAATTAAGACCTGTATGCTTCAGTTATCCTTTCTTAAAATGAGGATGCAGTTTCTAATATTTCATAAATAATTTTTGAATTATACTGATAAGTTATATATAAATATACACACATAGACATAAATAGAAAGAAATGAAAATCACAGAATCATAGAATTTGGGTTGGATTGGAAGAGACCTGAAAGGTCATCTAGTTCCAATCCCCCTGCCACGGGCAGAGACACCTGTTGCTAGAAGGAGCTACATATTATGAACAATGTTTTATATATTTCAACATCAGTAACATATTTGTTGTGCTCTCAAGTCTAAATTTTAGAAATGGAGTAATCTAGCCTGATATTTGTCATCTGTTAATATCCTTAGGAAAGATGTATAAACACAGAATTAATAGACTTCTTATTCTTTAAAGATGAGGATGTTGGGTTTTCTGAAACTGATAGCCCAGAAATGCTCAATGAACTGAACATCAGAACACTGTGTACCTATTTCTTACTATAAATTCAATTTCTTGAATAGAAACACATCTCATTTTCTGCTAATGTGACTTTATGCACGAGGGGATATATGTAATGTCTTGAGATATCTATAATGTAGTTTCCAAAAAGTACTAAAATAGTCTTTTTGAATAAAAATTAGTTTTCTGCCAGCCAGCTCACCTGCTAGTTTCTGGCAACTCACTTGGTTGGCTATCACAGACAAGCAGATTTTGGTTATGTTGATTGAATATCAGCATTTATATTTGCTCATCAGTCTATATTCACAGAAATGTCTATTTTGCATGATGCAAGTCCCTGGGCTTTTTACCTCTTGTGCTTTTAACAGGTGTATGCACATATAATTTCATTTAAACAAAACTTTATCTATTCAGAACAAAATAGCTTGTTTGCAAGTAGACCTTGTCACTAGACATTCTGCATGTTTCATATGAAAAGTTTTTTCCATCAGATGGTGATAACCTGGCAAAAAAATTATTTCTATTAACAGTCATCTGAGGGGAAAAGCAATTAAAAAAAAGAGTAAGGATAGACTTGCAATCATGAGAAAATGAAGGAGCAAAAATGCCTGTTTCTTCAATAGCAGGTACTTGAAATGTTGCGGACTAATTGAAAAGTTATTTTTTAGCCTGGTGAAATTTCAGTCCATGTTCTCCTTCACCATATATCTGCTGTAGATAAGATGCAAACCAAGCTGCTCAAGTCTACTTTGGTGACTTAAAGTCTCTTTTAACAATGCTTCCCACCAGAAAGGGCCTTATAATTTTAGATAGGATTTGGAATCTAACACTATAGAAATAAAATTCTTCATGATTAAAAGACACAAATTTGCAGTTTCTGCTGGCAGCAGATTCCTCCTGCACTAATTATTTTACCTCCTAACCTGTACATGATCTATGACATTTTTTTCCTGAGTGGGTTCTTTCTTAAGATAATGATATTCGGTAACTCTCAAGCCTTCTTATCCTGAATTAGATGAATGCCAAAAAAGTCTAGATATCTGCGAGCCCAAAGTTTGCAATCAAGATTAACTTTCTTCCTAATCTTAACAAAGTGTGTCCTTTGGCTATTTTGGATGTCACTTGGATAATGTCAGCATTTAGACACAACTGGAACACAAATTTAGCCTGCATAATAAAACATTACAAAGCATAATAAGAAACCTTACACTGAGATGAAAATTACTATTTACGAGCTAAGGACTAGGTTTATGTTAAACATAGCACAACAAACATATAACGATATACCATATGGTAAGGGTTTGCATTTTGATTTTATATTTATACGGGCATGCAAGGATAGCATCAGAGAAAAATGATACATATCTCATCTCCTTGATACTGTTTATGTGTACAAATCAGCTCTTGTTCAAATTCCCACTGTCTCACACCTCAGCATGTCATACTGTACTTTACTTTGGTAAATGTAAACTCTCGGGATATTTTCATGTAAAATATCCTTTTTCTTGGTCTCTGCATTCAACATGTCCTCTTTTCCCATGTTTTTTGTTCTGTTAGACCAAACACAACCGGATTACCTTGTATTACCCTGGCTTCACGACTTATCCTATTATGCCTTTTCACTCATCAGTGCCACTTTCAGTATGCCCCGTGTGGCAATCTCTGTTGCAGAGGCTGAATTTACTGTCAAGCACCTCCATGCTTTGGCTCACACATGACAATGGTAAACTGATACATTGTAAATAAAAATAGCACAAGTGAAAGTTAATAACAGTAATAACATTATTTATGTCCTTTCACTTGTTGTGAAAAACACTGTTAAAAAGTTATGTGCAATAAGCTATTATCAGTGCACAGGAGGTTTTGCTGTACTCCATGGATCAGGGTGAATAGTTTTTCAGAAGATCAAAAAATGTTTTATTTACTTGAACAATAGTTTTCAGAGTGGAAATATCTAGGCTATGTAAACACAAACATGTAGTCTACATACTGGGAAGCAGAGCTCAGAAGTATCCAGGCTTATACTGTGCAAGGCCAATTTGACATGGTAGAGTTTGTGAGCTTGGGGCCTGTTTGATTGTGCCTAAACCATTTCTGGACTTCAGTTGATTCTAGAGAAAATATATCTGCTTTAACACAATGCTACGAATGGCTTACTAAGTCCCCTGGTTTCAACCTAGGTTCATTGTGTTTAGCCTTCTACATAATGACATGAGAATTTCTCCAAATTCCTGTGAATAGGTAATAAACCGCTGATTCTGTATTGACCCTCTGGTTTTAGTACACTGTAGTAACACAATTTTTTTCCACTTTCAATTTTTGTTTCTTATTTAAGATTTTAAGAGTGGCAGATCACATATGGGCCCTTTAACATCTTTGTACTCGTTTCCTTGTTCGGGGAAATAGATTTAATATTGGCTGCAAACTTCATATGTAGATGAAGATGTAAGTCAATATTACTAAGAATTACTGAATTGCTATGGAAACAAACCTCATCAGAACACTGTAAATAAAGGAGAGCTAAGTATGATAAATCCAGCCTAAAGACATCAAACCATGTCTTTTTTGTGCTTGCATCTTGGTAATGTGGCAGTGGAGAATCTAATCAGCTGGCTTAAAGCATCTCGGAATAACCACAAGTATGTCCTACCAAACTTTACCATCTGTCCGCTGCATCACTTACTGCCCTCCATCAAGATTAGATGTTATCACTATGATATTTAGTTGCTTTTGTTATTTAGTCTTACTTTTTAATCTCTTCTCTTTCTTTTTTTCCTACTAGGCACAAATCAGCATTGATACTCCAGCTGTGAGAATAATCCTACCTACCGTATAATGTTATGATTATAGTCTGTGCTCTGAACTATCAATCAGCTTATCAAGAACATTATAAGCATTAAATAGAGATGTTTAATATATTTTTGAGTCTTTCAACTTTCCTGTTATATCTATTCTTGAGAAGATGAGAAATTCTTGTCTGAGAACCAGAATAGAAATATTTTGAAATATCTCATTTTTTATAAGTTTAAAATCAAGGAAGATAAAATAGGAATAACTGTACTAGTCAGCTTAGAAGCAAATTTTAATTGAGGATTCTTTTCAATATATATTCAGTTTTAATTAATTGAATAGTTTGAATTCCATATTGCTACAAAATTTTCTCATTCTTAGATTGGTCCTTTCTAGAACAAAAAGAAAAAAAAAGTATCAAATGTTGATATGCTTGGCATCTTGTTTGCTTTGAGATTTGTTTCAAGTTGTTTCATTAACTTGTATCAGTGACTTAGCTGAACTAAAGTGACTTTACTAAGGAATTACCTGCATAATCTCTATGAAAAGTTATCCATTCTCACTCACACATTGGAATTAAATCTTTCATTCCATTTAATTGTACTTGAGCTTTCAGATAGGTATTGTTGTTAAACTACTTTAAAACCATGACCTACTTGCTAAGGGATATTCTGGAAGTAGGGAGAAATAAACCATTCTCTTTACTGGCCCTTATTTTAGGAAATAGCCACACTAAGCAAAGCCCAGGTACTGGTAATATCTTTAGTAAACATATCTCTTGTCCAATTACACATACTGTTTCAAGAGGAAACCTATAGCTTTCAAACAAGCTAAAGCACTTTCATATGACATAATTTTTATGATGACTGTCCATAGATAGCACAGGTCAGATCCTTTCCTGAAGTTAGTATTTTAAATCAATAGAGTTATACCAGTAAATGCATAATGCATATGATTAAGTCCCAGAATCACAGAACATTCTGAGTTGGAAGGGACCCACAAGGATCATTGACTCCAGCTCCTGAGTGGCCTGTGCAGGGATTGAACCTGGGCTTTAGCACCATGGTCTAATCAACCGAGCTAATCTCAAGTCCTTATATTATTTTAGTACTGTTAAATACTTTATTAAATAAATTACATAAGTGTTCTCCTGAAAATGAGCCTTTTAAATATTGTAGCTGTTACTAATATCAGGAACCAATTAAGTTGTGTATTCATTAGTGTTATCTTAAGATGGTTCATATCAACAGAAAGTACATTATTACATCCAGGAACACAAAAAATTACACATGCACAGTTAAATACCTCTTTCATGTACCTTTACTTAATGGTGCAATCTTTTATAAACACTCATTTTAGAACCTATTCCAATCCACAGCATATGTATTATCTCTATTGCAGCATTCGTGATGCAGATCCTGAGACGGATTTTTCACAGATTTGGGGAATTTTTGGCTGACTACTTTCTGTTCAGTTAAGGACATACACTAAAAAAAAAAATAAAATAAAATAAAATAATAATCTTCTATCCGTGAATTAAAGGTAAATAAAAGTAAATATGATACAGATTAGATCGCCATATGAAGATTTGCTATTCTAAGCATTTAGGGTCAGAGTGTGTTGTTTTGTTGGGGGTTTTTTGTTACAGTGAGGGTTTCTATTACAAACTATCAACTCCACTAAATATATACTACTTGGTAGGTTTTTGAAATTAAGATTTAAATATAGATTCACAGAGTATGTGAAAAAGTAACTCTATGAGTCAGCTCTTAAATTTCTGTAAATCATTTTACTCCCATATAGTTAACTTAAGGTCTGATTTCAAAAATACAACATGGAAATAGCGTTCATTCTAGGCATGACCAGAAAATTTATTTTCAGAAAAAAATTTGTGCTCTTTTCACTTTGTCAGATGGCTGTACTGAAGAGAAATGGTATAAGGCATAGTGACATCTGGGAAATTCTAAGTAGCCAGGGATTTACTAATCTTCTTTTAAGTGTACTGAAAAATGTGGAAAAGGGAAATGAAAATGAAGAATAGCATTTTTATGCACATCCAGCTCTGCCTCTCTAGATAGAAGTGTGAAGTGAGGATTGCTTAAATGGGATGGAAGAAGGTGATGAAAAGCAGCATGAAATCTATCCACCATGTGACCAAGGCAAAACACATTATAAAGCTAAAATAGAAAGGCTCAAACGGTAAATATTTACCAAAACATAAAAAGAATTTGCCAAAAATCTTGATAGGTCAAACAAAGAGCCACTGAGGCATATTAAAATTTACTGTATTTTCTTTGACACATCATCTGTGTTATCTATCTCCAAACACTCAATGTTGTTAAGGAAAAGACTAGTGAGTCTTCTTTAACCTCACAGGTTCCTTTCTGTTTCTCCTCATCAATATGCTAACTGTTTTCTGTTCTATTTTCCCCTGTAATTTCCCAATTCAGTTTGAAATTTTATCTTTCTGGATGAGTGAATCTTAAACAAAACAAACAAATAAAACAAAACAAAACAAAGAGACAAAAAAACCCAAAAAACAAAAGAATGAAACAAACTTAATTTCTCTTATCCAATTCAAAAAAGCAGCTCTAAGCTTTACTGAGACTTAATTTAGCAAGATCTAAATTGTAGTGCAGCAGGATGGCTCTCTGGGGACAGCGGGGCTATGAGCGTGGGGATTCCTCCAGGCTGGCAGCCAGGGTTGGTCCCACACCCCTGCAGGAAGCAATACACGTGTACCTAAAAGCACATGAAAAAAAGCAATCACATTGAAAGTTATTTTTTCAATTTCTTAATAAAGATGACAACTCAGAATATAAAAACTGCCTGTGTACAATGAGATATTGTCATGTTTAGTAAAAATATTCTCAAAACTTTATTGGAACAGTTGTTATCTTTGCTTCAGGGAGCTAATATATCTTTATTTGGGTAGATAGATTAAGGGAAATCTCTAAACAATGTCTTTTGCATTTCTGTGTCCTTGATGTCAGTAAAAGCACCAGTAAATGAACTTTTACTAATATAAAGAATAGCAGACACTTCTGGTTGAGTGGCATAACTGGATAAAAGCATCTTCTATCTAAAGCGCACAGCTCTTCTACTGCAAATTGTGTGCTACCTTAATGAAACTTTTAACTAGATAAATTCTTTAGGAAAAGTATGTTTACAGATTAAAAGAATGGGTATTTGCATACAAATATGCTAAATATTTTTGTCCATTTTTCAGACGTTTTACAAAAATTTTGGTGAAAACAAGAAAGCAAAAGAGATAAGAATATCTTTAAGATTATTTAACACTACAATTGAAAATCAAAATTCAGCACCTTTATGTGGTGATCTATTTACCCACTGCTTTTTCTATTTCTACATTGCTTCCCCCGTTTCCACTGCCCCGAGCCCTGGCCACTCCCTCGGGCTCTCCCTGTTGGTTCCTGTACCCCAACTGCGCCCATGTACCGCCCCTGAGCCCCTGAGCAAAAGCCCCTGCACCCGGGTCACGAGGTCTCTCTGCCTCTGGGGATCGCTGGGACAAGATGTAACCATTAAAGATCCTCTAAAACCCTCGTGGGGAGACCCTTCTCACCTCCTTCGCCATCACTGTGTTGGAGGGCTGATAGCTGGCTGGAGCAAGAGTGCGGGGCCGTCCGAAAAGGACTACGGGAGGCCAGAAGGGCTGTCCTGCCCTAAGAAGCCCCACTGAGCTCCCAGGGAAGGCTGCAGCTTGCTAAACTAAACCTGGCAATACAACACCCTTATCTTTATTTGTTATATGGGTAGAATACGTTCAGCTGCATGGACTCAGGAGAAACATGTCACACAAACAGGTGAAGTGATGGTGACTGGGCATTTGTGACATTGGAAACAGTGCAATGCAACTGTGAGCAAGCTACTTCAGCCACTCATCATAAGGGCCCTAAACTATTAGTAAATTGAACATCGGTAATTTTCGTTCTGCAATGCAAAAATATATTATACCAATTAAATATATAAAATTTTCTAACATCACAGATAATCATGATTGACCTTTCTTTTTATTCTCGCTAATTTCTTACACAGCACAAAAATCAAAATTTCTCTCAGTGAAATATTTTATAGTCAATTTTGTATTAAGCTACTATATATAACATAGCCATCACTGATTTCTTAGACATAAATCACCATGTAGAAGACTGTCATGCTGTTTCAATTGTTTTCAAAAAGATATCTTGTAGTAAGAAATTTTAACTTTTACAGTCACAATATCCTAATAATAATAATAATAATTTCAAGTGCCTTGTATAAAAGTTTTGAAGGCTGAAAAATAACTTCTAAATATAGTGTTCCATCTGTTGGTCTTTTTTGTTCAGCAAAGTGTTTGTTCTGTTTTTAAGATGCTAGTCAGTTACAGAAATATTATGTTTCTTCTTTATGAAACAATCCAGACAAAGAATTTTCCTAGTCAGAGGAGCCTGAAATCTAAGAAATTATTCACACGAGAATTATCCCTTGAACTTACTGAGGTATTCAAAGCAGGAGTGGGTGGTGGGGTGGAGATGGAAAGGATGTTGCTCTACTCTATAATTTAATGATTTGAAACCAGAGCATAAAGATAAATTTTACTTAATTTTCTCTCTTGAATATTTACTTTTAATTACAAATCCAAGCTGAACCCAAGCCTCTAAAAATGTTTAATCAGATTTTAGATGTGAATATCTAACTCTTGTTCTGACTATAAATGTTATTTTTATTATAGTTCTCAACCCTGTGTTGAACACAGGAGTCTGGAGAAGCCAGCTATTTTTATATAAACCTGCTGGTGGCAAAGTAGTGTTTGATAAAGATGTCACAGCATCCGTCAGTGCAATAATCTGGAGTACAGTTCTTCATATTATGATTCTTTAATTCACCATGATGCAAAATTATTTAATTTCTATTTGAGTAGTTTACTGTGTGGAGTTCCTAAGTGGCAAAAGGCATTTAAATCTCAAAATGAGGATTTTGTCTCAGCTTACTGTATCAATCAACACGGGTATGCTAATATCAGCATTTTCTGTGTCTCACAAATGGTTCTGTATTCTGGTCTAGAGGTGAGGTACCTGGAAGCTATGCATTTCAATGTTTGATTTACATACGCCAAAGTCCTTGTCTTCCTTGTAAAGCACACAGTTCTATAGCTAAGAGCAGTAAAAAAAAATGCACCAGAAAAAATATAGTGTGTTATTATTTACATGTTTCTTCTTCAAATAATGCTATTTATGTGTACTTGTACCAACCTTTATTGGACATTCAAATGTTCAAATAGTGTAAACAAACTTTAATGTTCAAATTACACAGACCTTTTAGCAAATGTTATGCAACATGGTAAACAATAATCGCATGCTTTTGATATATTGATATATAGGCATTGATATATAGGCAGAGAGATTTTCTAATGATTTCTAATATTTTAGAAAGTGTATCATGAAAGCTTATTTTAAGGGTTCTATTTAAATAATAAACTTTTCTTACGGTACTTTTGGGGCAGTGAAGAAAACAGGAGAGGAGAGGAAAAGTCTTGAAAAATGGTGAAACAAATATGTAGAGTTAACTTTCAGGGCAGAATTTTACTACCTGTACCTACATCACATTTTTTTCAAAGTTTTACAGCTTTTAAAGCATGAGTTTTGAATGAGAGATATTTTTTCAGCCAATAACATAGTAATAGTAACTAACAGGAATTATAGTTTATCTAAGTGCATATGTGTCTGTGTGATCATAACACACAATTATAATTTTTTCACATTTTTTACCTTATTGAGTTATACTTTGGTTTCGAGTACCCACAAGCACATTGTCTAGAAGCTTATTGTATGATCAGTGTGGTTTTTTATGATTCTTTTGTGGGGTTTAGTATTATTTTTTAGTGATATTAAAAAATAGTGCAGAACTTAAAACAAAAATAACCAAAATACGTTTTTTCTCCTTTGTGCTGTAGTCTACCTCTTCTTGGTTTTCTTTTTGCTACCTCATTGAAAAACTTTAACACATGCTGGACTGACAGTCTTATAAACTGCAAACCCATCCTGTCATCTTTGTCTCTGATGAGAAAGGATGATCTGGAAGTGGTCCTGGATGTCAGTGAAGTCTACAAATCTGTGATAGCACTGCCAAGATTGCAAGCAAAGTAACTAGCTGCTGCCACTAAAAGAAAAGATAAAGCAGCTAAAGGTGTCCTGTGACCTGGATTGCCCAGTTCATCTCAGCGAAATAAAGAGGAGTGTTCCTTGGTCAGTATTTTTCAGCATCAGAACAGTAAGACAAAAGTAATGACCAACCTTGTTTCAGATTTTCATGTTGCAAGTTTTTTTAATTTTCTTTTTTCACCTTTGCATTTCAAAGGTATTAAACTGCTTCAGTTTCTTATATATAGAAAGGCATGATCCTAGACATCCTCTGTGTACTTTGTCACAAGTAATAGGTGTTGTTATTTACATGTCCATCTGTCATGCCAGCCCCCAGCTCTACGCTGAAGTTTTACTGCTGCTGTGAGCAATTATTTTTAGATGCACCTGACCTCTCCAACACTTTGAGATATAAGAAATATGTATAGAGAATATTCAATTAAACCTATATTTCATGCTTTGCTAGTTTTTATGGCACCCATGTGCCTTAGGTACACCTGGATTCTTACATATTAATGAATTATTAGCCAAAAAACTGAAAACATCTGTCCATTAAACAACAAACCGAAACAAGATCCAACAAGTTCAGCTATCCCAGAGGCAAGAGGCAGCAAACTGGGCCAACATGCAAGGTTTCTATGCCTGATAGTGCTGGTGATTTCCATGATCTTTATGTTATCTTTGTCATAGTCTAAAACCAATTAGCCTCACCAGTTCTGAAGAAAAGGAGTATTGGTTCCGTGGGGACATAATTTTTGTTAAAGATCAGAGAGGATCATAACCCAGGAGTTTATAGACCCAGGGCCAAGATACATGTGAAGAACACAGAATGCTGAAATCATAACAGTGGTCTAAATAAGATTGAACATTAAATCGTAAATTAATTATAACATCTTGAGTGAGATCCCTAATGTTTGACCATTCCCATACCTCTTGTCTCCATTAAAAAGACTGTAAGTATCTTTGAAATGCCTTGGCTTGATACAGATGGGGGTAAGGATTTTCCACTTTTATTTACAGATATTTGTCAATCAGGAAAATTGATCTCATTCAGGTTTAGTGCTACATTCTGCCAAAATAATTGCATGAAATCTCCAAATTCTATTGTGTTACAGATAAAGTATTATAATAACAGCAATAATACTAACAATGAATTGCATTATTTTTATGCACAGAAACGCCTTGCCTTTAACACATTTCCAAATTTGATGTTCATTGTAAATGTGAAAATCTTCACATATTTACTGCTAGTATCAAAGTCTATTCAGAAATAGTTTCAAAATCAAGTAGATGCCTATGTCAGCCATCTACAGGTTAATAATAGTTTTCTTTAGATCAACATCCTGATTTCAATCTTTGTTATAGTGATTGCGAAACATATTTTCTTTTGCTTTCAGAGCAATTTTTTTTTCTTTTAATAAAAGGCAAGCTGGATACTGAATAGGAACAGTTAATTCAATATTTCAAAATGGGAAAAAGAAAGACTTGGGGAACTACAGGCCAGTCAATCTCACCTCAGTGGCCACCAAAATCATGGAGCAGATCCTCCTGGAAACTGTGCTAAGAGACATGGAAAATAAGGAAGTGATTGGTGACAGTCAAAACAACTTCAGTAAGGGCAAGTCGTGCCTCACACGTTGTAGCCGTCTACAGTGGGGTTACACCATTGGTGGGTAAGGGAAGAGCAGCTGATATTATCCACCTGGACTTGTGCAAAGCATTTGACAAAATTCTGCGTTACATCCTTGACCTTAAACTGGCGTGACATAGGTTTTATGGATGGATGATTTGGTAGATAAGGAATTGGCTGGATGGTTGAGTTGTGGTCAGTGGAGACAAGTGATGAGTGACATTCCTTAGGGGTTGGGATTGGGACCAGCACTGCTTAACATCTTTGTAAGCAATGTGGACTCTGGAACTGAGTGCACTCCAGTAAGTTTGCCAACACCAAACTGTGCGCTGCAGTCAACATGCTGAAGGGAAAGGATGACATCCAAAGGGACCTTGATAGGCTTGGGAGGTGGGTCTGTGCAAACCTCATGAAGTTCAACAAGGCCAAGGGCAAGGTCCTGCAGCTGGGTCAGGGCAATCCCAAACACAAATACAACTTGGGCAGAGAATAGATTGAGAGCAGCCCTGAGGAAAAGGACTTGGGAGTTGACATGACACAGCAATGTGAGCTTGTCCCTTTCAAACCAAATTATTCTGTGATTCCATGATAATATGAGTAAGTGAAGAACAAAATTTTTCTACCATATTTCTGACGCCAATGGGAAAAAAAGTATATGGGAATTTACTTTATTTAATCTTACACATTATTTCTTCCTTCACTCTTCATCTACTCTAAGAGTATACTGACGATGCAGATTTAGGAACTTTTCCACATATTCTCCCTATGCTACCTTACCAGTCAGTTACTGGAGCGAATAAAAATTTTATTCTCTGGGATTGATGAGGACAGGAGTAATTTGGTCACTGAAACTCTTCTTTTTTATTCATGCTTTTTCTCTCTCCTTATCTTACTTATTAAGAATGATTTTGACACAAGAGATAATGAATCCATCCCTGCTGCATTATTAATTTTGAATTAGATATTAAGCAACAGTGTTCTGAAGGAAAAAGAGCATATAATTCATACTAGTGGATGGAATTATTTCTTATTATGCATATATTTAAAAAGAGATGGACTTTATCAGCTCCAGTATTGATATGATATACTTACACGTGCTCGCATGTGTATGTCTCCTACTGCTAGAGAAACCTTTAGGTAATAATCTTGCTTCATCAGTTTCCATCAAGTTTTCTGTCTCCTAGCTCCGGATTTCGCCTTCCTAGCAATTCAGTTTAATGATCTTTTTTTACGAACTTATGGTGTCCCAAACATTTGATATAAATTAGAGTCAATCTAGTAAAGATCAATAGCCAAAGCTGGGTAAAAAATATATGTTTTAAAATATGCTCTCCCTTAACAGCTGCTTTTGGCTATAGGGAGCCACTAGTTCTTATGATAATTTTTCTAAGCCTTTCACTTTTTAAGGTGTTCATTAATTTATTTAACAACAACAAAATGTGACTGCAGTATGCATAGTCCACCTCAAAGCAAATTACTGGAAATTTTATTAGACAAATTTATGACTTTCTCACAGATATGACTGATAAATGGATTGTCTCTTCAAAAAGAAGTAACTTCAAAAGCTGAGAAGAATAGCAGATAAAAAAAGGTCATATCATTTGACTTCTGTCAGCAGAAAAACAACCTGTAATGTTTGCTTGAAGCAGTTCATTACAATTACCTTTGAAACACAGAACAGGAATATAAATGCATAGATTAGCTTCTTTACTACCCCTCAAGCCCCTTCACTCCAATTTAAAGACTTTAAAAGGTGTTTAAAATATGCAATAACAAAATTTTTCACTTTGATAGGCTGGCAGTATTCTCCTAGAATTCAAAATGTGATGGCTAAGATCACCTGGGAGTAGAGTTTTCCCCCTTAGTAGCATGTGGTGACGGAGATGTACACTAGCAATTGTTTGTGTGGACCACAGGGTTTACCCTTAGGATAACACAGAAGAGATGTGCGTGACAAGTACTGACATGTCACTTGGTTGTGTGATACTCAGATGTGCAGAGAATTCTGACCCCCTTCTGTAAGTGCCATATAATTTTCATACCTGCTCCCCTTACCTCCAAACTTTTCCTCATATTTCTCCCACTCAGTTAGAAGTTGCCTTCCCCAGTGCATTTCTTTTGCAGCTCTTCAAAGAGGAGATAGTTTTGTCACAAACAAGATGTTCCTCTGCTCCTTTGAAGACCCTCAACTGTTTGTCTACTCCTTAATAACACTGACAGCAACAAAAAAATTCCAACTCAATATTTTTCATATCATCAAAGTCAATAGGATTACATGTCAATGTTTATTAGCTTACTACTTTGCAGCCTAAACAACTGCACTTTACTTTTTTGGTGTTTTTTTTGAGTCTGCTTGTTTGTTTGTTTGTTGGGATTTTTTTGTGGAGGAGTGATATTATGGTTTCATTTGAATTTTCTGTGTATTTTTGTATGTTTGTTTCTTTCTTTTGTAGTTTTATTTTTTTTTTTTTCCCAAAACTAGCAAATCATTGCTTCTAAAGAATATTGATAACATGAGACTTCTGCAGGGCCAGAACTCCAGACTCAGGGAGTTAGGATGGGGTTTCAGTACCATGAAATTGAACCGATTTAGCTCACCATACTTAATAGAAGATACCTGTTAAGCTTAGTGGACTTCTTGCTTCCATATCAAAAAAGGCCATCTTTAGACTTCACTGTTAGCTTTAAGTGTTTTTTCTCTTTTTGCTTCTTCTGACTGGGAGTGCTAAGAAGACACTATTGAATGAATTACTAAATATTCTTAATTACCAACTCCTTGTGGAGACAGAAGTAGATACTTTCCCTTTCTCTGGTGTAACCTGCTTACATTTTAGATCTCACAAATCTTAGGATTATGTAGGGATACTAAGGACCATTAAGCTGAATTAAACCAGCCCAGGTTTGACTTCATATAAATGGTGGTAAAACGGCACGATCCCTTTTTTTGTGTTTGCTGCTAGAATACATTCAGCTGAAGAAAATGGGAAAATTTTGAAATGTATACAAAAATAAATTCATTTCCCCACATAATTCTGTAGTTAAACCATGTTATGGGTTGGTTTGTTTTTCTTAGAATAAACTGAGTAAGGAGAGAAAAAAATATTGCCCAAAAGGAAGATTTAGGATTTTCAGTTTACAGGTTTATATTACCAACCCTGATCTTTTCTCTGATAAATTAAGTTAGATCAAGGTATACAAGACTGGGCTGGCACAACCTCATAAATCATCTCTCATTTAAATTAACAACTAGGGTTTTATTCTTATATAATTAATGTTTTACAATCAAGTGAGTTTTACAGCTGATGGGTTAAAATGAGTAAACTCCTAGCAGCTACGGCACACCCTTTTCAGCCCAGAAACACAATAAAATTATAATTCAAGACTGACTGTAAGTAGTTATTCCATTAATGACTTTAAGAACAGGTAGTGATTAACAAACTCTATACTACACGAAAAGAAGATACATTATTTTTTAAAATAGCCACTATGCAGTTCTGAGAAGCTGATAATTCATTTTGGATTTATTTCATTAATATTCAAACAATTCTCTAAAACATAATAATACATAGCCCAAACCCATAAACACATATATGTATTGTGCAATCCATCATGATCCAGATGTATACTACATAAGCGCTCACATTCTAGAAATTTTTTGTGAGTGGTTTTGCAATACAGCCACTGCTTAAAGAAGAGATACACAATAAATTAGCCAAATTTTGCAAGAATATCAGCGAACCCTCTGAGTTTAAGTACATTTCTGTTTCTGTTGTTGCATTCAGAAATTCATCCTGGTCACTTCTGATTACTAAAACGGAGTATTTAATTTTCTGACTTCTGTCACTGCAGCCCTTCACTTGGTCCAGACAGTCTCTGTTTTGGAAACTTTATTGCCTCTTTTGACAACTGTCATTGGCTGATGTACCCAGTTTCTCACTGTGTGCATTTTTTAGTGTCTTTAGTTAGGAAAACCTTGTTGGCATTTACAAAGTCATCCTGAGCTTACATCTCAAGCGAGAACTCTTGTATTTTAGCATCTGGGTTTTATATATATTGCTTTTTAAGTACTTCAGATGGTCTGGACAGTTTAAATCCTACTGAACTTGATTCTTTATTTTTTACTAGAAGATATAGAATGGCCACTATTTTTCACTGAATCATGCATGTCTTAATATCTGTGAAGATGGAACTGTCTCTTTTTTAATACTAGATGTCAATGTTTGGACTTGAGTCCAAACTATTTATAACTATTATAACTATTTAACTCAAGACAGGGAAAAAACCAGTCTGTCTTTACTGGCTCAGACACGTTTACACACTCTAGCTGTTCGACCCTTTGCGGCTGAGGGCTGCATAGTTCACTTATTACTGCTAGCTGTGATGCTCATATAAACATTTGGAGGAATGTTTTATTCAGCTCCTCTGGCTGAAAACTAATCCCTTTCCTTATAGGACTGTTCTCAGGCAACTCAGCTATCTCTGAACTAAACTGCTACACATGTGCAGAAAAGCTGGCATAAGGGAGGGACAAATGTATTCACTGTGACTGGAACAAATATAAATGTTGAAGCAGGACAAAGGGAACTCTGATTAGGTTTGGTTGAAGATGTGAAAGCATATCCTCATAATCCATCTGTCAGTATTAAGCACCTCCTTACTGAATCTTGCCTTCTATATTAGTTTGTACTTCTCCTAAATGTTTAATAAAAATCTGAGTAAAATACATTTTGGTCACTAATAAGCCCTATTTGATTGAGATTTACACCACTTAAAGTTGGCAATGTGCTTGCTGTGACTGATCATTTGCTGCCTTTCTTTTAAGGGTACTGCATACAGCACAAAGCAGTTCACTTGCAGAGAGAAATCAAAGCAAAGCACTTTCCCTACAGAGATTTTATTAATTTAATTTCCATCTTTCCTTAATGCAGAATGAATAGACAAAAGCTAAGACAAAAATACAGTCTAGGACTTGCAGCCAAGGACCCAACATAATATTTACTGACAGCTTGATCCTCTACTAGATTTAGTGACTAGAGTTAGAAATTTAGTCCTCAGTCTTGTTGACTGGATCATTCTGACAAGTCAGGCTCATCTCTCAAGACTGTAATGTCTGAACAGTTAAGGGTGTTGAGACCTTTTTCTGAGTCTTTTATCTTACTTGTTTTAACATATAGGTAAACCTTGTCTCAACAGATGCAATAATTTTTGAGATAATTTTAGGAATAAAAAAAAATCTGAAAAACCTAAAAACTTTAAAGTGTGCAGAAACAAACACTTTAAATGTCTGCATGATTAGAAATGACTGATTGTCTCTTCAAAATTTTTCCAGGAGGAAAAAATGTATTCTCAAATGGTTTCAACTTCTATTTGTAAATAAGGACAGAAAATGAAGAATTTAAATGAAATTAGATGTGGGGTTTTTGGTTTGGGGTTTTGGGTTTTTTTTTGTTAAGAAAGAATACATAAAAAGATGACAGGATCATAAAGCGACTGAACAAGATAGCAAGTATAGTAGGACTGACACTAGAAAAAGATACCAGTAAATTAGCTGAATAGAGAGGCAACAGAGGTCAGGGACCCACGAGAGAATTCAGATTTTTCCTACTAACTCTGGGCATATTTCTCACCACCTATTTTTTCAGTGTTTAAGTCCTGGGAATAAAACTTAGATTAAGGATATACAATTTACAATTTCCTGTCATTGCTACCAGTTTCCTTAGGGATTCTGAACAAGACCATCATCTGTAGGCCTCAGCTCATATTCTGTAAATCAGGCACTTTTACACAGCACTTCTCACCAGCAGCATCATAAGATATTGTAAGAAGCCTAATAAATATTCCAGAAAGTATAACTAAATTCAGAAATACCAGCAAAGACATCTGAAATAATTCGGGAGTTTATCAAATAGCAAATTTGTATAGTTATTTAGCCAGTATATGATACTGTCCTCCCCAAACATGAACTGTGACTGTTTTCTTTTAGTAAAAATAGTTCAAAACAAGTTCTGTAATTCTTCTACTCATTACAAAAAAGATAGCCAGTCCCCATCTGCAGACTGTGTCTGATTCCTTACTACAATCCATTTTTGATATTTTTAATAAAACTTTGGGGGTTTTATGCCAATTAAAGTCACCAGGATTTTTCGGGGGGTTTTGTTTTGCATTTTTTTCCCAGAATGGCACCCTGGAGTCAACAGTGCCTGAGAGGTACAACAATCACTCACTGTTGAATACTATTCAAGGTATGATTGCAATAATCAGCTAGGCATAAGAAATACATGTAAAAGACAAAGAAAAGTGAATTAATGAGAAAAAGAAAATAGTATAAACAGATATAGAGGTCATGTCAGAAAAAGAAGCAAGGGTTAGTCTGAAAAAAATCTGCACAGACTGGGGAATTAGAATAAGTGTAAAAGAATTGGCGTGTACTAGTGAGTACAAGCAGAGATGAAACAATCATAGTGAAAGGGGGTTTGTGTGTACAGACCAAACATAGTCCCATGTTGTAATCCACTTTATCCCAGACAGGAACTCAATGTATTCTGGCAGTAATATTTCTGTGTCCATCATTCTGATATTTGAACAGCCAAAGAGAAAAGTCAAGTTCAAACATTCTTGACTCAACAGAAAATTGGGCCTACTATGATTAATCTCCTAATATATTTATATTTCATTAAAATATGATGTCTGTTTAGCAGGTAGACTAGGAGTTGAGTGGAAAGCTGGAGATACATTTCAGGTAAGCGCTGTAATTATGCTGAGTGTTTAATTGTTTTTAAACTTACTCCTAGAGATCATTACACACCTTTACTTTGACATGAATTTACTCTTAATTTGTCCAATTCATATTAAGACTTTTCATAAGTCAGTCTACTAGCCCAGAGTTTTTATGTGCATTTTATGTTTATATTATGGCTTTTCTTTTTGGGCGGGGGGCAGGGGAAGGGGAGGTTGGGGTGTTGGTGCAGGATAATGTATCTATACAAAGTAATTAAAGTACTTTCTCTACAAACCTTGAATTTTCCAGGGCCTATATGTTTGATATTCACAAGCAGAGTAGCTGTCAAGTGTGGAATACTACCCCTTCTTAAGATCAAAGCAGCATTCTGTAAAACATGTGATGAAGCTTTTTGATGAAACACATATTCATCAATCTAAGGTGAGTTTTTCAATGAAACACATATTCATCAATGTATTGCAATATCCAGATCAAGCATTTCTGGCCACAAAAGATGACATAATTTATCGTTCACAGGCACGATTATAAATAAATACATATATATGTGTTAATAGCACATTTTAACTCATTGATCCAAACTAGAGAGGGAGATCCTAAAGAAGCTGCAAAAATATCAGCCATTAAACTACTTACTACCAGGCAACTTCTTTCTCCTTTTTCTGTCATAACCGACAAATTGTATTTTTAATAGAAGTAAGAGATCTGTGTAACATTTGTGTCTAAGTTAAGCATAATCTCTGAGTGTCATAAATTTGGAAAAATAAAAAAAAGTGTTGCAAACAGTCAGTTTGAAGAACTCTGTGTCATATTTACGTCCTGGCATCTGCATCTTCTGTTTTCACTATTTCCATAGTTAGCTTATATATTTATTTGTTATTGTACCACATTGAAGCTGAACTGAATCAGTAGGGGGAGCTTTAAGACCCATGAGCCAAAATTGTGTTTTTGTTCAGCCACTAAAGACCTAATGTGCCTGAGGGCTTCAATGTTAAACATATTGCTCTGCTCAATGAATAGTGGCACAGAGATTTCTACAAATGTGAGTTTGCTTCCAAAGCACTTGTGGGGTGCCTATAATCACCTTGTCCTTTGTAACATTGATTTTTAATATATATGACTGGGCCAGGATATTTTATAACCCAAATGAAAAGCTCCTGGAAGCAAATAGCACAAAGTACTGAAAGTGTATAGTTTATATACCCAGAAATAGAAAATCATTTGTTTAAATAAACTCAAGCTGAGCAAAGTAATTGATGGCTTCTTTACCCCCTGAAGTGCCATGAAATGAGTGTGCCCTTATATAGTAATTAAAATGTGCCAACAACTATTTTATTGTCTCCAATGGAATTGTCAAGCATTGTTCCAAAAACAAACCAGAGGCAAAGCTGCTAAACATGGTATTATTTGCCATTGTAGTGTGTTGGCTTGTATTAAAAAAAGACCAGCTGTCACCTCATATATATGCCTCTATTAATAGTGAGGATCCTGAGAATCTCCGTTCCTTTCTTATACTTCAACTAAAAGGTAGCTTGTCTCTTTTTCTTAAAAAAATCTGTTCTGCTACATTATTCTTCTTTACATCTACAAGATGCACAAGAGTCAGCATCTTTGTATTCTGTGGACAGTGTTTTATTTATTAAAGGGGAAAATTATTACACACATTTAAATAATTGTTCTGGTTCAATCTTGTTTTGAAAAGAAAGGTTTAAGTACCAGAGTAAGGGAAAAAAATGTGTTAGATCACTTAGGTGATAATTCCCTTTCTTTTTTCCTTCCTATGAAATATCAATCATCTTTTAATTAGATGTCTAGATTGAAAAAAATATTGTACTCTTTAAAAAGATATTCTATTTCCCTGCATTGTTTCCACGCTGAATTGTTCTGTTTATATTAAGTTTGTACCGTAACACCAACAATCCAATTACAGTTATATACTGCTGAGGATTTTTGTCATATTTGCTAACCTTAAGCCTACTGCAGTCGAATGGAACATCCACTCCTGCTTGTGATGAGTGATCTATGTCACTGTGTTGTAGCTAAACACAGATAAGTACTAAAAAAGGATACTGAAACCCTTGTTACTCCACCTTCACCTGACATATCCTTAGAGTTCTGGGAACTCAGCAATAAAGTCATGAGAAATCACTTGGAGCCAAAATCTGAAATCTATTTTGAGAGTCTGTTCAGTAACTCAAGACACACATTGAAAAGAGAAGTGAAGCATAACAGTCTAAAAACTGAAGATTTTTCTAATCAAAACCCTATTGATTTGAACACAGCAGAGAGAAGGATGATTTTATCTTAATGTAGTTTAATTATATTGCAGCCTCATTAACTTTTTATAATTATATATATCCAAGCATAATTCAGCCAGTGTGAGCCAAACTTGTCTTAATAAACATTCTCTCAGGAAAGCTAAGTTCACAAATAATTTGCCTTTATGCCACCCTGCAGTAATCCTGCCTCACTGAGGCTGAAGACAGGGAATGAGACGCTGCTCTCCTAATTGCATGTGCCAAAATTTTTGACTTCTCTTATTCTTTATTCCCATTTCATTTTAATTGGGATGTACGAGTTCTTCTGAAGTATTCGGTAGATGTTCATAGGGTTGAAACAGCATGAAACATATGTCATACGTATGTGGGTTTCTCAGTTCCACATCTGTGTCACTTGTGGGAGAAGAAAGAAACTTCCCCCACTGCTTTGCATCATTTTGTATCTGAAATAGCTTGTACTAATCAGGAATGAGGAAAAGAAAAGGAATAATTTTGAAAGCAAGCCTAATTCAGCAACAGAATATGTCTTTTTCACCCTGTAGAAGAGCACAACAAATACACAAAGCAACAGCAGCTCTGTTATCACAGCTGCCTTTCCCATCTCTGCCTAAACTGATGCATTACAGCTTCCATATAAGACGCTTAGAAAAAAATGATAAAGAGCTAAATTAAACTGTGACAATTGTCATTTTGCTAAATGGCTTTCTGAGATCTGAGATTTTTCACCTTCCCTTTGTCCTTTCTGTGAGACTGCTTGCTGCAGCACCAAGTTCCAGCTCTTGTAAGCAGCACTAATGGCGGGAGCCAGCATGCCCAGCACATACTGTAGCCTTAGCCCTAGGGTAGCAAAAAACCTCCCTTTACCTTTTCTTCTGCAATATATCTCAACACAACCTGTTGTTATATTTCAATTTAATTTTTAATTTCATTTCTAACTGCTACCCTTACCAGTTTTCCAAAATTTTCAAAAATAGCTGAAAAGCAAAATTTTCCTACTGCTATCTTTTCTTTTTCCACATTACTTTTCCTTTTTGCTACTCTTCTCTCTTTGTCTACATTCTGTTTACTTCAAAAGTGTTAGCATTAGTTGTCCAAGAGTTCTTTTTACTGTTTACTATTCCTGTATCGAGTTTAAGTGGTGGGGAGGAGGCTGTTGGTGTGCTGTGTGCTGCAGGGCAGGCTCTTTGAGGAGAGGCCAGGGATTACCCTGTGCTGGACACAGCTGGCTCCAGCCACTTCCAGCCAGCTCCAGCAAACCCACTGCAGGGTGCAACTGAGCCCTTCAGCTGAGCCGGTGAATATGTGTTTAAGAAAGGCCAAAAAATGCTAGAATCAGGTGGAAGAGAGAGAGAAGGGGTTGCAGCAGAGGCAGTGCCTCAATCAGAGAAGAAGGATGTGCCTGAGCAGGCATTCTCCCCAAAATCCTTGAACACGACCATAGTAAAGAAAGATACCACTGCAGTCCAAGGAGGTCTATGCTGGAGCAGATATTCACACTCTGGAGGGTCCCACACTGGAACAGGTAGATGTGCCCTGAAGGAAGCTGCAGACCATGGAGAGCTCACATGCTCTCGCAGGCACTGGAACCTGTGGAGGACCTGTGCTAAAGTAGTCTGTTTCTGATGGACTATGGAAAAAACCCACACTGGAGCAGTTTATGAAGGACTGTATCCCATGGGAAGGAACCCACAATGCAGCAGGCAAAGACTGTGGGAAGGACGAACAGCAGCAGCAAAGATTAATTTTTATGAACTGGCTGCAAACCAAATTCCCCGTCCCCCTGCACCATTTGGGAGGAAGGAGGTAGAAGACACAGGAGTGAAGTTCAGCCTGGGAAGAAGGCAGGGAGGGGGAAATATGTTTTTGTCTTTTGCTTCTCACCAACCAAGTCTGGTTTTAATTGGCAATCAATTAGACCTATCTCTCCATAGTTTAATCTTTAGCTTGACTCACAATCTTTTTTATCTTCTTTTTCCCCCTGTCCAGTTGAGGAAAAGGAGAGACCACTGGGTGGGTAACTAGCAACCTGCCAAGGTCAGCCCACTACATACACTGTTGTGATTCTGTATCCAAAAGTGTAGAGGGAAAAAAGTATTTAAGAGCCTGACATTACTACATCCATTCTGTGTCTTGGAGCAACTGCTATTACAATGCACCTTGCTCCTTTTTTTCAGGATCAAAGGTGTAAGCAAGAACTAGCACCACTGGCAGAAGATTGTTTATGCTATGGCTGTGCTTTTCTCATTTCTTGTATTTCTTTTTAAAGTTTTCTTATGTGCTGACTTCCAGGAGAACCTGGTCAGATTTCTTCCAAAAAAAAGTGACCAGTATCACACTTATACCTATTTCTTTGTTTGTTTTCTTGGTTTTAATTTAAGCAAGCATTGAATGCTTAAAATCTCTCATTACTACAAAAGAGGAAGAATTTTCTGATTTTGAAAAAAATTACTTGAAGCATTTAGAACATTGAAAAATATGAATTTTTGATATATACACAGTTATTAAATAATTCTTTTTGCCCTCTTCTTTCTTAAAGTTTCCTGAACACCTGACTGAATTTATTTAAATTAACAAAATATAAAAAGGGAAAAATTAAAAGAAAGATTAAAATTTTTTGTTATTGTGTTGAGTGCAACATACTAGAAATAAAATCATTCTAAACAATGCACTAGAAACAAGAGTCAAATCCAGAGCAGGGAAAGCAACAATCCTTGATTATTTGCATTATGAATAAACTAGCCAAAGCTACAGTTAAAGACATCCAGAAGATATGTGCTTCAGTATGTTAGTGAAAATTAATTTCTCTAAGATACAGTAAAATGGAGTTAGCATGGTTATATGTTGGAATATAGCATTTTTCACTTTTATTCCTAAAACAAATATAGTTAATGTAATGCCATGCCAACTGTGATGAGCAGTACTGCACCTGGTGCTGGAGTTGGCACAGTCTGTGCTGGCTTAAATATTGTATTTTTCTACATTGCACTTTTTTTTTCTCTATTAAGGAAGTTAAACTACTTCAAGAACAAAGCAGAAAATAAAGTTATGTGTGCATAAAAATGTGCAGGTCAGCTATCTGATTGAGAAAATAATAGCAAAGATATTAAAATTTATCTTCTTGGAGATGGTAATTGTAAGAATGCATGCGAAATATCCACCTTTTGAGCCAGTTTACCTTCCATTATTATGGTATAGGGTTGAGTCCAGGAATGCATACAGATACATTTACACTCTGGCTCAAGCCTGATTCAGAAAATCACTTTGATAAAATCCTTGAAACAAAACAAGGAGTCCTGTAATCCCAGGTCTGAAGTTCTCCAGAGTCCTCAGGGTCAGGCAGCAGGCTACTTTGTTTTGGATCAGCATGAATGAATTGTCCTAAGGGGCTCATTGATTTCACAGGATTGTAATTTTTGAGTAGTTAGAGGTGATTCTGCATTTTTCTCTTTGTTACTCATCTATTGCCATGATCCTTCAGCCTCAGAAAAAAAACCCAAAACTCTGTCATCTCAAACTTCTGGATTGTAAAATGGTGACAATAGAAGTAGGGGAAAAAAAAAAAGTACAAATGGCCTACAGTATTTAAAAGATTTTATAAAGCACTTTTATATTATTAGTGTTGGATTAACCTTGCCCGACTGCTGGATGCCCATCCAGCTGCTCTGTCAGTCCCCTTCCTTAACAGGCTGGGGGACAAAGTAAGACAAAAAGCTTGTGGGTTTGAGAAAGATCACTTATTAATTACCACAATGGACAAAAGAAACTCAGCTTGGGGAAAAGTAGTTTAATTTATTACAATAAAAATACATTTGGATAATGAGAAAAAAACCATTAAAACAATGCCTTTCCTCCACACCCCTCCTTTACTCCACAATCCATCTTCACTCTTTCATTCCCAATACCACTCCCTCTTGCCCCCAAATGGTGCAGGAGGATGGGAAATAGGAGATTGCAATCAGTAGATAACTTCCTATTTGCCACTCCATTCCCATACTTTCCTCCTGGTCCCCTATGGGTCCTCTCCATGACTGTAGTCTTTCAGAAACAGCCTGGGCTCTCCATGGGCTGTAGTTTCTTCAGCCAATATGCATCTAGTCCCACAGATCTCCCCACAGTCTGCAGGAAAATACCTTCTCAACCATGGCTGCTTTCAAGGGCTGCAGTGGAATCTCTGCTCTGGTGCCTGGAGCGTTTCCTTCCCCTTCTGTTTCTCACTATTCCCTCCCCAACATCCAGTTCAAGAAAGATGCAGACAGTCTGTAGATGTTCTGCAGAGGGCCAGGGTGATGATAAAATTCCCTTCTCCATGGAGAGAAGGCTCAGGGGAGCCTGATCATGGTATTCCACTACAGAAAAGGTGGCTGCAAAGACGAGAGAGGCTTTCTGTTCACAAGGACCCACATGGAGAGGTGTCCTAGTTTGGACAAATTTGGGGGAGAATATCCTCTGATAGAAGTCAGGTCACAACCACCCCTCCCCCCCAGGTTCGGGAAAAATTTTCCTCAAAGGAAAGTGAAAGAGATAACAAGCTATTTATTTAACAAACACACAGGTGGGGAATAATAATGCTAAATAATGAGATCTCTCTCTCTGTGGAGAGAAAACCTGAGAAGATTTCAGAGGTCCTCTGTAGGTGCGGTCTCTCCTCNAAAAAAAAAAAAACCAAAGGTACCGCCGAAACAGAGGAGCGTATCTCCATGTCCTTGAAACAACTGCTTTGCAAAGTTTGTTTTCTGTCCTTCTCAGGCTCAGTTTAAAGACACAGAAAAGATTGGTGGGCATAGGGTAGTGATAGGGGATACACATTATAAAGTCACCCCAAGACAAGAGGGAACAGGTGCAAGTTGGACCAGGAGAGATTTCAACTCAAGAAAGAAATTTTTTACAGTGAAAACAATCGTTCATTGGAACAACCTCCCCATGGATGTGGTAGAGCCCCCATTGCTGGAGGTTTTAGGGAGAGAATTGGACAGGGTGCTAGATAATCTCATCTAGGCTCTCTTTCCCACAAAAGGGTGGACCAGGTGATCTTTCAAGGTCACCTCCTGGGACATTATATGATGATTGATCTCTATAAAACAAGTGATCGCCAGCTGATAGTCAATATATTTCAAAATGTCGCACTGTACCCCTCTAATAATTATGTATTTGGATAGTTCCTGTTCTTCTGTGGTAGTCTTTTAGTTATCCCCACCAGCATCAACTGAGACTGTTACATTTACAACTTCTTGATTCAGAAAACTATAAATTAGGTGTTGCATAGACTATTTTATTTATATTGTTTTATTTTATTTTACTTTATTTTATTTTTATTTAACTTTATTTTATTTTATAGTTAGGGGAATTATAATTGGTGACAACAAATTGATGCATAGGCACCGTGTCTGTAATTTAAGCAGTATTTTTAGCAAATATTTGAAGAAATAGCATTACATTTATTATCACAGGCAATACTACAGGAATATGGAGGATACCCCTTTCACAGATATTATTAAAGAGAAGGTAAAATAAGAACTTCACAGTAGCGTATGTAGTGAGGCTGGATGAGTGTGTGGAACTAAATTTGTTTTAAAAAGTTTTAATGGAGAGTGAACTGGGCAAGCAACCCTACAAAATATGTTAAAGAAAACTATACAATTTTCACCCAAAACTCAAGTTCAGACTCAAATATCAGAAGAAAGCTGGTGTCATACTTTTTAAGGTAGTGCGTGAGACACAGGTTTTAAGAAAGCAATTGCTGTACTTGATAGAGAAAACACTAAATTTGTCCTATCTGTGCCAAAGTGAATATAAGTATTTTTGTTTCTAGTAGCGTTTAAAATTTTGCATTTCCTTGGCTGGATTTTTTCCCAAGGTTAGCTGAAACTGACAGAGTCTCCCTGCACATCCAATAATATAATATATTGTCTCAGTAACGTAATGATTTCTAGGTTACAATGAACTTGATATTACATGCGAAAGATCTGTAACATTCATTAAGTGCCTTTCTGCGGTGGAGCTAACATACTCTAAAACACAAATTAACACCACAGACAAACGAAAAAAATTGTGATAGACTCCAAGAAAAGTTTTGTTTGGAATATGATTTGAAACTCACTACTTGAATTTAAACTCTGGATCAAGTGTCACATATCAGTCCTTTCACTTAGGATTAGCTGAACTATATGCAGGTCAGAAGAACATTTAAATATGCTGCTTAAAAGAGGTTTTGGAGCATGTTAGCAGAAAAGTTTGATTTATCTGCATTTATCTGCATTTGATTTACCTGCCATCAGAGAAGAAAAATGGAGCCATCCCTATGACACTTCAGTGATAATGATAGGACTCTCTTCTGATGGTCTTCACTTGCTGCATTAGATATGAATCCGTGACAACTCTAAATGAACTTTTGTTCTACAGAAAGAAACTCTGTTGGCCTGTTTATCTCACAGAAATCTTTGAGGGTTCATACCACTTCATAGTCCATATACACTAGACACTGTCTGCATATAAATCAGTCAATGTTTCTTCATAAAGAACAGAACAACTTTATTTCCAGATGAAACTCACATTGAAAGACAAAGTATTTTTTTCTTTCTTCTCTCAGTACAAGGCAAGACAGCTGAATTTATTCTGGAGTCTACAAAACATCTCTATAGCAAGAAAGGAAAATTCCTTTACTCATGGTTAAAATACTGATTTAAAACCTGTACATGAATGATGTTAATTTTTTTGTGATGCTACAGATTTTGTCAACTAAGCACAATGATGGAAATAAGGGACAAGCATTACATTCTTCTTCCTCTGGGACAAATAGCCCAGTTCATACTATAGAAATGACTGAATATTGCTAGTGCCTGACATCATAAACAATCATGTATGAAAATACATTTCTATTATTTTCGTAGTAAAGTATATTTAAGAAGATGTAGAGGTTTCTCAGAGTGTGGACCACAATTATTATCCTCATGAAACTTTAATCCTAACTATGTCAATAAATAACATGGATATTTAAGAAATAAAGATTTGCTATCTATAAAAATTTGATAAACCAACATATAAATGTTAAAAGATCTTCCAGACTGACAGTGGATGTGACGGTCTTAATGCTCATAGGGATAAGTATTAGATTGTTCTCTGAGCTATTTTTCTTTTGTGGCAGAAGGAAAGTTTGTACTATTGCCTACAGGAAACAGAGAGTGAAAATCAAAGACAAAAATGCAAAAAAGCTAAAGAATATCCATATTATGGTAAAAAGTACAAAGGCCTTTTATGGATAAAAAAACAGTAGTCAGTGAGATAGTCAGAATCCCTTTCTTAATGCAAATGGCAGAGGCTGCAGAAACCTGGTAAAAATTCAAGTGACTGGAAAGTTACATGATCATATATACATATATTTTCTGCCATGTAGAAGTGTCTCCAGCAACATTTAAGTCACACAAATGGATATCCTGCTCTGACTGAAATGTAGCCCGTTTGGTAGCCACAAGTATCTGTTGGAGACAAGTGAAAAGAAGCAGAGTTGTGCATAGTCCTGGGAAGACCCATGAGAAATTCTTTTCTCTAAGTGAAAGGGTGGGGAAGTGAGCAGAGCTGTGTGGTGCTTAGTCGCCAGCTGGGGTTAAACCATGGCAACAGCCAAATTACTCTGTACTACTTTTGAAATGGAAATGAACTGTTTCAGTAGCAAAGCAGAAAATAGTATACATGGAAAATGAAAAAGAAAAAAAAGGAAAAGCATAGGGCTGTAAACAAATCCTTCCTTGGCCATGGCTGAGCTGGTACCATGAATGGCACCGTTCAGTTGCTGCGTCACTGAAAAACAGGCAAGCCACAGAATACTTTTGTGGTGGTTAATACATTTCAAAATTCTACGTCTTGGAAACTTAGAATACTGTGATATACTGTATGTTCTATTGATCTAAAATGTTAAAAATACTGTTAAAAATTACTGTTAAAGCACAAGCATAATATGGTAGCTGTGTAGAGCTTTCTTATGCAGCTTCATTGATTCTTTTGTCAGTTGAATAGTTTATTTAAAGATAAGCTTGATCACATTTGTGGTTTTTATTATTCAACAATTGTATCTATTTCCTTGTTTTGTTGTTATTTAATGTGAATTGATGTTCCTGTATATATTACCCCATTCAAAATACCAAGAATGAAAACAAAATATCTGATTGATTTCAAGGACTTGAATCAGGTCTGTCCTTTGTACTTATTTATGTATTTTTTTACAATAGTTCCAAAAAAAAGATGTGTATTTTTGCATTCATCTCTTTCCATTTTTTGGAGACAATAACAGAAACCTTCCTTATGCAATTAAATGGAAACAAAGATTATCAAAAAGAAACCTCTGACCCTCACCTTTAAAGCAAATGAATTCCCAATAGCTCAGCAAGGTCTTCCATTTTTCAGAGCTGAAAGTTTGCAGTTTACCTCTTTTCCAGCCTAGTTAACAAAAGGTAACGACTACTGATGAAGAAAGATTGGTCACAGTAATTCAAGTGTGTCAAAATGCAGTTCTTACAAACAGAATTATTCTGGACAAGATAAAAGCTATTCTTTCAATTGTTGAATTTTTGTTTCATGTATTTATACATTGAAGTATGATAATGAGATCTTTAATAAGATCTGATGTATTGTAGCAAGATAAAATGTTTGCTAAAATGAGACAGCATTAACTCTGATCTTACTGTAAGAGGGAACATCAAATTAGATTTTTGTTTTACTCCCTTTATTTCAGTAGTTATGTGCTCTGCTTCACTGATTATCAGATTAGTGTGAAAAATATTTCTTTATTAAAAAGGTTGATTTTCTACAAACTCATCATTATGTTGGAAGATATTCTAGTTTGTTATAAAACTTTGAAAAAAGAAGCCATTGTATGGAACAGTTCATATTTTTTAAAAGGGTAAGCAAGGCACTCATAAAAATTTAATAACCCATATGTTTTAATCTAAAGAATTAAAAAGAGTTTTGGACAAGACATACTTAATCTTTTTACCTCATATGATTTCTATTTTTTTTCTCTGAACCTGTGAATTAAAAAAACCTGAATTATTTAAACATATCCAAATTCATCAAAATGGGAGCATAATTTGTATATGACTTGGAAAAACTTCAGGAAAGTCCATAATGCACTTTCATATAAAGATATTTGCACATACATATAATGCATATTTGGGGAAATAGTAGACACTTTTATTAGTGCAAGTTATTTTCTCATATAGTCAGAAAAGTGCAAAATAAATGGATTTGTCAAAAGGGAATACTTCATTGGTCTCAAATGTAGAAAAATCACATAATTGATATGGCCTAGAGGGAATATTTTGGAACAAGGATTTTGCTATGGTTGCACAGATACACATATACTTCAATGAAAATTCAGATGCCAACAAGATCCTGCTTACAATGCAAATACTGCAGTGCAAATTTTCATAGAAGTGGTAGTACAGTAAAGCATTGGAGTAGCAGCTGTATGAGAGGGATATTGTAAGTGTTTTTTATAGGCTTTTCTAATTTTAATTATAAAACTGAAGATCAAAATTCAGCTTTTAAAGCTGCATTGCAAACTAATGTGATTGATACATAGCTGAGAAGAAAAATCAAAAGTCACACTAGGTATTCTGGTCCTGTGGAAAGTACTACAAATGGAATCTCCAAAGTAGGATAATACATATTTTGTCTCTAATATTGTCTCTAGCTTCTTAAAACTACAAACTAATGTTTAAAATGTTTATTATGCAGACAGTAGCATTAACCTTCTGGCAAAAATCAATACTGTGTGAGTGAAGTCAAATATACAGCCAGATCCACGTTATTCTCTCCATCAGTTTTTCTACAACAACAACCAAAAGATGATATCATAGGTGCTGTTACAAAGCCTTCTTACGAAAACTCTTCCATACTAGAGAGGTTCTACAGGCACAAGGAGTTTTTTAAAAGCTACTTTATATTAGTAAAGTTTTCTGAATTTTCTTGAACACCAAAAACATGAATTCAAAATTTTTTGAATCCTATTCAAAAAATTTTGAATTTATTATTTCAAAATTTGCACTTTGACATCCTCAGTTCAGGGTTGTAGCTAAAATGTTGAAAGATCAGTCGAGGTAGGAAGGTTGCTTGTTTGCTTGCTTTTTAAACCCGGAAGTGTCAAGTATTAAGCAGAATGAATCAGGGAATGGAAAAGCAGAAACAAGGAACTGCAACAAGTTTGGAAGAGACTACAAGGAACTGTCAGAATATGATTCCTGGATATCAAAAAGGGTGCTACTGACCTTTTGTTCCTGTCTCACCCATGAAATTAATTATGTCCCCTTTATGTCAGCATTAACGATCAAGAGGATGTGCAGAAGATGAGTTCAGTGTAATAATCTTACTTATTCCTTTCCCTCCAATTAATTTTTAGCAGAATCATCAAACTTCATGTTTACCATATGACTCAATAATTACTAGTTTATACACAGAAGAGGATATGTGAAAATCTGTGCCATCTCTTTAAATGGATTTATTTAAAATTCTGAAACTGCACCTTCAGGATTTTTCTTCCTCTTAAAGGAATTTACAAGATTAAAACCAGTTAGTTGAGTAGTCATGTCATCTGTGGAACCCATTTTAAATGTCATCTTTTCTGATGGTTTAAATTACATTTCAGCTCAATACAAATAATAATGGGACACTATTAAAAAGAGCTGACATACTTCTAAGTTTTTCTTGGTAGATAAAACTTTTGATGACAGAAACGGATCTTCTCCATATACTAAGCTAATGCAAGAGAAATTAATAAGTGTGTGAGAAGATTGAGTGAAAGAAGGAAAACTGTTGTCAAAAATGCCAGAAACTAATAACAGTTTGGATTCAAGATGACCTGTAAAATGTATATGTAATAAAAAACTCTATCCAATCTAGAAGCATCACTCAGAAAGACAGGCAAACTTTACCTCTGGGGATTCTGCTTGAACTCATAGATTTTTTCATTGCAATAGAATAAATAAAAGTTGCCATTTTATCTGTTTAGACTAGATCCTAATTGATTCAGACATTCAGACATTTCACATTTGTTCCAGGTGTTCAAGGTCTGAGCACAAAGGCAGCTGCATACATTTTAGCAACATTTTTCCTCAGTGGTTTCATGTGTTGTGTATCCATTGAGCAAAATCTTTCCAGAAAAAGAAAATGTTCTTCAGATAACTGAGTTCAGTATTTTGTTAAAATATGGTGTTTCCATAGTTCAAAAGTTCTCATCGAGTCTGTCAAACAATTTGTAGGAGTATGCTGAAAGCTACAGAGAGCCTAATGAGCTATCACCAAAAGAGATAATATGCAAATATTTTGGTTATTGGTGTTTGGTCTTTCCACTGTTTAAAAGCTCAGCATCTACTGAACTGTACAGTTATTTTAAAAGCTCATGTTTATTGGCTTCATAGTGTTAAAGAGGCAGTTAACATAAAATCACAGGAATGCTGACCTTCTTAGTTTGACACAACAACTTTACCTAAACATTCCTGTTCTCACTGTAGGAAACATTATTAAGATTGTTTTTTTTTTTTTTTTTTTTTTTTTTTTTTTTTTTTTTTTTTTTTTTTTTTTTTTTTTTTTTTTTTTTTTTTTTTTTTTTTTTTTTTTTTTTTTTTTTTTTTTTTTTTTTTTTTTTTTTTTTGGTATTTTTGTATTTTTGTATTTTTTGTTTTCTATACTAACATTTGGAGACTGAGTGCTATATTCCTTAATTTGGGACAGATGGTAGTGTTTGCTCATAGCTTTAAATAAGAGGTGATACAGATTCGTATCTCTACACTAGGGAGGCGTTAAGTTAAAGTATGCAAGATAACATGAAAATGATTTCTATATTAGGCAACATAATTCTCCATGTGATGGGGAATAGGAAAACCATTGCATAATTAACCCAGGTTTGACTTTACTGACTTTGTGACTACTGTCTCAGAGTCAAGCTTGTGAGGCTTCAGACACAGAGGCAGAAAGCATTAGCAAGTTGCTGAGTCTATCCTGGAAATATGACTACTGGTGATACCCTCTGCTGTGGTACGAAGAAAAATCTTGGCTAGGCTCTAGTTTCATCTGAGGATCCTAAGGATCTCTCAGCCATCCATGCTGGATATTTAAGCTCAGTGGGGTTGGTTATGGATATCTAGGAAGTCCTGTAGTCCAGGTTTAAAATGGAAACTGTGTGCAGCATAGGTTTCCAACCAGATGAAATACACTATGAGCAAACAATGTTTGTGGCAAATGCCTCCCTCACTGTACTAGCTGGTGTATAGGATTGCTAGGAAAACTTTATGTCAATATTTGCTGCTGGCTAGGTTTCTGTACATGACAAAGCATCTAGTATCTATTTCTTTTACTTATTTCTTCATGCTGCTCTTTAGTTATGACTGTGAGAATAGCAAGTACAAATGAAATTTGCACACAGAGTTGTTGGTGTTTCTGTAAAGTAAACAGGTATCACACTTTAAATTAAATTAATCAACATTAATTTTGTATGGAGAGAGCAGCAGTCTGGGGAGCTGGGAAAGGGACTCCCTACCTACCACAGGCCAAGTCTGGACAATAAGAAACACATAGAAATAGATTTTGGCACAAACTACAGAAACTTGCTCAATTTCATAGTTTGCTTTTTGAGGAAATGTAACTACGAATCATTAATCATCAAATGGCCATAATGGGCCAGAACAAAGTTCCATTTAGCTAAATGCTCTGTGGCTAGCAGTGAGTGTTAGGTGCTTGCAAAAAGGGTGTGAAAGAGAACAAGCTTAGAATATGCCTTGTGTAGTATGGCTTCTCTGCCTGATGCAATCAACAGATTAGGAAATCTAACTATGTGGTATAGTAATAGGCCTATATAACTATCTTAATTATAAGTGTGTTTTTGGACAAGTCATTGTATTTTTTCACATTTTTCATCTCTCTTGTCCTTCAGCACTAGCTTATTCTTTTAAAAAGTGCATTTGTACAAGGACCTAACACCACACAGTTTTGATCTTCATGGGGGTCTGTAAATATCACTGTGATTTAGTCAAATCTCTTCACTACTAGTTCAAGAGCTACTTTTATTTATTTTGTAGAAAGCATACAGAAATTTACATTTAAAATTGCTAGCAAAGCAGATCAAAATTATCAGTGGCTGCTTAAGAACAGAGTAATTTTTCCTATGAAAATAAATATACATAATTCTGTACAATTTGTCAAGCTTTCTTTCAGTTCAGATGTAAGTGGTCCTTGCACATGCTCTCAAATCACATAACTAGCAAAACCTGTAACATCTGTGGGTGTTACTTGAATGGATGCCACTCCATATTCTTTTCTAATCAAAAAACCTCTAAGGTAAGAGCAAGCAGAAAATATTACACGTGAAGTCAGGAAAGAAATGACCTCTTGTGTTGTCAAGATGAAATTCAGATATTTCATTGCAAGGTATGATTGAGACCTGGAGCCAATTGTGATAAGAAATTTGGGTTACCCAAGACACTAAATAGCTGACACTGAGCTTCTTGCTGAAGCTGACTGTAATGTGGCAGTATAACATGTTAAAGGAGATGTGTATCCCTAAAAATTTAAAATCTTCGTATGAATGCTGCATTACAAATGCTGCAGGCTGAACCATTCTTTAATGGCACTGCTCATATACAGGCAATCTGAAGATTTATGTCCTGAAGAACAGAAGCGAAACCCTTTTCTTCTGTCTGTTTCAATGAAAAAAAAAAAAAAAATACTGACGCAGAAAGAAATCTTTGATAATTTTCCAGGAATTATTTGCCAAATTTAATAATTATTTCTACAGGATTAGAATGGGTCTACTGTTCCTTAAAATTTTCAGGGTAGTGTATCTTGGCACTAGTTTCAGTATATTTTTAAGGAAGGAGTCCAATTCAGAAATAGGTAATATCACTGATTTTGTCCTAATAGTAAAAGGTGTTACATTGTTGAATGACATGAAAGTTGAGCTCTAAGATAGCTAGGCCTAACCAATTAATCTTTTTGAAGATGCCAGTAAGTTTGAAACCGAGTAAGAAGAAAGAAAGAGGCATTTTGTGTGGCGTGGTGAGTTATGATGTGATATTCCAGCCTTTTTTTGTTACCTCTGTATTAATTTCCTATTTGTGTGTCTGTGTTGTCATAGATGGGTGAGGCATGAAATGGCCTATTTCCTACTGATTAAAGAAGATACAACATTAGTGTGGTTTGCATCTGAGAGATATTGATGTACATTTATAAACATTAGACCTAAATGAACAAAAAATTCACTACAATGGAAGGAATAATAATATTAATATATTTGTTGAATTGGATGTGCAGATTCTCAAGAAAGAGAGAAACTTTAAAACTTTGAAACTAAAATTCTATTAATTTACATTAAATAATTTAATAAATATACAGAACCTGCTATAGCAGGTTCTTTTAACAGTGAAAATGATCTGGCAAAGCTTTGTTTTTTCCTCTTGAAATTGGTATCATTGCCCTAGTTCTTACCATATTTTGATATACTAAGATGGTTATGCAGATCTCTCCATCCTACTATTTGAACACCTCCCACATGAATGAAGCAAATTAAAATTATGATGTTCATTTTACATCAACCCTATTTCATTATTAGACTTTCCCTTTTTGGCATCAATAATAAAATATTTTGATTGGGGAATGCAATAACAAATTCTCAATAGAGCATGCTTGCCCAGAATTATAGAACTATAAAAGTTTATTATATAATTTAACTTCTAAATTTATAATCCTTAAGGGGGGAAAACTTCTTTTAAACTAAGGAAACTAAATCTTTTTACCTATCAATATTCTTGCAACTGTTGAGAGAGAGATATTTAATACTGAGAAATACTTATTACAACCTTCTTTTACTTTCTTATAACTACCCCAAATATTCATCTCTGTGACTAGCACATTCTTTACTTGATTTCTGCTTGAAAGTAAACTTCTTTAAGGTAAGTTTTTGAATAAAAGCTCTTCAGATGTTTTTGTGGTATTTTGGGGTTTTTGTTTAAAATAATTCTATTTGTATATTTTTATTTATTCATTACTTTCAGGAATGTTAGACAAAAACCGTACCCTTTTCTTCACAAAAAATCCTGACTTTGGTTACCAAGTTACGAAACTTGAACCTGTTTGTTAGCCACTCTAATCAATGAAAATGCTTTTTGTCATGGAGCTTTTTAATTTAAAATTATAAAATATTTACTGTTTCACAGTCTTTAGGCATGCCATTAGTTCTGCATGTCAGTTTAAAGACAATAACTCTGCGTGTACACAATCTCAGTCCATCATGTGGCTGCAAGTTTGTTGAGTAGAACACTGCTGCGTATCTGTTTCTGAACACTACTCCCTGTCTGGTTTGGTTTCTGATGTTCTTATTTGACCTTTAATATCATATCTCCTGTTATGCTTTAAAAATTGAATGTAGTATCTATTGTGCCTGAACACTGATGCAGTTCAGGTTTGATGGTTCCACTTATGAGACAGCAGGATTTTAAATCACACTGTTTTGTAGTTTAGCCTAAGCAGTCTGGCAAGGGGAGAACTTAGAAAGAGAGGCAAAACCAAGTTCTACTATTCCTGACTTCTGATCATCTTGAAAGCTGATACTCACTCATTCCAGGCTTAAAAATATGTTTGACATTTCCAGGTCATTCCCAGTCTCTACTGGTTAGAATATAGTAACATAGTTTGAAAAAAATTCTTGGAAACAGCATATGCAAAAATTCTTAGTCATATGCATATGCAATGGGATGTTGCAGGGAAACCAGCTTCAAAAAATATGGTTCATAAAGAAAGACTGGGCAGAGAAAATGAGAGATTTATCACTAATCTCACTTTCATGCATGATTTTTTTCTGATTAAGGACAGTTTATTCCTGCACAGAAGCATTTGGAATTATATTTGGAATTATATTTGGACAGATTTTGCAGGATCAAAACATGCTATTTAGTTAAGGAACACTTAAGGGACATTACTTATGAGAAATGGTGTTTAAAGCAATCTATCTTATTTATCTGGACTCCATTACATAAGGTAATGGGAGAAGAATACAATAATTTAAAAAATTTAAAGAAAAAAAAGGTACTAAAATACTTCATTTTACATTAAAAAATTAGATTGCATTTGATTACTATTTTAAGAGATTCCTGACTCAAATTCATGATGTAGCTTGTTCACTGTCCTGTCAGTTTTTTCCATCTTGGAGAGTAGCCACAAAACCAACAAATGTCACATCCTGCAGCTGACAGCATAGAAACCTTCTGAACATGTGTTAGAAGGAGTAGGCAGTGAGAGAAAAGACAGTGGAGAAGTCCTAAATTTCATCTACTACTAAAAACCAAAACTTTTCCGCTGGCTTCATGACCCTTCTGAGGAGCTTAAGTGGTGTGCAAAGACTGACCCTTTATTTCCATGACTACACCCTACCTGAGGCTACAGAAGGCTTTTGCTGGAGGACAAGATGTTGCAATTATGCTTAGTAACCACTGTTCCCTTGTAAAAAACCTTTTCTGAGGGGACTAAAGGGCTAAAATGACATGGAGGAAGGTCAAGTGATGAATTAGAAGAGTTTATAGCTCTATGAGTGCTATAATCTAAGGCACTATGATTACATGCGGATGGTATTATGAACTGTAGGTTGTTGGTTTACATACCTGTTCACATAAACAACTTAAGTATTAACTTAATTCATTCTGTATAGTATAAATAAGATTAATAATGAGTTATAGTTGTTGATGGTAAGGTTGGTAAGAACAGCTCTATCTTTAAGTTGATGGTATTTTACTTCTATTTATTGTCAAAATGCTAATTTTTATTAATAGTGTGCTTTCTTTACTTGTTGAATTGTTGAACTGTGAAATTGTACATATTATGACTGTTATCATTTTTGCAAGTATTACTTCTGGGGGCTGTATAGACACTGTGATATCTCCCTGTTATTTCACATTGCTCTATAATATCTGAGAAAAAAGTTTTGTGTAGATGAACTGTAACAGGAAAATTCAGGAACATCTGATTTTTCATTCTTAATGCTTCTATTCATCTTTTTAGGGGTCCTGAAGAAACTTATTTGCTTAAATTCATATAAAAATGGATCCTTATCATCTCTGTCTCACACGAACATAGAAAGCTATTTCATTCATGCCTTCAAGACTCTTTTTAAATAGCAAATTATTGCAGGTTTTGTGATGTAACAATGTCCAAGCATTTAAAGCAGAACTATTAACGAAGTGTTCAACAATAAAGGACAGTATTTTTAATGACAAATTTTAAGCCTAACTTTAGCTAACTCTTGCAATGTCAATTGTAAACACCTCAGTTTTTGAGTAATTCAGCTGTTTTATTAATCATGTCCTGAAGTAATGTCCAAGGTTATCACCTTTTGAACTTCCTTTTAAAACTCCAGTTAATATTATTGAGGAATAGTGTTGTCCTGAGTCTGTTATGAATGGTAATGGGCGTTGCTGCATCAGATTAACTGGGAAACAATTATTTAATGAGATAGTATTTGTATGATATTATTTGCCATAATTTTACTGTACTTTTACTGTTAGTAATTTTAAATACTAAAACCATCACATGGAAAAATAAACAGGGTCCTATCTTTATTGCCAGGGGCTTTTGGCAGATTGAAGTGTGGAGGATGTCTATGAACAAGACATTTTTAATTTGTGCCCATTGCCTAACTTCTTTTAGTGCCTTCATTTCAGAAGCATGATGGCTGTCCAATTCTAATGCATGTAATACTCACAAGTCTAGTCCATCACTGGATACAATTCTCAGTTTTCTTCCTTTACCTCTTTGGATCCTCTGCTGAGATGAGATGAGTGGAGTTTCTCAGATTAAGAGGTCAAGCCTTTGAAGCATTGAGGTATGAGATTCCAGATCTGTGAAACTTCCTAAGAAAGAGACGACTTGTCTGAAGTGATAGAAGGTGATTAATGTTTGGCAGTGCAGAAAAATGTCTCCTCGTCATTTCATTCTGGCTAGTTTTTTTTCTCTTCTTGTAAGTATTGAAAGAGAAGTTCTTCTGTGGACTGTACTGAGGAAAGGATTTCTCTTACTGTGGTTACCTAAGTAGCTGGATGCTCCTTTGGCCAAATTGCTTTATTGATAAAATTTATTTTTTGAGCTTACTCTAAAGTACTTGCCTATACAGAAAATAATACCTCTTTTAAAAGGCTTACTTTTTTGGGGGGGATTGTTTGCTTGTGTGTGAAGTTGTTTGGGTTTTTTTCCTTTGGGAAGTGATTATTTCTTGCCTTGTACATTCTAAGGTTTCTTATTTTCTACAAAGAATTCTTGTATGAAAATTAGAATTAGATAAAGGCAAGTTGCACATTTAAAATGGAATAGCATTCTGTTCAGGAAAGACTGAGAAGCACTACTCGACTTTAAAGCATTGAATTACACACCACCTCCATGGGATTCTTAGTTCTAATATTATTATTTGCATTTATATGAGAGAAGTGCCTAGCAGTCCAAAGTAAGTACAAGTTTGCTGTATATTGCACTTTCTAGATAAACAGCAAGGAGCAGACTGTATTCAAACAGCTTAAAAAGTAAACAAGCAAGACACACTAACAGAAGTCAATTTTGAAAAGCATTTTGTTCCAAGTCTTACAGGCAGAAATGTGGAAATAAGGTGGTCTGTCCTTTAGATCTTTGGTGAAGTATTTTGGTTAGTCCTAAAGAAGCTTCCTCATTCTGCTTAAGATCTGCACCTGAGAATCTTCCATTGAAGGCAAACGACTGCTTCATTTCACTCAAAAACTGAAAAAGAACAGTCTTTGATTTTGAAACATGGAGACAGAATCTGCTACCAATATATAAGAACAGATTACATATAAGGGAGTTCTCAGAGGAAGAGGTCTCCATGTCCATACATATCAATATATGCTTCTAAGAGAAAGAACAGCTAGCTCATAATAAATATAATTAAACAGAAGGACAGAGTCCTGTGCTTTAATTCCTGATAATTGGGAGAGTATATAAATAATTCTGGTAAGCGAGTTGAATGCAAAAGAATTAATATAACCTTTTACTGCAACCATGTGTGAAAGGTGACATCAGAAGATGTATTTTAAACAATAGCTATGGTAATGTGGTTTTTTTTGTACAGAACAATAGATCTGGTTAAATACCAGCATGTTAGATAAATGTGATTTGATTAAATTTCTCAAAATGTAGATGAAAAAGTATCTTTCTTCTAGAATCTATCTGGACTTAGAAATGAGAACAGTAATAAACAGCAAATAACACAAACAGAAGAGAGTATTACTATATTAAGACATTTAAGTCACAAACAAGTTCTATAATCTTTCACAAAGGTTTTCGGGATCAGTCTTGGGATTAAATATCTGGGCTGAAATTTAGTTGCTTAATCTTATATTCTTAGTGACATTTGAGATGTCATTTTTATCTAAGACATCTACAAAACCTATGACACAGGAACCATGAGATGTCCCATCTAAAGGACATTTGTGTGATTTTAGGACACCAGATTGCCTGATTAACATGGCCATCTCCTGTCTATTTACATGACTAACATATGTATTAGATCCCCAAAATACTTACTTTGTCTTTTGGATTTATCTTTTGGTCTGCCCTTGTCTAAGGCCAAACACAAGTCCTATGCAAAACCAGCTGAAAATCAGAACTTCGCTTTTTGAATGTTGCTCAGAGAGTCATAGCGTAAGGCAAGTTTTCTTGCTTTTCATTTTTTCTTGTTGTTTTCTTGCCTACATGTGTGCCAGAAGAGTCTTTTTTTTTGAATGGCAAAACTGACTTTGAAAAGAAACAGGTAAATGTTATATTAAATAAAAAAAGGAAAAGTTATAAACAAAGTTATTATTTATTGCTATTTTACATTTAGCCAAGACAAAGGGGAGGAACCATTGATCCTATTGAAAGTTTTACAAATATTTAACAATAAAATTGTTTGTACTTGCTTCAAATTCTCACTGAAAAGTCCAACTGTGTTTATGAAACACCATTTCATAAAGCCTGAGTTTTGCCGTTAACATTGCTACAAATTGTAAATTAATCAAAAAGACTATTTGTCAGAGGGAAGCGAAAGGGAGAAACCAAACAAAAAACCCCTGAAGCCCAATTGTCATTAGTTGTCACTCCCAAATATTGCTTATCTGGATTTCCTCCACATGTCAGTGCACATTAACATTATGCAACAGAGTATAAAATGCTGATATATATTTAAGGCCTAAGCAGTGAAAGTCTTGCTTTCTTTGAAGCAAATTATTTTGGTGTGTATTGGATCTATTGAACACAAAAATATTGGATTGTCTACAGACTCTTTTTATTAGGTCTGCAGTAATTAATTAAGCACAGATGTCTCACCAGAAGATGAAATGGAATGTATTCAGGGAAGAAAGGAAGAGGATAAAAAATAAAGAGTTCCTGAAATACAATACATCAAATGAAGAGAGTAATGTAAATTAGGGTATAATCACATTCTGTGTTACACAGATGCTCTGGGAGAGTACGTGGACCTTCAAGGCAAGTTATGCATCTAGTGTTCAAATCTGTACAATGCTGCTCTGCAGAAGCTCCACAGCCTCTAAGGAAAGCACATTCAGCTGTTTAGGGCAAATTTCATGTAGTAAGAGGTACAACATGTACCTGGAAGCACTCAGGATTTTTCACTTTTCCTAGATGGTAAGAATTTCCCAGTGACTTCAGAAGAGTCAGACCTGCAATGTTTAAAGGAATATTTGGACATCCATTTCTTCTTATCGTGCCACTTTGTTTCTTTGACTGTTGGAAGCCATACAGTAGGCCAATGCTAATCAGACTGTACCTTTATCACTGACTGCATAATGGGCATGCAGAACATGCAACCAGCTGATATTTGCTCAGCTCTGAATCTTCTTCACAATCCTACCTGCTGCAGAATTCATGATAGAAGCAGAACTTAAATATGGAAATAAGCTTTCTCATTTATCTTTAATGAATCATGGTTGAATTCCGAATATTAGACTGAAAAATGGTTACTTTTTGTGTCAGTGAAGTCATCAATTCAGCATGCTTCTAGTATCCTTAGGAATAAATGAATTCTACTGAAAGATAGTGAGAGAAATGAAGTTGGAGAAGGATCCCAAACCAATTATGACCTCCATCAGAGCATACAGTAGTTACAGAGATATTTCTTTCTGCCCTATGAGCACAGAGCTAGAAATGGTGGACACTGCATATTGTATCACTAAGGACTGATTAAGAGTCTAATTACGTACACTACAGCTTTATAATACTGATGAGACTGTTTCTGATAGACTGCTACCAGAAACACAGTGAACAGGTGTAAATAGAATGCTAGTCATCACTTTCCATGTAGTTGGGGGTTTTGGTTTTAGTTTGGGAGGGAACCTCATTAATTGGTGATTGCAACTTTTTTGTGTATATTCATCAGAAAATTGGGGTTTTTATTTAAATTTGTACTGCAGTTCTAAATAAAGAGTCATCCTTGTGTCTGTGAAGTTTCAAATATGGCTTTAAATAAAGGAGTAAAGAAACTATAGCAAAATGTTGCATTTTAAATGTTTTATAGATTTACAAAATTTGAATCAAAAAATACCAGTTCATTTAATGATTAGGCAAATATTTGATTATAATTATTTTAATGTTTAATCACCTTTTGTCCAAGTAAATTCTATTATAGAAATAAGAAGTTTGAATATGTAAATTTCCCTTAAAATAGCAGCAGCAGGAATGTCGGGGAAAAGAAGAGATTCTACATGAACAGTACTATTTGTTCCTGTAACTACTGCTTTTACTGGACCAGTTCTCACATCACAGACCAGCTGACTATTTGGATTTGCTTAACTATCAGGCTTTCTCAGCCAAAGGCACAAAGCATTGAAAGTCTGGAACTGAAGGTATTGGTGGGAGTTCTACTGATTATAATATATGTAAGAAACTAGTAGACCAACCACGGTCTTAAAAATAATGAAACTGGTATTAGAAAGAGAATTCCTAGTGGCAGTTTTCTGCTTACTTTTTAACTCTGGTTCCATTGTTAAAATAAGTGGTATACGGTCCATAAACCAAAAAGCAATATTAACATGCCATTCTTTGCAAACAATTTATCTAAGACATACATTATGTTGGTGAATTGGAAAACATTAATTAACTTATAACACTTAGCATGTGAAGAAGTTTCATTTTTTAAAATCTCCGCACTTCAAAAAGTTACTGAAATGTGAAACAAGTAGATAATAATTACTTTGTTATAAACAGAATTTTAAATGGAAACAAGAGCCATATATGTGCAAATAATGAATGACTACAGAGTATATTATTCTGTAAATAATAAATGTAAAATTTGTAAATTCCCTGTTGCACTGAAAACAGTGGATTTATGGCAAGGTCTGCCCTATATAATGTGCACACAATATTTTAGAAAAATTAACCTGCTGTTAAAAACTTTGCCTGTCCTTCCAAGAAGTTGCTCAGCATGTAACTGAGAACAAAAGTATATTATGTTGAACTGTTTGGAAAACAAAAACTTCTTCACTGGAAAATGAAATTTCACTATTCATTTTTGATCCAAGCAATATTTTGATTTAGAAAATAATCAGAATGATCTCAAAAAGGAGAAAAAAATTGCAATTATTAAATGTAAATAGTTATTTTTTTCTCCCCTTTGATCTAAAAGGAAAAGTATTAGGACTTTTGAATTTTAGCCACTCTAGGTGGAAAAGGGTAAAGAATGCACAAGAAAAAACTGTCATTTAATAAAGCTGTACTTTATCATTGGATGGGAGAGGAGTGGAGGGTGCCAAAAACAGGACTGAGAAGAGAGAAAAAATTTAAAAAGTGGAAGAAATACTCCAGTACTTACGATGGAAGCCATATGTAGTTCCATGACTTTGAAACAGGCAGTCACATGCCCTAAGGACAGAGGTTGTCATGGAGATGTTCTTGGTCTCACGGCCCCAGTCAGCCTGCAGCACTGTTGGAGCATGCATGGTGGTGCACCACCTCAGGTGTGACAGCGCTTCTATAACATTACCTGCTTCGTGATCCTAACTTCCCACCGCTAACAGAGCTTTTCCCCATCACTCTGACAGGTCACACCTTTGTAACTCCAGAGTGGGGCTGGAATTGCGTATGGGACAATTTTCTTCCAGACAAAGAACAAAGAAGATTAAAAAATTTTATTCCTTTTTCTTTTTGTATTACTGACAGAGTGGAGACCATAGAAGAATATTTATTTTTAATTTTATTTCCTGGGAAAATGAGACAACAGTCTGTCCTTATGTCTACGATATGCTCTCATTTCTTTTTGTCAATCAGTTTCAACCATATAGAGGGTAAAGGTCTTAAATAAAGGAAATTTCTGCAAGTTGTGTAACAAAAGTAAACTGTCTGAAGGAGATACATTGAAATGGGTGATCCTTGGGGACAGACATGGAATAATTTAGGTCCATTCTGAATCAGAGCAGCCAGTTATTATGAACATATTGGCAAGGATTCAGCATAATCCCCCTTGTCAAAACCACAAGCAATTATATTATTTTGTTAAAAAAAAGACAGACTAGTTTGGTCAATATGTACAGCCCAAATACAATCTCATTACTGCTCAGCAAGATTTTGTGTTCCTTGTTTTTATCAAGACATTAATCTGGATGAAACTTTCTTCTTTCTGTGGACGTATATACAAGCTCTTCACATCTTTATGTCTGTACTGACTGTCTTATTATAACATACATGTGTTTTTGTGATGCTCAGAATGTCATGTCATTCAATGCTTGGAGACCACACTGTGGGCACATCCCAGTGTTAAAAGGGTCTGGGATACCTGAGTTATGGTATGTAACACTGTGCCACCTATTCCCATTTTGAACTATGGGGAAGAAGGGGTAGAAAGCAGGTGAATAAAAAGCCACCAAGGGCCAATTAAACCCTTTCCCCTTTACTGACACGAATAAGTACATTATCTGCTTTATTACATTAACATATTTAGTTCATATTCAGCTTTGGTACAAAATTTGCTGTAGTTGCCTCACAGAGATGAGGATGTTGCTGCTCTGGCCTTACAGAATCATGGGCAAATGGTTCCAGAGAACATATGCACAGCTGGACTCTGCCTGCTGCTTCATATGGGGGGAGAAAGAGGAAGCTAGGTTATATTCAGTAGGGAAGAAGTGAGAGCAATAATCTAGTGTTGCTTTTATGTGAATACTACAAAAGTAATTATGGATAGATGCTGAGATCTATATTAATGTCTTCAGATTTTAGATACTTTAAAGAGTAGGTTCAGAAGAGCTAGAAGGAGATAGAGTGACTCCATTTTCTTCATTGTTCTTTTGTTCCATTTTGCTAATAAGGCCAGTTCACAGCCATGCAATCACAGCCCTGGTTTCAAACTTTCTGACTCTGGTAAGTCATACAAATTGATATCACTCAGTTCTGTCACATCAGTGACCTCACAATCAAAGCAGCCAAAGTAGCCCTACAGCCAAACTCTGTCAATAAAAGAAGATATAGACAACATGGCTGGACAAGCCAATACATAAAGTGGTTTGAAATGAAATTGTATCAAAATGAACAACATAAATGAGTTGACATAAGGTGCTCTTTTATATTTTTGATGGATTCTTTTTTGTGACTATACATCAGTTTTTACATTTTCTTTTAACATATGGAATTCTCGTTAATTATTTTGATTGTGATTAAACTAAATTTCTGAGAGAAAAAAATTGTTAATCAGAAATATTTATACCCAATGATTATAACAATCTGTTTCCAGTGGTTTTCAAAGTATTTTACAATCATCATTAAATATTGAAATATCACATTGTTTTAAGTTTGAAACTTCATTAACAGCAGCAGAATGATTCAGCATACACAAAAAAAAATAGATCTGGTTCTTACATGCCTTGATTTTATGAATTGTACAAACCAATAAATATTATAGATGAAAATTCACACTGGCTTAATAGAGGCTGAAAACCTGGTTTACAGGGTTGTCAAAGTTCTCCTGAGAAACCAATCCACTACCAGCTGCTGATTGCTGGATCTGGAAAGTAACATTACAGGTATATAATGCTGATTACATGGAAGTAATTGATTACAGATTACTTTTTCAGTACTTTATTCAGTACAGCTGCTACCGAGCTGGCTGCTATGACTTAGTACAATGATATTGCCCATAATCAAGACAGTGGTGAGATTACCACTAAAAGTAAGAGAGAGTAATTAGGGTTGCATTTTCACTGGAGAAGTGCACAGATAATATCTTAGAACAGCATTTTTAAAAAAAGTTATTTCACTTACTCTTCTCTATTCTGTGAAATCTCCTGCAAACAGCAGTCTGCCTTCTTCACCTCTACTATTCTGGTGCTTTGGAAGAATTGCTCTTATAAAGTTAAGCAATTTAGGTACCCTATTAGACAAGCATGTCTCATGTATTCAACCTTTTTTTGCCTGCTCTAACTTGGACAGCTATTTCAGTTATTTTTATCTCTCAGGACTATCATTTGTCAATCCCACAGGACTGTGTCTAGCCATATTGAAGACAGGAGATGTGTGATCTGACACAGTGCACCTTTTACCCTGTGAAATGCTGTGGAACACATGACCCTTACACAGCACTGGTTAGGAAATCACAGCTTCCTGAAACATCTCAACTGTTTTAGGTCTTCCATATCCCTTTAATGTCAACTTTTTCCTCCCCAACATGCATTACAAGATGTGTCTAAAAATGTGCGATCCCTGGTCTGAGAAAAATTTTTTGTGGGCAGACCTTGTTTGAACAAAAGATGTCCAGCTCGTAATTTATGTGAAAGATCACAAAAAGATATGAATAAAGATTGTTCTTGCCAACTGCTTGTTCTAATGAAATTGCTCACTGTAAAAGACAAGTCAGGCATCCCAAGGACCAACTCCATTGAATTTTGCCTTGCTGACTTCAAAATGCTAGGTTTCTATCACCCAGACAGATTTCTTTCTGCTAATACAGCACATAGAGAGAAAAGATAGCAATATAAGATTATTAAGACTGAAATGAACAGACTGAGCTATGTACCTTCCCTCTGCATAAGCTGGGTCTATATTGTATACAGCTCAAGAGAACAGTCTTAAAGTTTATTTTATATATATGCTTAAAGAAGCTTTATCTCTGATTCTGCTCAACAGCAGCAATTCACCAGCATCTCAATATAGTCGTCATTCTTATTCCAGAATTTTATCAGAGCTGTTTGGTTTTTGTTTTGTTTCTTTTGTTTATTTCTTTGCTTGTTTGTTTGTTTTGGTTTTGTTCTGGTTTTTTTTTTTTTTTTTTTTTTTGGGTTTTTTTTCCTTTTTTTTGGGGTTTTTTTTTTTTTTTTTTTTTTTGGGTTTTTTTTCCTTTTTTTTGGGGTTTTTTTTTTTTTTTTTTTTTTTGGGTTTTTTTTCCTTTTTTTTGGGGTTTTTTTTTTTTTTTTTTTTTTTGGTTTTTTTTTTCTTTTTTTTTTTTTGTTTTGTTTTGTTTTGTTTTTTTTCCAAAAGAATGAATAATCTCATACTGGAAAAACTATACAGATCAAGAAATCCACCCTCACCCCCACAACCTTGATGTATCTGCCTCTTCTGTCTGTCCAGCACTCCAGATGGGAACCTGCCTATACTCAGTATGTTCACTAGGAGTATAACATACGGCATGTAAATCTGCCTTATATCTGACTGGGCTGATGAAAGGTATATTATATAGTGTATTTTATAATAATATATTCATATTGCTAACTTTGAGCTTACTGTAGAACATAAAAACTTTTTCCAGAAAAACTTAGACAACTTTTTAAGGTGATTCTTGCATTGAAAAGAAACACAATTTAACTGCTTATATTTCAGCTAACAAATGCAGCAAAATGAAGTTCCTACCAATAATGGCAGCTAGCTTTAGAAAATAAGAAACACAGAAATAAAGACTAAAGCTTTTTGAACGTGGCATCTCAGTATTTCTGAAGAAAGGGGAGGAACTTATTCTTACTTGCTAGATTGCTAAAAGGCTACCTTTGTTAATATAAAGTACCTAATACAGTTTTTCAGTACATTAAAAGCTGGCAATGTCCTCTTTCCCTGGTATTTCATATATCTGTTTATTTTTTGCCAATTGAATTCTTTTAAAAAACATTTCTTTAAAAAGACCCAGGAACTGTGTAAGTAAATTCAACTTTGGAAAACGGTTAATGCATCCTTTTTAACAAAGAAAGTACTTGAAAAGAAGCTGTTATTGCATCTTACACGACGCAGAATAGGCTTTCTTTTTTTAACAGGCATGTTCATTTTAATATATTTAGCTGGACCGCAGTTTCCTTCAGTGCATTATAAAGCATACATGGTAGCAGAAGTTGGCAAGATAGCATATTTTTCTTGATATTAACTACAAATTGGTGGCGAATTCATGCAGTAAAACTTTTTCTTGTGACTTCATCCAAGGTAATACTATATAAAGAAATGTCTGTGATTGTGTTATTTGCTTCACATTTTATTCTTCATAATAGATTCAACTGAGGTCTATTATATAATGTGTTATAAAAAGAAATGTCAATAACATAGTTTGCCACAGAACGGAGTGACTGCTAGAGAAAAAAAGCAATGTACAGATTGTACAGATAATAGAGACTGTAATAGGCACAGAGTTTGGACACAGAAAATTATTAATAGTTTTGACACTGTTTTCACTAGTCACTGAAAGCAAAACCTTGCTGAAGTGACACATATAAAGGGAGGTGTTATGAAATTCACTGTATTTAGGAAAACAAATTTAGTGAAGTCAAAGTTAGTATGGCTATTACACCCAAGCATTAAGATATTAAGCAGGTAATAATGCCCAAAACATGCAGTACCTGACTGATTAGAATCAACAGATTCTTTTGTGAAGATTACTTCAGGAAAGGGAATGAAATTCTATGGAGCTAAAGCAGAGGTTACTAAAGATGTGGCTAAGAGCTAGTCCAGTGACAGCTAACATGTCAGCCTGCAACATAAAGGGGATAACTTCTTCAAGTGACACTGTTGTTATGAACTGATTAGTGAGAGATGCCTCTGCCCAAATTATGATGCAGATGAGACCATATGCTCAAATCAATAATATGGATTTAATTTAACAGGAAATGTGACATAGAGAAATAGAAAGAAATAGAAAAAGGATGGGGGGAAAAGGGAGAGGGTGAGATCAAGCAGAAGATAGTGAACACCTGTGGATCCACTGGCAGCCCATTGCTCCTTCTTCACCCTGGGCTTCTCAGTGGTGGGGGTCCCGCATTTGTTCCTCTGGGGGTACCACTTTTATAGAATCCTATATTAGCTGTGAGTATGCAACAATGTGTAGAGCTAGTCACTTATAAAATCTTAGCTATCAGGCTAGTCAGCTTACAGAGCTTGCTGATAAGAGAAGACAGAAATGCAGTAGCTGTTTTTTTTTCTCTCTCCCAGGTCCTCAAATCTGGTATCTTTTCATTTTGTAAGACTGTCATGTTTCTAGAGAATTGCTAACCCATGGCCTCCCCTCCCTCTAGACTTTGCACTCTGCAGCACTGAGGCGGTATTGTTTTCCCAGGCCACAGCCTGTGACTGCTTTGGTCTTTTTAAAGTTCCCTCTGCTGCTGCTCCTTTTCTTAAAGCAAAACGTGTCTTCACCCAGCTCTCAAGGCCATGTTTTCTCAGTGATCACTAATCGAGTATCAGTGAATTTTTATTGATCTGGGGCTTCTGCCTTCAACACATGCTCATATTTTCAAGACCTTTGTTGTTATCCCAAGATAAAATTGTACATCATCAGAAAAGGCAGCAGATACCAAACTCTGGTTCACACAGTGAGCTCTAAGAAGCAGTTGATGACAAGCCTAACAGGTCACAAGTAGGGCCTTGCACAAAAGATTCAGTTAGCATGAACGCTCTGTTGTGTAAAAAAAGAATGAACATTCTATTTTTACAGGACCACTGGGGAAAAAAAAATTGCTTAGAGAATTATAATAGATAGGTGTTCTTAATGTTTAAGTTCAAAACAAGCTGGTGTTAAAAGCTGGTTAAAGTAATTCTACTTTTCCAGATGCAGGTGGCCTCTCCTATATCTACACATATTTATATTTTCCAAATACTATTTACTAATAGCAATGTCTGTGGCAGTTACTCAGGAAGCATAGTCTAAGTTCTTTGTTGGGACACACGATAGAATCAAAAGATCTTTGGATACTTAAATACATGGCTATGATTCTAAATATCTGTTCTGCAGTAATCCAATCCAGTAAATTTTAGCCAGAGCATTCCCTGAACACTTGAAATTATTTTTGGTGCTCATGCCCAGAATTGCACTATGCAGCAACTAGAGATCTAGGTCCTGCACGAACCAGAAGAGTGTTTAAACAGTAGTTAGACTACTGTGTTCAAAGGCCAGATCCATTAGAAGTGCACATTGCTGGTGATTTGGTACAGTCCTGTTTGAAATCAAGGACCTTAACTATTGCATATATGTTGGCTCAAATCTATAATTTGTTCTGGAATGAACTGAACAACGTAACCTGTTTAATATCTTAGTGCATGGGTGTGTTGTGATGTCCATAAAGTATGAGAAAGAAATGTGCCAGCTAGTTGTGTTTTAATACTTATTTGATACATGCAGGATTACATTCACAGGATCTCTACATACAGGGTTATATCAGTGTTCTAGCCAGAATCCAAAGCCACTGAACCTCTCATGATAAGGAGAATGACTGTCCTATTTCTTCTGGAAGAAGCCTTTTAGTTTCACCACAGTGCAGTGCATTCAAACAATGGACACTAGCTTTGACCATAAACTGAAAGACATAATTCTTTTTTCTCTGATTTATGTCAGTATTCTAAATTTTGCTATTTACAGGGAAAAAATAAACAGGGAGAGAAAAGCATCAGCAGAACAGGAGAAAGCATTCCAGAAGCAAATGCCATACAGAATTGCAGTACAATAATAAAAGCACTTTGTAAAGTGTATCACCACAGGAACAAGGAAATAGCTTTTATGTTTACAGTGTTTATGTATTTCTGCTTGCATCTAGTCTCCAGTAATATATTTCTCCAAAGCCTCAGTTTTTATGCCCTTTTTCATCTGGTGACAAACTATATGCTTTCTCAGAATCCTGTCTCACTTATGGAGATTTGGCATCTGTAGGAGACCATATAATAGCAGCCTGAATAGTTTTCTACAAAATATGTTCTTTTTCCATAGAGGGAAACAATGCATTTCTTTCTGCTGTAGTTTACTAATTTCCATTTATTTCCTGCATATACTTTCACAGATTACTGGTATTACTGATTAACACTTAAGACTGAATAAAGTCCACATACAACCTCAAAAATAAAAAAAAAATCTCACATTTTAGATTCAAAGCAACCTTAGATTTCCCTCATTCATGAGGCTATTCCTTCATGTTGTCATTATGTGCAACTGATAAACGTTATGGAGAAACTCAAGACATGAAACAACAAACGACAACATTACAGTAGTTCTCTCAGTAGTTTATTGAGAAACTGCAGTAATGAAATCTGTCTTAATAAAGACCCATAACTCAGAACAGATTTCTTACTCTGGTGCTTTGAAATCTACTAAATGGTGAGTCCATTCAGACATTTCCCCTCTGGAGCGATGCTGTGACCAATTTGCTTCTGTGTTCTGGGTTGTTCTGCAGTATAAACATAACTTAATAATATTTTTCTCCTCTAATGTGGCAACCTGTTTTCAAATAAAAATGACAATATAATATTCTTGAAACTTCTTGTCCTCTTTCCATTAGGACAAAAGGTATTTAACAAGTTGATTAATCATATTATATTCCATCAGACCTATGTCAGCACAGAGTTAATTCAATGTAGTTATTCCATTTTTGCATTGGCTAAGGGCTTATCTTGATCTTCCATAATACGCTGCATTCAATATTGTTCAAACACACCATTTGATAATAGAATCATAGAACCATTTTGGTTGGAAAAGGCCTCTAAGGTCATCGAGTCCGACTATCAACCCAGCAGTGCCAAGCCCAACACTACAACCTGTCCTTAAGTACCACATCTACTTATTTTTTAAATACCCTCAGGCATGACTCCACCACTTCCCTGGTCATCAATGCTTGATGAACCTTTCAGTGAAGAATTTTTTCCTAATACCCAATTTAAACACTGCTTGAGGCGATTTCCTCTTGTCCTATCAACTATTATTTGGGACAAGAGACCACATCCACCTCCCTGCTGACTCCTTTCAGGTAGTTGTAGAGAGTGATAAGAACTTTCCTCAGCTTTTTCTCCAGGCAATACAACTCCTGTTCACTTAGGCATTTTTCATGAACTTGTGCTCTAGACTCTTTACCAGCGTCATTTCCCTTCTTTGGATATATACACACGGTGAGTATTTAGAACTAAAAGTAGTGTTTTCACTAGAGTATAATCTGAAAACCTGGTTACATGGTAGGATATGCTGTTCTGATGCCATACTTTCAGTGAGAAAATCAGCCTTTTCCTCCATGGTATGCCTCTAACTTTGCTGTGCCCTTATAAAAGTCGTTCATGTTGTAAAACTGGAGCTAGACAGATCTCTTTCATGAACTAGTTCAAACTAACACCTTTCCCCTCCCTCTCCTCTTAAAATGAACGTCATTCTTCTGAGTTGATGAGTTAACTTGTTAATGGTATAAAGAAGAGAAAAAGAATGTACTGTCAGAACTAGGGCAAGAGAAAGGAAGGAGGAGGAGTAGAAGGTAAGATAGCATAGAGATCAAAACCTCTTCTTTGATAGGAGACTGACTCAACAATCCTTGTCACTTCAGCCTCAAGCTGAAAGCTAAAATTTAATCTATAACTCTCTCTGTCTTGTTTAGTAAAGAAAAAAAATCTGATTACATTCCCATTTAGTGAATTTCCATTTACAGGTGCACATTAAAATAACAGCCTCCTACACAACGTGGTATCCACTGACATGGAAAACTGACATGGAACACTCTCACAGCTGAAACAGAAAACATTCCTTTGTATCCATCACTGAATGTGGATATTCTATTACCCACCTGCCACTGCTTTTTGGGGTACGACACCAAAGGTTCTATTTGAAAATGACCCAAGTATTTTTTGTTATTTGAGGTGTCTCCTTATTATAGATTGGGCTAAATTTCATATCCAACTTAATGTCTCTGACTATATAGGCATTTTAATTAAGAATCATGAAATATAAAACACATAAATATTCCGATTTTTAAATATGCAGAAGATAGATTCAGGTTAAAAATTATTCTCACATGCTCTAAGGCCTAGGATATTTTATAGTGGACAAAAATCCTTCCCTCATAGCTACTGTTTTCTTTTTTTGGTTTAGGGTTTTGTTTTTTTTGGTATTCTGCTGATGTAAATAATAGGTGATAAGGATTATCAGTTTTATGAAGCACTTTCTATGCAAGGAGAGATTAATTAGATCACATACATGAGGGAAAAAAATTGGCTGAAAGGAAATATAACCTGGAAAATCAGGAATGGATTGAAAGAAAGTATCATGTTTAAAACCATAAATTAATGCAGACAGTTTAGATTAATGGAATAAGTATTACACCTGTTATATTCTTCTCTGGGAAAATTTTTGATGAAAAATAAAGATTGCATTGATGTATATAATTTTATGTTTAATACATAATCATTTATAGTTTTCAAATAAAAGCTGTTTTCTGGATTGCTGGAGAGGCAAACTGCAGCTATACCAAAAACAAATAGAAATGCAGAATGAGAAATAGTGAGGTCTTGCTACGCCCCAACCATGTGACCCTTTTTTACTTAGGGTCTTTTGACTTGCATATCTGAACAAAATAGATTGATTCTTTTCTTTCTCAGGGAAAAAACCCATGCAAATCTTCCAGTCAAACAGTTTGCTTTGGGAGAGATAAACATTCACTATTACAGTATTTACCACTTGTCACTGTCCCACTGTTTTCTCCCTCTCATTTAGAGGCAATCTCATAATTTGATGAAGGGGTAACATTTTGTACTTTTACAATGAGCCCACTAGAATATATAGAATCATAGAGCCATGGAATGGCTTGGGTTGGAAGGAACCTTAAAGATCATCTAGTTCCAGGCACCCAGACATGGAGGGACACACTCCACTAGACCAGGTTACTCAAAGCCTCATCCGACCCGGCCTTAAACATTTCTGGAGATGGTGCAATCACTCCTCTGTGCAACCTGTTCCAGTGCCTCACCACAGTAATCAATTTTTTCCCTAATATCTAATCTAAACCTACTCTCTTTCAATTTTAACCAATTCCCTCTTGTCTTGTATTCCAAGAGCTCTACATGCTCTTGTAAATAGTCTTGCCTCCTCTTTCTGAAAGTTCCCTTCAGGTACAGAAAGGCCACAATTAGGTCATCTTTAAGCCTTCTCTTTTCTAGGCTGAACAAACCCAATTCTCAGCCTTTCTTCATTGGAGTGGTGCTCTATCCTATGTACTCCTTAACAGTTTTTAAAGAATAATTTTACTGCACTAGTCCAGAGTACTTCAGTTGGAAAGCAGTTGAAATATCCCATATGATCTCATGAACCTGCGGTTTAGTGATCAATTGGTAAGCTCTTGATTAGCAGCGACTGCAGTTTTTAAAAGTCTATCACTTCCCAGAAGCCTTTGACTGGCTTTCCAGGTCCTTGAAGACAAATGAGAATCTCAAACCAATCAACAGCAATAAATCACTGGGCTTTCTGCTGATTAGGAATCATGTCTTCTACTTTTCAGGCTGGTTGTCAGCTAATATCCTATTTAAACATCTAATGTCTCTCGAGGGGGCTTCTATAAAGTTGTTGAAGAAAAAGGTTGGTCAGCTCAGGAAAAAAAAAGAAATTTATGGTAAGAAATCAGTAAGAGAATTATATTTTATGCTTACATTCTATGCCCAATATAGAAAAAAATTCACCTATTTTGCTAATACTAATTAATTGAATTACAGATACTAATTGAAATGAAAATTATTTACTTTACATTAAAATAGATTTCAGGCTTTTTTGTGGCCAGACACTATGTAATCTACTGAAGTGAATGCAAGTTAAAGCCCCAGACATAACATAATATTCCAGTATTTAAATATGTATGAAAGATTAGGTGCAGCTTTTAAGGATTTCCTGGTATTACTCAAATTCCAGACAGGGTCTGACTGCTGAGTTTTCCTTGTACAATAAACCTATGGTATTGACAGACAAACTAAAAAGTAATGTGTTACAAAACAGGTGTTAACCTTTAGCAGAAGATATGAATAAGGCAGATATGCTTTGCTGTTAATGAATAATGTATTATTAAATGATGTTTTTTTGAAATGTCTATTATTTTAAATATATTAAGGAAATCTTTGGATATAAAGGAACATCTATAAGAAACATGAATATAAATGATATACATAATTATTTTTATATATTGAAAAGCATAAAAAGGACTGAGTTTTCTTAGACTGTCTATTTAGATCCGTACTGCTCAGATACTGAATCCTACATCATATAACACAGTATAAAATGTGACCTGTGACCTTCTCTTGCTCACCTCTTTCTTAAACAGAGTGGTGTTCCTCTCTAGCTGACCATGCCTATCATCTCAAAGGAAGCAGGGGCACATAATATTCTAAAAGAAGGGTGTAATTTGCAGGTTGAAAATATTTTTAATTTAAAAAAGGCCACATAATATATTAAAAAAAATAATGAGGGTGAAGATAAGTAGGCAATGGGAGTACAGAATATTATAATGTTTTATTTTAACTGTTACATAGACATAGTTTAGCTATTACACATTTAGAATCTAAGAGCCACATTGTCATACATGACCCTGGTCTCTTGATCTTTCACCCCACTTCTGCAGCTCCACTCAATTTATACTGACTTTCCCTAAATTAAAAGAATAGGAATGAAAAGAAAAAACACTCAATGAGCAAACACACATACTACAACATACTGTGAACATCACGAGGGAAGTAATAAACTTCCATGACGTGTGTTTTTCTTCAAAGTCTAAAATCTTCGGAGTCTTCCTCTTAACATTAAATCATCTTTAAGGATCTACACCAGACTTTCCCACATCAAGTTGCTTTAAAATTAAAGCCTTCACTGATTAAAATTTTTCTATAACTGCTTCAGAGTATTTAATTCTATGGTGTATTTTGTTTCAGAATTTTGCTTTTCTGGGGTGAAATAGCAAAGATTCCATGGGAAAGAACAAATTGGCACAAATTCTTAGGGAAAAAAAAGGCTTCTAATTAAGAAGTTTTATATAAAACTAGGTAACTATCTAATCATAATAATCTTGTTGGTTCTTTCTTTTTCTTTCATTTTTTCTTTATTATCACCGTGATGATGATTATTATGATTACTAATTATGATGGGTGTGTCTGCAGCATTCAATATTCATTTTTCGGTCTCTCCTGGCTGTTTTTCTTTCTAATTGCATGTGGGCATGGTCACAGACATTTTTGTCTCCATTCTGTCTCTCGTACCATTTTTTAGTCTCCATGAGGAGAACAGATTACCCTTCTTTGCCCTGTTTCAATCAAACACTTTATATTTCCTTTTAATCGGTAAAGTATCTTTAGTTTGGCTGCTAGCTATGTTGGGGTTTTTAAACTGCATGTGACATTGTTACTGCATATTCTACCTCTGAGATATTAAACTATCTCCTGCTTTCATTTTCTCATTGCATATATCTGTTAATTTTTTTATTTAGATTTTTTAGAGACCTGTGTAATTTCAGAGGACACAATGATGGTTATCATAAAATACACAAAAAGACCTAGAAATTCTAAATATCTATTTTTGCCTTTATGCAGAATGCCTTTCTTTCACCTCAGGTTGTTCAGTTATTAGCAAGCAGTGGTCACAAAAAGAGGAAAGATTTCTCCACTCTCTGAATAAAAAGAAGGTGTCATAAGAAGAGATCCAAAATGTCAGAAATGTTATACACAGTTTAATAAATCTATTCATCTACATGTGGTTCCTTTACTATAAATCAAGGAGTTTTCTCTGAAAAGCATGTTTAGATATGTCTTGTGTTTGAGACATTTTATTTTATTTATCAAATTTCTGTTTTGCCTATTTCTAGTTGTGGTTTTATGAAGTTATCTGGCTGGGGTGATGTTTTTGCAAGGAACATATAGCTTCTATCAGTATTCAGATACTTCATATACATTGAGTAGTTGCTCTGTAATAATGAAAGGATTCTCTAAAATAAAAAAATTGTAATATATATTTAGAGTTGAACTCCAATTTGCTTTTAAACGAAAGTGTCAAAAATGTGTAAAAGTGAGCCATCATTTAGATATAATTGAGATCTTTATCAATTTCTTGAAAAAACAATAGAAGTTCAAAAGTATCTGCATAAATACATATTAAGTTACACAATTGATTAAAAAAACAAGTATAATACAGAGTAGACAAAATATTGTAAACTTACTGGAAGGTTGTGATTTACAATAGTAAACAAATTATATGGGAATCAGGAAGGTGTTCCTTTTCATCCCAGAACCTGAGAACTTGCAAGACAATGTGGTATTGAAGGAGTTTTACCAGTTATTATGTACAGAATGCTATCAATCACAAGTTTAAACTAGGTGTAGTTAGTGATTATACATCAATTTCTTATGCATACATTTTCTTCTACCAAGCAGATTAAAAGAAAGCCATAACACACACAGACACACAAAAACACACAGAAATGCTGTCCGTAATACCTGCCTTTTAAAATTTTTAGTTGTCTTATTTTTTTTTTGTCCTTTAAAACTATGGTCATAAATCAAAGTACTTAGAACGTTTCAAGAGGGGAAAAAAGAAAACATGGACTTTCCCAAAAAAAAAACCCAACTCCCCCCCAAAAAAACCTCCAAAGCAAACACTTTCACAATCTTAGTCATTCACTTTTGAGAAAGTCCACTTAGGATTTTTTTAATCATGAGTGAATATCCCTGACAAAAGTACTTCTGCCAGAGACAAAAATGAGAGGAGATACATATTTACACTATTACTCTGTTAACTGTGTGGCAAATGAAAATCTAAAACACTGTATCTCCTTGTAAGACTGAGAAAAGGCTTTCATGTCAGCATGCTACAGTACAAGCTGATGAACTATTATTAGACAAGAAATACCCATGATACCTATATGTGCCTAATAAATGTACCTCTCATGCTACAGTGCTTATGTCCATAAATCAGATATAGTGAAAGAGTTTTATTCAAAGCGATTTGAGTTTTATTACAACTAGATATTTTGACACTATGGACAAGGAGATACTATTCTTTTTTAAATTTATAATGTATGCAAATTCAATGAAGTTGAAATATACTTTACAGAAAAAGGCAAGCAAAACAAAGCCTTCAAGAGATTGTCAGAGAGGTCTGTTTCAATATAACATGAATTGTAGGTATAGTATGTTAGAAGTACTGTTAAGCACCTCAGTTATTTTCTCTTGTCAAAAGGAGTTCTAGATGAGATGAAATTGCAAATGCTGAGTCGTGTCTTATTACACCAGAAGTTAATAGCTACAGCTTCAAAGTCATATGCACAGCAATATGTCTGATCTATAAGGATTAAAATGGTTGGATAACTTAGGTGATGATGTAAGCCTCTATCTGCCACAAAATGTACGCATCCACTTATATCTTTGCAATTTCTGGAAGAAAAAGGAAAGAGAAAAAGAGACTTGTCATTTCAGTGCAAATATTGAAGTTCACCTTGTGCAAAAGGGCAGTGCAAATACTTTTCTGTTTCAATTCTCAAGACGGAGAAAAGAGAAGATCAAATGTTAAGCAGTGAAATGGTAGGAACACCTACCACGGGAAATATTACCTTGCTGAATTCCTTCCCAAACTGTTTTCGATATTTGAATTTTATGTCATATACCTTTTTATATTTTTTTTTTTAGAGAATCCTTTCATTATTAAGGAGTAACTACTCAATATATACAAAGTATCTGAATACGTAGAAGCTATATGTTCCTTGCAAAAACATCACCCCAGTCAGATAGCTTCATAAAAACACATGCTAAGCATCTTAACTTTGGAAAGATTATCCAAAACCCAAAGCTTTCTGAGCTTCATTCATCCCCAATTACAGGATGAAGACTCTACATCTGGTTTAGACTGGTTCTGTAGAAAGTTTCTTTTCAGTAACACAGTGAAAAAGAAGGGAGTACGGAAGTTAATTTATATGAAAGAATTTTTTTCTAAAGAATAACATAATTAAGCAAATTAAAACAAGAACCATTAACCACTTCAATAATTTAATCTACTTATTAACAACTGTCTGAAATGTGAGCCATAGCAAATATCTTTATGAAAAGAAAATCAGCTGACAGTCCTTATAAAATCATAGCAACCATGGAATGTGATATATATTTTATATATATATATATAATCATAATCATATATACATGTGCAATATAACTGAAATTTTCTCTTCCCTGAGCCCTCAGAGGAATCATGCAGTCTTGCCTCAGATTGCCATATCTTGCTACTAGTGCAGGTTTTGAATCATTTGCCATCTACACTTCTGAGAGCTCTTCATAGACAGAACGGTCAGTGCTCTTCACACTGCTCAGAAAGACAATACATGTATCTTCACCTTTCTGGTCCTCAGATAAACTTGAACATGAGAAACATCAAAAACTAGAAAGAAAAGTAGAAGCATTTTGAGAAATTTGGATTGCAGTCTTCATAGGCTCAGTAAATGTTTTTGAGCTGCACTCAAACCTCAAGCTTTGGAGGGTTAACACATTGGTCTTTTTAAGAAAAAGTTTTGTAAAATTCTCTCCCTTCTTTAGATGCAGGAATCTAGGAGCATATAACTGGAACCTCCAGGAATACTGAGTTGAATTTCCTTATCTCTTTATCTTATTCGTTCAAACTCTAGTGTACACCTGTTTAATGATATACTCCCTCTTCCCCCACTCTATTCCTCTTTAGCTGAGGTATTATTTCTTATCGCTGAGGCCAGCAAGTAGGATCTTGGAAAAGGATGAAAACATACTGGAAGACACAGAATAATCCACTAAAACCTGCTGATTCTCAGTGAATGGAGGAGCAAAGTCCAGTTATGTGTTCCTTATTTTTGGACAGAAAAGACAAACAGGACTATGGCATACAGAAAAAAAAGAACATTGAAAAGGAAGTGTAAACTGAACGAGTAGCAAACATCATTAAAATCAAGGAAATACGTTCATATGTTCAATAAGTTCAGTGGTCTCTATAGCATTAGGCCTGTAATAAAAAAGTAGAGTACGCAGCAACAAAAGCAACCTCCTTCCAGCATCACTCTGAGAACTCTATAGAACAGGTTGGAATCTTCCTTCAAAATGTGGGGTTTTTTAAAATGAAAAGTTACTTCTAAAAATGCATCTCTGTTTTCCCTTTTTTATAATAAATTCGAAGAAAAAAATTAAAATATCTTGAAAAGTTAATTTTTATATTTAGCTAGTATTTGGGTTTTTTGCTGCTGTTGTTTTCTTTTGTTTTTGGCGTATTTGGGGGGGGGTTTGTTTGGTTTTTTGGGGGGTTTTGGTTGTTGTTTGTTTGTTTGTTTGTTTGTTTGTTGTTTGGTTTGGTTTTGGTTTTTTTGCAATTTCTTTTCAGGATACCAGAAATTTCTACACTATAAAAAGAAATTCCAGAAAATAATAAAATCTAAATTCAAGGTAACTTCGAACTTGCCTGAATGCTATCTTGAAAATGCCAACTGTTTCTTTTTATTATTACTGAAGACTACTAAGAAAATTCCTGACACAATTTTGTCCCTTAGTGTCACATTTTTGAAAAAGGCTTTTGAGACCATCTTAGTTGTGAAGTGGTGAGTTTCAGACTTTGGCCATGATGTTCAAAGATCCTGCACATCTTCAGTAAAAGCTCATAGAAAACCTTTGATTATAATATTTAATTGCAAAATTACAGTTTCAATTTGTAAAAAAAAGTAGGGATTAACTTCTATTTGAAAGTTTTTTTCATACTCTTACAGAAAACCCAGAAAAGTGACTAAAAATATCACTTGAAGCTACTTGTAGTTTGTTTATTTTCCTCTCCTTTGTTCTCCTTCACCTCTCTCTAACTGTTAATATATCCCTATCCATCTGGATCAATTTTAGACTAAAAAAATGTGAAATGTTATTTATTTCATCTTAGAATTTCCTATTTAAGCATCAGGGGAAAAAAACCCCAACCTTATTTTTCTGAGAAAAATAACCCTGGCAAGCAGCCAATTCAATCCTTTCCTTCTAGTTGTAACAGTGTTTGAGATTTTTGAAGAAAAGTTTTTAATGTATCAGTCTGAAAGATGCCTGACAATCAAAGAGCTAAGATCATCAAGTGTTTGTGGCCCAAAATTGCATGGCCCTAACTGAAGATCACAGTTATACACAATAGTCATTTATTTATATGTAAACAAATAACTCTATTTAGATTGTAAGATTACTTACCTCTAACAATTGTTTATATAACACACACCCATATTCTTCCAGTCTTTACTTCCTTTATTAAAAAAATCCACTTGAGTGTAAATTTTTACTTCAAAATTCTTTATCTTTTGTTACTTTTGCTTTATCTGCAGAAATGAGTTCCTTGCTTTGCTTTGCTCTCTAAGCTTTCAGAGTCAGGCTGCATGGGCTTCAATGACATTTCTTTTGCAGGGAGGTCATTGGCAATCTTGTGTCATAAGCTTTTTAAGGAAGTTTCATATTCTAATATGAATTTTCTTTATCTAGCTGTTACCAGAAGCTATGCCTTCACCTTCCTCAAAACCAATTACCCAATGCTTAAGAGGAGAGGACTAAATAGCTTTGAGTGTGTAATTACTGAAAAGTATTCACTTTGTAATCCTTAAGTGTATGTTTGTTTATGTATGTGCTTTTGTGTGAGTATCATTTATTTAAAGTATTTGCTTTTCTTCCCGAATGTTAAAGCCTTTTTTTAGAGAGCCAAAGATTAATCACAATGTAAGACTTTAAATCGAGTACTTGATGACTTATCTAGTTTTCAGAGGGTCCTTCACTTGTAGGAATATGATTAAGAAAATACAAGTAGCTAAAACAGAAAACAGCTATTTCAGTTTACCTTTTTAAATAACAAAATACAATAAAGGCAACGATTACTCCACAATTAATTAAAATTTAAATCAATATAATAAAATAATTAAACCAGTCTCACTCCATTATTAGAACAGGATAATAATAATATTAACCAGACATCTAAAAAATGTGTTTTATGAAATTTCAATCACTTTTGTTGTAAAACCCAATTAAAGACTTTTGCTGTTGATTTTCTCTAACTCAATCAAATACAGTTATACTTCTCACCACAAAAAGCAAGTTGTCTAAGACTCATTTTACTGGTGGTATACAAATGAGTATTTTTCTCAACTGCCAATTCATTAAACTATATATAACTATAAATAGTTTCAATAATTTCACACATCATCTGATCCACTATTAAGCACTTGGTCTCAATTTATAAATCATAATTTGTGTGAGTAGAGAACAAACTTTTCTGAAAGCATGTGAGTTGCTTTGTTTTTTTTAACCAACTATAAAACCTTTTTTTTTTCCCCAGGTAACTCAGAGAAGCAGACTATCAGTTTATAATTTCTTACAAATTTCTTAGTATCATAGCTAGGAATGTGCAAAACCAGTTCAATTATCCTCTGGAATTAGGTAATGTATATCAGTAGCAGAACTAGCAGTTTCCTTTTGGGAATTACCTGATTTAAAGCAGTTTCATAAAACACATAAATGCATGAATTCAGCAAAAGAGTGATTATTTCCTGGCCATTAGCCACATACATTCTGTTATGTGTCATGAATAAAATATGACTGTCAAATAAATATCCATCATGCTCCCTAATATTAACTCACTAAGACTTGCAGCAAGTAATAAGACTACTCAGTATCTAAAGGATTAAAAGTCCAGTTTAAATTGAATGGAGAAGTTTGCATTTCATAGACGGATTTTAATGAAAATGCCTCAGCTTGCTTTAGATTTCAGGTTCTAATCAACCAAATGTGTCCTAGCCAAATTTTGTTGCAACCGAGAATAAAGCAAAACCACTGTGATACAAAAAGCTTAGATGCTTTTAGCCAATAAAAGATGCTGGGATACTGCCTTTCTTTAAAAACCCTATTCATAATGAAGACATCTGTACATATGTTTTTATGTATAGCTAATAAACACATATCCATAGTGGTACTTATTATACTCAGGAAAAGTGTTTTAAGTTGGCTTTGAAGAATGTGCATCTAAGTGACAGCACAAATTTGGAGTACATGTGAACTCTATAGCATTGCTCTCTGCCCAATTCCTCATCCAGATTGTCCACACAAATTAGTCTCATATTAACTTGATTGGTCTCATGGATATAACTTCTAAGTCTTCTATTGCTCTGTAGAGTGTTTTAATAAAGAGATAATGTAATAATAACAATAATAACAATAATATGTAACCTCAGTGCTTAAGGCATCTTTGATTTGTGCTTCTCTTAACATTGATGTCTTTGTTAAATTCCATTAGATACTTCTCCCCTCCATTACAGCCCAAAGAAAAATAATTTTTGATCATAAAACAATACACTGTTAGATTAGTGCCACTCTACAAAATGCTGAGGAAAAATATTCCTGCATCTTCTTCTCAGAGTCCTTAATATTCATTGTCCTTAAATGTACATTTGGATTTGATGATCTTGAAGGTCTTTTTCAACCGAAGTGATTCTGTAATTCTATCATTCCATTTAGCTGTTGCTTTTGCAATCGAGAGATAATCATGCTCAGCTGGAGCTATTGCAATCAGCCACAAAGGTGGAAATATAAAATGTTCTTCATGTTTTGACTGACACTTTTTCAAGCGTATTAATTAATTTATCTGATCTAATAATAGTTTAGATATTTAAGGCTTCTTAGACAAGCAGGAGGGCTACAACTAATTTTAGTGGGAACTTAGTTTTGATTTAATGAGTCAAATTAATCTCTGAGAGTAACTCAATTGAAATTAATGAAGTTGTCAGTGAGAAGGTATCTCTCCAGTATATATCTGGTCATCCATATTTGGTAGTTGATTTACAGAATAGATTCTGTTTTACAGAAATCCTTTACCAAAAGAAACTATCCTGTGATCAACACTGCTGGCTTATACCATACCAAAATGTCATTTTTGTAATTAAGTCTTCGTGGTGCAAAGCGAGGCTGCAGAAAGATATCCTGCCTGTCTCAGGAGAAGCAAGCAAGCATATGAGTGGGAAAGCTGTGTGTTAGACAAAGAGAATATTGTAAAAACACGGAAATACTGCTACTTACAATCAGCATATCTGGCATGGAACAGCACTGGGCAGGGTGAACATACCATTGATACATTAACATAATGAATTTCAGTTTCTATCCTTAATGTACCCATGCTCAGGTATACTCTGACTTGAATAGTTGAATCCAATTAATTTTAAGAGATAAAACTACATACTGACATAAGAACATGTAATTCCACTCAATGTTTCAGTAGATCTGGATTTCTGCACTGATTATGAAAGGAAAGCCTCTCTTCCTTCTTGGTTTCCTCTAAACTCTCTTGCAGATATAGACAGTAGGTATTTTTAATAGTGCAATCTAATCTTAAAATGTACTGGTAAAACCAGTTTTGTCATTTCTACTCAAGGATGCAGGATGTCTGAATCTGCCTACCCTATTAAAATATGCAGAGTTCAATGGAGCTTTTACAGATCAGTTCACAAAAGAAATGCTGTGCAGAGGTACTAAAATAATTACAAACTTTCCATAGCATTCTTTTGAAGAAGTGAATTTTAGAAGATAAATTCAATCATGAAAAGTGGTATAATTCTATACAAACAAAAATATACATAGTTCCCTTGATAGTTTTTTCTTTTTGATAAGGTCCTCATGGATTTAAGGTAGTACTGGGGCTCTACAGTACTGATGCTGTCCTTAAAAGCAATTTCAATTCATACATTTTATAGTTCAATAGCTCTTTTGGTTGCAGGGTAAATAACATGGATAGAACTAGAGACATTACCACACACACCGATTTACTAACTCTGTGCAAATATTTCTTCAGAGGTTTTATTTATGGCCTCATTTTATGTCTGCAAATCCTAACAGATATGTGTTACTCCAAAGTGTCCCAATTGCTCAGTCACAAGTGCATATGCCCTAAAGTATTTCATCTTTGTGAAGTGATGCTGCCTAACTGCACTTTTAGATGTATGATATGCTAAGCTTTACTGCACTGCAAATGCCCCTTTTAATTTGAACTTGAGTATATTCTTATTTTTGTAGAATAAAATCAAAATAGAACTCCAGTTTTTCAGAATATGATCAATTCACAGAGTTAATCAAGTTAACATACTTTTCCTACATCACACCACATATGTGATTAAGCAATACTATACTTCTCTTGCAAATATACACTCTGCTGCTAGGAAGAAAGAAAGGCAGAATCCAGATCTCAGTAGCAAAGCCAAATTTGGAAAAAACTGTTGGGCAACTTTCACCAAAAGCTAATTTTCTTAAAAGCTGCTAGGCAGTATTTTTATTTCAGGGCAATCCTCAATAAACGTTTCAAGACTTTTTAGAGCAAAAATAGGCTAATTGGTTTCCATTCCATACTTATAAAAAAGAGGATAACAATACCTTCTAGAGGGAGAAAGTAAAGCAAACAGCATATATGTTAGTATGAGTGCAGTACTTAATTACTAAAAAGCATCACAAGAACATACAAACAATTACACTGTTTAAGCCTTCCACTCCTTTATCGCTCACACACAGAGGCACACCTGATTCCATATAAACAAGGAACAGTTTTAGTTTATTTCACTCCTTCATCTGAATTCTCATTATAAGTGAGTGTTCTCATTATAAGTTTGTGTTATCATTCACACAAAGTAGTCATATGACTTTGTTTTGATTAGTTGACTTGTTTTATGATCTGTCTCTACTGCCAGTCAGATAAATTTAATGAAATAAATAGAGAAAGTAAAGCAAACATCCATGTATTATATCATACCTTCACATGATGTTAAGAAGCTGTCCCAGTTATATTCATCAAAACGCAGATTTTGACAGTTCCAGAAAAGTTGCCCTGTAAGAACTGTTCCTTATAAGTGCAGACCTATCACATTTTTTATACCATATGGCAAGTCAGTATTAAATTCTAGGGAAAAACAGCTCTTAAAGAGTTTCTATCCCTATGTTCACCCCATTTAAGCTTACATTTCAGTAACTTTTTTGGTAGGTTCCTTCTCTGCCCTTCAGTCTAGTAGTTTAAATTCTTTTAATAAGTTATTTGAAAATTACTACCTGGTCAGTAGAAACTTCAAAATGTCAAGCCTCCCACACCATCAACATCTAGATCTACTTTAAAATATTCCCCATCTAGATCTACTTTAAAATATTCCCCCTCATAGGAATAACTCATTTTTAAAAATGCTAGAATCTTTGGAGCTATAAAAATTTTTTCAAGGCAAAAAAGGTCAGAATCCTCTAAAAAGTTGCATCTGTGGTACCGTTTTATGTATGACATATTCACTGCAGAAAACACCTTGTTCCTGTATGGTCATAGAATGAATCAAGCTCATTTTATTTTACACACTACTGAAGTTTCAGTTATTTGCTATCTTGCTGAGTTTCCCTAACTCTTATAGTAACCATCATCCTGACACTAATGTTCTGTAATAATATATTTATTCATAGGGTCAAATACACAATAAGTGATTTTAAAAGGGATGGAAGGAATTCTTTTTTGCATTAACACATAAATTTTAGCATATTTAATATCTCAGGTCATTTTAAGTCCCTTTGTGAATAACACCCCAAAATGGTTATTATTATTATTATTAATTTGTTAATATTTAGATAATTGATTGATGAGATTTTTCTGAGTGCATGAAAAAGAGAGATCTTTCAAAAAAAGTAATTAGATATAGGGTTTTTTTCAAAAGCTTTTATAATTTAGGTAGAAAACTTTAAACTACTAGTAAAATAATGTCAGAACAACATTGAAAATCTGCTTTTAATATTTTCAATTTTTTTCATTAAAATGCTTAATGTTTTTCATAATGACTTATTTGCACTTTTTTTTCTCCTGTTGCAGTCTTTGGGCTATCTAGGAGCTGCTGGATTGTGTTTTTCTCAAGAGTAAGTGACACAGCTAATGTGTAGACCTCTTATAGACTATCTTTTCTGTATGTTCCTGCACTGTTTCTCTTTTTGAACCTCCAGCAGAATTTGTTGAAAGACAAAAATAATCCTTTGGTGCAGATATTGCAGCCAAGCTGTTAACTTCCATATGTGAGTAGTACTAGACACCAGACTTATGCTCCTCCACCTTGCTCACCATTCTTATCCCACAATTACACAGTTGCTGCCTCCAGAGATAGAAGTACTCCCAGACTGAATGTCCTATGGACTTTATCGCCATAAGTGACGTGGGCGACAATTCCTTTGTGCTGTGGTGATTAAGTTTACCTTCTTTTGCACTTGCCTAAACATTAACAATTTCCCAAAAGGTGATGGAATCACTACTGGTTCTATTTGTCCTGCCTTACTAAGAAAAAAAGTAATAAAGTTCAATTACCTACTAGTGACATGAATGCACAACACAATTGCAAATTTGCTAAAAGCGTAATGATCTTGCTTGCCTTACTCCTGAGTAGTCCCAGGAAATAATGAATAAGTGAACGAGCTCAGGTATCTGGGAGCAGATCCTCGCTAAGGAATTCATCGACTATTCCTTAGCTATCTGCCTAAGACATATTTTAGGAAGAGTTTTCATTTATTGTACGTCCTTTTTAAGTCCTTCTCTGAATGAAGATAAAGTTGAACAAAATTCAACCAAAATCTCCTAAATATTTTTAAATCAGGTACAAGAGTCTCTATTCATGATTATCACTAAAAGATATTCAATTTCTGTATATATTTGTATCAGGTTTTTTTTTAAAACCAAAAATATTTCATATTAAAAAATGAAAATGCCCTATATTTTCAATTAAATAGAAAATGCCCTGTAGTCAGGTAAAAATACAAAAATATATTTTAGGAAAAGAAAAATGCCCCATAATCAATACTTCATTTTCATTGTTTCATATTCTTCATACTTTATCTCATTTGACTGTTCATAATAAACACCCTCTTTGTTGCTGGCTATACTGTGATCTGTGTATGTCTAAAACCTTGATTTGTTTTTTATTTCTGTCAAATAAAGTAAAAGACAAAAATCACAAACTGGTAACTCCATGTGTCCAACACTACATAAACTCTAGTCTTTATCCTGTTTCCCTTTTATTCTGTTTTTTGGTGGTTTTGTTTGTGTTGCGATATTTTGTTTTTCCCCACCTGTTGGTGGGGAAGTGAGCAAACAGCTGTGTGGTGCTTGATTGCTGACTGGGGATAAACCATGAAACCCCCCACAACGACGTCATCATATTGCAGGTGTTCAGGACCTTCATCCTATTCCCGTGCACTCTGTATCAGTCCACAGAAAATGGTGCAGCTCTGTTACCACCCCTAAGGCAACTGATTCCAGGTGTACCAGACGCCCCACAAAGTGGTCTGCACTCAATGTTATTAACACTGCTTTTGTCTCAATCCCAAAACACAGCCCCATAAAAGTCACAGTGAAGAAATTTACCTCTTTCCTAACCAGCACAGTACCTAAACACTTTTATTTTAAATGACAGATTTTGGTACATTAATTTTTGTTGCCTGGATACTAGTAATTTACCATGTTATCTTTTTTCCTTATTATCCCAAAGTTCTTTCCTCAATAACATATCATTGTTACATACATTTATCAAGAAAATCTCATTCAGCGCCATTGCAGAATATCGACCACAATACATCACAGATAAGTTGAGAAACAACAGACTTACATTAGTTAAATTAATGAAATATCCAGGACACTTAATATTTCTATTATACTATATTTCTACTATAGTACCAGTACTTTATTTCATCAACATCTAGTGAGAAACAGTCAGTATAATGTATGATTCAGTAGAAAAGGCTTTCCTGAAAAATGCTAAGGATTGATATTTGACTATTGATATTTGACTATTGCATTGCAGAATTTGCAATTAATATATAAGAGCTCTTCATCTTTTACTAGTAACCATGACTCTATATTCTCTGCTGCAGTTTGAGTTCTGTGTTTTTCTTATGCAAAAATACCTTATTTTAAAATATTTTGTGTCATTTCTTCTTTAGCCACAGAGAAGTATTCTTAAAACAGAGTGGTTGAGACCATTGATTGCTTCACTGCATTACAACTAGCTTGTTGGCACTAATCAGAAAGTACTATATGATTCATTAGCTGTGAAAGTCTTTAAATAATTGATTTGCAGCATGGGGGATTTACATGGAATCTCATTAACCAGGAAAGTTTGCTATAGTTTTCATTTAAGTAGAACTTACGCTTTGGAAATTGCTTGATAGGGGAAAAAAGCTATAGCTGCCTCAATAGAAACTCAGTATTGACATTATTACAAAACTTCCATCATATTATGTATCTTTATTTTTTTAATAATTGAACGTATGTCTGATATTATAACAAAACTATGATGCACATTGGATGTACATTGTTTGATTGAAATATTTGGTCGATTGTTTTAATTATATTTTCATTTATTTGTTTTGCAAAAGATTATGTGGGTTAGATGAAGCTTGCTGTAGATTGACTATAAATATCAGAATTTTTTAATACCAGTGGGGAGTTCAAGTCTCATGGATTAAAGTTCTCTGAGGTCCTGGATATTTTATTAACACATGAGAGCAGGAAGTGGGTTACCTAGTGAAGGCATTTTCAAAGACATGTTCCTCCGTTATACAGCTACATCTTTCTCCTTCATAGTTGCTTTTTCAATTTTGCAGATCAGTTTCCTGAGGAGAAGCCTATTGCTTATATGCTGTGTCTGTTCCATGGAATTTTTCTTCTATTCAGTTATAACATCAGTGGCCTGGAAAAGAGTTAGTTGAATAGAATTTTCTATATCTTTAGCTGACTCATATCAGAGATATTCTAGAAAATAATTATTCTGATTCTTGCACAGTACTTTTTATCACTAAATAAATTTATTTAGCAAAGTTGCTACTACTGTGTTAAAGCATCCCTCTAGGGTGAAATAGAAGAACAAAAATATTTTTTTTTTCCGAATGACTAATTTTTTTACAATAATTTATTTATCAAAAATGCTTTCAATTTTATCAACATCCTCTATCAAAAGATTAAATAGGGTACCATAACGTCAGATCGGCTTTTTCCAGCCTTCCTTTTTATTTCTGATACCTGCCATTTTTAGATCCCTATAAAAAACATAATTATAAAAACATCTGTTCATAGAAGAACTGTCTTCCTCCAAGTACTTAATGACTAGTGCATGCACTGTTTATATGCCTCTGAGACTTTTCACACATCAAGCACATATGAGACATCTCTATACATCTAAGTTTTTTGGTTACTAGTTATTACTACGTTATTAAACTGAGATTCTTCTGCTCTCCATGTCCACTGCAAACTTTGCCCTCAATGTTCTTTCCCTAATGAAACAACCTGTAATATTAGTGTTTTTTTTTTAAATGAAGTGGATCAAACTGTATAGACTTCTTTACACAGACATTTTTCAAATTCCATACAAGCTTAAATGTGCAATTCTTCTGCGCCACTGTTACATTTCACTGTGATCTCTACTCATTCTATAACCATAATTCAGGAATAGTTTATTGGGTTTTTTAGCTCACCTGAATCAAGTGGTGGTCAAAAATGACCTATCTCTTTTATCTACTTTTTAGCAGGGGGGAGAGTTTTGTATATGTATATATAATCAGGTGTATACTGATTTAATGGTGTATTTGGCCTCTTCATTTAGGTTTCTTTCCTCTGTCTGGTTTTATGACTTGAAGCATTCCCACTACATTTCTAATGCCAGCAGGCTGGTAGAACTTTGGTTTGAGGTCCTGACTGTCTACTAGCTGTTGGCTAAAGCAAAAACACTACGTCTTCACTGTAAATTTTAAAATCTTTTCCTCATATCATTTTCTAAATCACTCAATGAAATTCTGAAGTTTATGCCTGCCTATATCAGCATAAGAAACCAGAAACATTTTAGAAAAATACCATGAAAATTTCTTCATTTCTAATTTCTATATTTTCTCTTTAATCTAACTATAATCTTAAATTTGGCACTAAGGTATATTATGAAATTCTTAGTGTAATTCTGTATTGTCTGTTTTAATAAGCAGGATATTAACCAGTTTGGATAGAAGTGTTAGCTATGAATTTTTTATTATTCATACTATCAGTTCACATACAGTTCTAGCATAACATTTATGGTGTTTTTTATCACTTTATGGGGGGATCACTTTATGGGCAGTTTTGATCCACTGCCCTCCTAATGTGTAGCATGACTATTTTACAAGAGCACTGACTTAGGACAATGATCAGCAGGCTGGAAAAAAAAAACAAAACAACAAAACAATATTAAAATACCCTAAACAGGAATGGTTATGAACATAAAATGATCTCACTTCACTGAGCAATCTCCAGAAGAGGTGAGGTTCCTTAGAGCAGAAGAGTCAAGGATTTGACACTGCTGCCACATAGTATGTGCTTTTATTGCCATTAGTCTGACAGGTCTTGTAAGCATTAATTCCATTCTCTATCTAAAAAAGGTCACCATTGAAAATTCAGGTACAAAAGTTAAATAATCCACAAACATGTAGCAATGAGTCACTAGCTTACTTCTTTCTTTATGAACTTTAGCAAAATAATTCTTTTCAACAGCTTGTTCCAAATAAATTATTATGATTTGAACATTGTGGTGCTATACAAGAGCATAAAGAGGATAAAATTTAAAGAGGATAAAATATAGAAAATTATACATGCGGGCTATACTTGTGTCTGTACTGTCCATTCCTGTAACACAGAAAAATAGACAAATAAAATTAATAAAATAAACAAATCTAATTGTTTTCTGAAATGTTCTAAAGGTTTAAGAAATATTTCTCCCTACTAAACTAGAAAGATTCAATGCAACTAAACCTTTTCAATTTAATTAAAATATAACACTAAACCATATTACAGCCTATATTTTTTCATCTGTTCTATCAAAGACTGAATCTTATGTAACCTTACTAGAATCAGGTCAAAAAATCTCCCATTCTGTGAAAGCTGAGTAAGGATCAGTATAACATCACATCTTATACCTGCAGTAAAATTAGGAGCAAAAGTATCTAATGGTAGTCTCATGAACTAGGGTATATATTTACTTCAATAAATAGGTTCAAAACTTGGCTTATTAGTTATTCTTTGGGCTTAATACTTTAACACAGCCTTGAAATTATATTATTTGCAGAGCAGTAGTATCATTATGCTGCTACTACATCCTAGTTTGACATAATAGTATGATTTACCTTTTACTTTGTGATTATGGTTCTCTTATATGCCTTTCTTTCGAACACATTAAACATATTAAAAAAAAAAAAGAAAGAAAGGGAATTTGGAAGGGACATAGAGAGCACCTTTGCCAGGAAGAAATTAAGGCATGGAAAGGGAATCTGTGATTTTTTCTCTCCCAGTTTTGCTTTTGTGATATTCTGTCACTTGGAAAGTTATTGATTCTGCATTTGATGTGGTGGCCTTTAAACTTAATAATTCTTCCCCACCATTTCTCTTTTCCTTAATATCATAGCTACCTCAGACACTGAACATTCAATACGCAAACAAAATACGTTTATTTTGTCTTGGGAAGAAATTTTATTAATGTTGATCCTTTGTTTATGTTCTTGAAGCCACCACTGCCCAAAACAGTGCTGATGTCCTCTTCCCTCATATGTTAAATTCTGTAATTTAAATTGTCTAATAATAACTAATGAAACTGCAGCCCATATAAAAATATAGCTAAATTGCTGATGAATTTCCAAAGTGATTGATGTGAAAGAAGAAACACCATGCTCATTGTATTACATGGCATCATAAAAAAAATCAGTAACTTAAAGTAGCTATTGACTGATTTTCAGATGGAAAATTGATTGCCAAAATGCATGTAAATCACATTTAGTCCCCAGCACAAACTTGCAAATTGTGCATCTGTCTTAAAAATAGCTGAAATACTGAAAAGAGTTACTTTTCTATTACATAATCTCAGTGTTATGCTTACACACATTCTCTACAGATATACCTGAATATTTAAGAGAGAAAAAAATTAAACATACATTTTGTAAACAACATAAGTGTATTGTATAGGACTTTGGTTTTCATTAGTAATATAAAACGTAAAAGAAATTAACAAAGAAGGGAAATATTAAGGCTTTTCGAAGTCATACATAATATGGGAGGACAAAACCAAGAATTTTAGATCATTCAAAATATGGCCACTCCTGCTTCCTAGAAATAATACAGCATCAATTTGATGCCAAGGCACAGTCATAATTTCTAGCTTGATTATAAAGTTTGTCTTAAAAAAAAGAATAGATCTTTCTTTATCATATTCTTTCATTTTTCATTCTCCTTTTTGTTCAAGACTCTGAAGCCCAAATTTTATCAAATATTTTTCTTTGTCTTCACCTAACTTATGCAGATAAAACGTATATTTGAGTAATTTGAAAAACTGTGAGTAACAAGGAATGTAGCATGAAAACTTTGTTCAATTTAATCTGTTCTGGCATCATAAAGCATGGGAATTATTATTTCTGTCAATACTAGCAAAAGGCCATTGACTTGTTATTGCTCTGATCTTACTTTGATAGCTGTGATAGCATTTGTCCAGCAGACAAGTAACTATTGCCTAAAATGGTTTTACTTAAACTTTAGTTTATTGTAATGACAAGAAAAATGTGTATACTGAACTGTTAATGATTCCTAAATAAAAATTGTTGTAGAAGGACATAGACACAGAATGATACCTGCGGCCCAGGAATGAAACCTCGTGAATCAGGCAGAACTGGACTTACATGTAATTGTACTGTTACTATCAAATTTATTTTTACCTAGAAGTGCCAACAGCAGTGGTAATGAGAAAACAGCACAGTGATAAAACTCTTCATTGTATGAGCATCTCAGCCTGCCTCCCCAGATCTCAGCTGGGAAGCAATAGAATCCAGAGAAACTTGGATGTCAAAGTAACATATTTCAGTTAGAATTTTAAGAGGTAAAGATTTTGCTTAAAATTGTAATCGCACAACAAAATAGGAAGGAACCAGAGAATCAGAATAAGAATAAAGGAAAATTATTCTAATATGAAATTTAATATTATGGGGAAAAAAATAAAGAAAAAAAACTCCTGTGTCTAAATTTATATTTTACTTCAAAGTATATTACTAAGTCTGTTAGGAATAAAATTGCACTCATCAAACTTAAACTGAGAGACAGTGAGAAATAATGTTTAAAAGAAAAAAGATGGAACTTCTGAAATGAACTCTAGTTCTCCACTGCAATGTATTTAAATTCTTTTTGCTTTATTTTTACATTTGTATCACAAATACAAAATGACTGATGCTTTTAATATTATCTTGAAATGTATAAATTATGTGTATCTAAAGATAGATCTAGAGATAGATTATATAGATAGATATATAGATCGATATCTTCTGCAAGTACAAATTTATACTTAAGCTGACAAATATATTGTCCATTCTTCATAGTATTTTTCTACTATTTCTGCCTAAGAGTAACCTGGCCTATTTATTTATTTCCAAATTGTTTGCAATTCTTATGTTTGATCCTCTGAGGAGGATTAAATCTGAGTAGGATGTATTTTTGTTATTGTCAATCATGTTCACTAACATTTTACTGGTGTTATTTTGTCTCACAGTAATTTTAAACCATTCCTTGTGTTAAGTAACAGACATAGGCGTGGTGAAGGAGTTAAAATCATGTTTTGGTTGCCCAGCAATGTCAGAATTCACTAGATTCAGACTTCTGAAAACAGAGAAGTCACGTCTCTCGAATTAAAACTACTTCAATGAAGCACACAGAGCAGACAAGAAGTAGTTTTCACTGTTGGCTTTATGAAGACATTGAATATATTGCAGAGCTATCATTGTGTTCCTCCCAGTCTTTTCCTTTCTCATCTAAATAAACCTGATTGCCTCTCAGAGATCATGTTTTCTCATTGTCTTACCATTTGTAGAAGACCAACAGGCATTTTCTGCAGATTAGGATTTTGCTCAAATTCTGGCATAACTGTTAGATTAGTTAGATTACATTATGTACATCTATGCATGACATAGAAACATTTTTGTTAGTACTTGGAATGACAGATAAATTAAACTGTCCTTTCTGCTCTATATAATTCCTTACCATATCAGAATCTGATGGGAGTCATTATATTATAGAAACATATTGAGATGATAAATATATAATAAAATCTAACACTGCTTAGCGTAAATATGCAAACTGCACTCCTGAAATCTTAGTGTTCCTTACTTCAGAGATTTGGGATCTTTAGGTTCTCTTCTTACTCTTCAGTTATTTGTGCAGTTTCTAGACAGAAAAAAGCAGAACCCAGTAAGAGTCAACTTGCCAAGTCCCTGCAGACCACAGCTGAGAACTGCAGTTACTGGTACATCAGCCTTTGTCGTTCTAATGTCTCATGCAGAGCAGTCAATGTGGAGTGCTCAATGCCTATATTACATCCCATATTTTCTTTATTTCCTACATTTCCTGTGTTTCTGAGTTTCTGTGTTTGTTGTTGTTGATTGTGCTGTTGAGTGTCTAAATACCATAATTCCAAAGGAAGCCCAACCAGAGGCACAACCATCTCAGAAGCAAACAGGAAATACAAGATCTAAGGTATGCATGTTTTAAACTTTGTGAGGACTGATTGGGGTGCTTGATTGCTTAAACACTGCAAGGACTACAGGGATAAATGAGTAAAATATAATCCTGAGTTGGAGCGGTTTGAAAAATACCACAAGAATCACAGCCGCTTGATGGCTTTTTATGTTTGGCTCCAAGAACCAGACTCATGGTGTCTTATTTTTTTTTGTTGCCAGATGGAATTTAGTCATCCAATGCAGAGAAAAGAGAGGAAAAACAATAGTTTTAAATTAATCACAAACTTTTTACTACAGTCTCTGAGTAACCATTGTAACCTACACAAACAGACCTCAACTGGGATTAGCAATCAAATTCTATTTTGTCTACTGTTTTAATAGTAACAAAAGTATTAGTAGTGTTTCTATATAACGAAATATTCATTGCCACTCCTCTTTCTTTTAGTAGATTTAATCTGTTTTTCATTCATTCACTGATATTTTCAAATGCATTACTGCAAAACTAAATAAAACAATTGATTAGTAATGTTTGGATGGATGAATAGATAGATGTACATGCTTTAATGGTATTTTTTGCTTATACAAGAAGAAAAGTTTCACACAAGGCAGTAAATTTTTAAAATATAGCTAATTATCTCAATTACTATTATTATTTTGAAGAAAGGCAGTCTCAGATATGTATTTAAATCATTACAATCTTCTGTGTCAAATGTATTTAACTTTTTATTCAGTCTACATTATTTTGTCTCTAGTTTTCTGAATCCTTACAGAATAAAGAAAAAAGAAAAAACTATCAGTGATGTAAGGAAATCCTCATTTAAAAAAATTATACAAATTTGCATTGTAACATTTTATTGTATAAACTTACACAATTTCTGAGGAATATGTGTTCAAAAATTTTTTTAAAGTTCCTGTGTCTCTAATCTATCTTTTTGTTTATTAGAGTATCTATATAATTATACATATTGAGTCTAGGCAATACATAGTCCTTATTTTTGTTCTTATCAAACTCAGTAAACAGTCATTTATTCATTTAGTCATTGCAATCCGTGTTTGTGTGGACAATTACATTTGTAAATGTTCTAATGTGAATAAGCATCCACCAACATCTGGATTTTCCAACCCAGCATGAGCTTTGATCGCCATGACAGTAAGATTGTATTCTGCCTATTGCAACTATTAATTTGCACTTGGAGCATCCTTACAATTTTCACTGCCTTGCTTTAACTAATGATGAACTGAACAATAAATTTAGACTTTAATGAAGTCAAAACCCTCAAAGAATAAATAGAGTTTTGGAAGATAATGACCAGAATTTGTATCAACACAGATTTAGTTCTATAAAACCATAAACAGGACAATCAAGTTCTTATTATGTTCACTTTAGAATTGATATAATTGCCATTGAAACATGAGAGACATATTGGCAATGCAGATTCAAAAATTTCCTCTTAGGTATACCAGAGGATTGATTTAAAGCATATAGTTATGTATAAGCCGAATCTTTTCAGATACTGCAGATTAGATGGTCAATAAACTACTTAAAGTACCTCAGACAATAAGAAAGTTAGTATTTAGAATAAAACCATAAGTTTCAAAGCTTACATTGTATACACTAATAAAAATATCCTGTTTTCAGATGGGACAAAGTATATTTTCTTCTGAGTAGCTGGTACAGGGCTGTGTTTTGGATTCATTATGAGAATAATGTAGGTAACACACTGATGGTTTAGTTGTTGCTAAGGAGTGCTTATCATCTGTTGGTGAGGAGGTGCACAAAAAGCGGGGAGGGAGCATGGCCAGCTCCTGGACAGCTGACCTGAACTGATCAAAGGGGTGTTCCATAACACAGAGTGTTGTGCCCAGTATATAAACTGAGGGATTTCCCTGGAAGGGGGACCGATCCCTGTTGGGGATGGGCTGGACATCACTCTGTGCATAGTGCACAATTGCACTGTGCATCACTTGTTTATCTTGGGTCCTGTTACTGCCTCACCCTCTCCTTATTACTATTATTATTATTAACTTATTAGTAGTAACATTTTTTTTCAGTTAGTAAATTGCTCTTACCTCAACTCACCTTTTATTTCTGATTCTCCTTCTCACTGACAGGGAGGAAGTGAGCAGTTGCATATATATACTCCATTGCTACTTCAGGTTCAATCAGAATAAAAAATAAATTTGATTTCTCTTGATCAATGAAAATAATAGTAAAAAAATTAAACTTTGATTTATGATATCTTTTGAACTTCATTACCCCTAACTGATGTACCTAATTTCAGAAAATGGTGCTATAACTGAGCATTAAAAAATTTATTGTTCCTTTATCTATCAGCTAATTATATGCATTTCCATTCAAAATAAGTAATCTCTGCAGGAAATAAAAGCATACGATTACCTTGTCTCTCTTGTCTTTTTCTAAAGTTGTTCCTATGGAAAATGCAAATGTGGTTTTTTTTCTTTCATGATTTCCAAATCCTAAGATCTGCTTACCTTAAATAATTGGGGAAACAATAGAACTTCTTTCCAGACCTCAAACCTGTAAGAACCTAGCACAGTAATCCCAGTTCTGTATGTAGTTGCACACCAAAAACAATTTATCATAGGATGCTTTTATTTACTTCTTCATGGCTCCACAGAACACTGAAACCCTTGAAAATGTGGAATTAACTTCCTTGAATTTAAGCTCAAATGTTGAATAGTCCGAGAATCTTCTAATAACTTTCTGCAGAGTTTGAACTTGCATATATAATAAGACAATGAATTTTAAAAAATGGATAAAAATAATTTTTGTAGATCCATCACATTTCCTGATATTCTATTCTCCTGACTGCAGCTCTTGTCCTGCAGACATTACTATTAACAAACCTGTGAGAGCTAGGTATTAAAAGCAAATGATCGTCAGTATTTCTCTGCATCATTAAACATAAAGAACATTAACTAAGAAAATCAGTGTAGAACCCAATTAATTACAAAAGAAGAAGCAGTAGGGAAAAAAAAAAAGAGTTTTCAAATGTGCTCAATAGCCTCGTCTTAAGCATTTGTATATGCACCCCAAAAAGCAAAGCTATTTAATCTGTAATGCAAATATTGAATGAAACAGAACTTTAATTATATAGCATCTGTCTTTTGAAAAGTTTTCTCCTGACAGTTTATTTAGACAGTATTATCCTCCATTCACTTTAAAAGATTACATCAGTTAATGGAAAAAAAGAAAATCAGTTGAGTAAAAATCCACAAAAAAACACCATGCAGAAATACATGTCCAGACAGATCCAGGTATTTTTTGTGGTTGTAGTCTATAACAGTATATCTGAACTTGTTTACATACCATAGTATGTAAACTAAAAGCATAAGTAAAGTATTGAAGAAAATTTAACAGAGTTTTTAGCATATAATTGAAATGTGCACGAAAATTTTAATTAAAATCAAATCAACTTCACAGATTTTTTTACATAATCATTGAAGTTTGGTTTCTTTTCATCCATCTAAAAGAGCAATCTAAGGTCTAGCTTGTTAGATTTAAATGTAACCTTTCCATCCAACCCAAAGAAAAAAATTAAAATACTTATCTTTGAGAACTTAACTTTGAGAAATGCGTATTTCTCCTCATGAGTGATGCACAAAAAAAGATGAAGTTAAACCATTTAGGTTTTCATCATCAAAAATTGGATGAGATCAAACCACTTCCAGTGGCTTTATTAGCATACACGGAGATATGAATGTAAAAATCATTTTAGTAGATGACTGTTAAGAAAGAAAGAATGGTGTTAGATGAAAAAAAAGGAAGAAAAATTGTTAACACAAACAATGAAGATATGACTATCACAATTATTGACAAGCTATAAGTAATAAAGATATTTTACTAATATAAAACATAGCCCTGTTCAAGTTAAAAACCCAGTAAAATTATTGTTAAGTCAGTTGAATAGTTTCATGATTTAGACATGAAGAGTGAGGAAAAAATTTTATGCATTTTTTGTAGGTTTACAACAAGATTACAATCACCATGGTAACACTTCTCATATTAAAAAAGTAGGATAATAGATTTTGACTAGTTGCTCATCTGCATCTTAATTTTCTGAGACAAAAAAAGATACTGTTTCAATTTGTTGATGATTACAGGATCACATTTTTGTCTTTATTAATAGTTAATGAATTAATATATTTTGCATAAATATATGGGGCCTTGAAGATTACAAATGGTGTGACTGAACTGCATTATAAAACAACAGAAATAAACCAAGTCCTAATAGCTTTCTCTGTTATCTAAACACTCCTGTTCCTTAAAAGTCCATTAGTGAACATGCTGGCAGGTTTTTTTTGCCAACAACTAACATTATTTACAAAGAAATCATGCCTACTATTCATCTATCCTAGTCTGACCAATTTACTTATGCGGAGTAGTGTTGCATTAATTTCAGAGGAAACCACTCACTGAGCCTTGTAAACAAGGCTATCGGGATATTTGTATTTTCCACTGAGTGAATTCATGTTTAATCACCAGTGCAATGCCCGTTGTATTCTCATGACTGAGACATCATATGATTCCTGTTAGTCCTGCTGGCTTTGTTCCTTTCCTAGCCTTTGTTGTGGCATTGAAATCTGGTCACTCAAATGACCGAAACATTGTCTTGCTTCCAGCTGGTCGCTGCTTATGTGATGGCAGTGACCACACAGTTATCCTAGTTATTCCATTCTGTGTAACATGGTTTTGTTCACTGATAATAGCATTCACATTTCATTTATTTAAATAATTTTTCTGTATTATTTGTGCTTAAAAATGAAACTGTGTTTGTCACTCAGAAATAAAGATCAAACAATAACACTGTTTGAAAATCCATTTTATAAATTAGCAGCTTTAAATAAAAAGCTTGCATATGCTACCAGACTTCATGAGAGTTATAGACTTTATTACATTTTAGAATTCAAGCTTACACATCGTTGTTTCCTAGCATTAAGATGTTTCCCTTTTATATGAATCTAAACTAAGAAATGGAACTTTGCCAAAGTCCTGTTAAAACCTAGGCATGATCATGGAACCATGAGAATGGTTTGGGTTGGAAAGACCTTAAAGATCATCTAGTTCCAACCCTCTGCCATGGGCAGGACACCTTATACTCTTTTACAGTAGTTACTGTATACTAAGATTTAGTAGCTATTATAGCATGGGATAGGAGTCAAAGACCCAGGGAGATCCCTTTCTGTATGGTCCTTCAGTAGTATTACAGACAAGCACGGAGAGCCCAGTTCTTACTGTAATGGGTCCTATAAAGGACTCAAGGTAAAGGTAAGCTCTAACAAATTATTAATAATCATAGATGAAGTTAGATACAGTGTGGAAACTGAATCAAGATGTAAAGATAGGTATAGACTTCTATGACTAGAACTATAAATAGAAGCCATATCCTTTCAGATGCTGATAAATTGAAAATATGGCTTTTGAAGGAAGAGTTAGAGACCATGGATTGATAGCTGTTACTGTGTTGTGAGTTGAATAGAAGAAAGAAACATAAAATTAATTACATATGCTTTATTGATTATAAATTAACTGTTAACTTGCTTAGAGGACACAAATATGACACTAATAATTGATCATTTAAGTAAAGATAAAACTCCCAATTTAGTAGTTCATATATCTAAAGCAACAGTACTGACTATATTGAGAACGAATAAGCAACCATTTCCAAAAATGTATATGAAAGGTTCATTTTCTGTTTCAGCAGCAAACTTTTTTTCTTTTTAAAATTGTGAGCTATCTTGGGCGAAATACATGACTATTCAAATGAGAACATGATCCCTCAATATCTGCTGTTTCCCTGTCTTGTAGTTCTAGTAGGAAATCAAGTGGTTTTGTTTTTTTAATTAATAAACCATATTTTATACATATGCCTACTAATCTCCCTGTGACTGGTGCACAACAAGAGACATCCTCAGTTACCTGACATTCTTGGAGTGTTTCTAACACTGTTTTCAGTGTTTGACTACAAGACAAGCTCCTGGTTGTATATCAAGAAAGGAATGGGTATAGATAAATGGTGACAAATATCAGATCACTAACTGATTACAACATGAAATGCCTAAGGGACTTATGAGATATCATAATTATTTCTACCATAAATCCTAACAAATACCGGACACAACATAAGAGGATTAATCAGAGAATGAATGCATTCATGACTTACTCTGGCTAATGTCAGATTAATTTTTCTTTTTTTTTTCTAACTTGTGGTAAGGCCAGGTCTGATTGTGGGTGATTGATTGACATATCAATCAGTTCAAGGAAGAAATCAGTTTGAAAAATAGCTTTATTAATTGCAACATCAAATAAATTATTATTTAGGATAAAAATTTCCCACAATGAGATGATTCTCCTCACTTTAGAAAGAGTGAAGAAGGACCAGCAGGGCAGCCCTGGATCCACAGTGGTGACTATCTTCTGCTTGACCTCTCCCCTCTCTCTCCCCCCCACCTCTCTCTCCCTCTCCTCTTTTCTCTTTCTTTCTATCTCTCTGCCTCACATTTACTGTAAATAAAATCTATATTTTTGACTTCCACATATGATCTTGTTTGGACCTTGATTTGGACAGAGGCATCTCTCACTAATAGGATCATAACAAGCTGTAACTCAGTTTTGGTTAGACATTTATTCTGATCTTCTTTTTCTGCACTCATGTGTTGAAAAATACTTAAAAAAAATCCTATTTTGTTTGCACTACTCCATGAGACTTTCATTCTTATTGCAACAGTGCCAAAGAAAATACAAAACTAAATGCCTGATTTTGATTCTGAGAAAACAAAGGATAGATGAATAACATTACAAAATTCAATACATCAAATAAAATTATTATTAACATCGACATTTTGGAACATTTTGTAAAAAATAAACTGTTTTTCATGACCTGTTGTAAGTTGTGTGAAATGATATCTAGGAAACTGTGGGTAGGAAACAGTCATAGCAGTGAAATAGTGATAGTAGTTCTTCAAAATGAAGAATAAGAAAAAATATTCCTGTCATAACAGAACCAGTATTACTGAGGTAAGTGTTCCTAGAAATATTTAAGTAAAAGAAATAAAATCCTAACTAATTAAAACGTGAAAAAATACTATAAAATTGGAAACAGATGGTATGAAGGGAGAAGAAAATCAGAAGGAAGAAAAATTAAGAGATCAGTAAGGTTGAAAAAACATGAACGCATACAGTGGTCTTCATGTGTTCTTTCTTTTTCCATTTTATAAAGGTGACTGCCATTTTTAAACCATCACAAATTCACAATTAAGCAGGGCACAAACGTGTAGACAACGGGTTAAAAATAACTCACTTCTCCATACGATTCAGCCATACACCTACAGTAGCAAAGTTAAAAAATGGATGTCTGAAAGTAAGAAGGGAAGTGGGTGGTGAGAAAATAGAAAAGGAAGAGCTGATGCTGAGCAAGATCAGGATGCATGATTCTTGGTAAAAGTAGTATCAGTGGGAAAAGTGAAGTTTGCTGGAGGCAGATTTTAATAGTTTCTTGTGGAGCTAAAGAAATTGACAAATCGGCACAGCTGAAAACTTACATGGAGCTATGTGGTCTGAGATGCTTTATATGTTCTAATATAAACACAAATATATTTGTTGTGAAGTATATTACTGCCTCAAATATTCTGTGCTGAAATATTTCCAGTTTATTTGTCAGAGCTGTGTAATCATTTTGGCAAATAGCAGAGCTCAGTCTCTAATGATGACAGCAATCTGTCATCATTAGGATTTCACAGTGTGGAAGCATATACTTTACAATCTGTTTTTCTCTATCACTACACATTCTCTATTTTACTCTACAGAACTTTCTTTGGCACCATCCATTCGCAGTTAAAAACTGTGTGCAAAAAAAAAATGTTCCTGTTAAAAAGTTAATTACAGCACCTCAAAAGCAGACATAAAATGAAAAAAAAACCCCAAAACCTCTGTCCATTCACATTCCTTCATTCCTTCATTCGTGGAATTAACAGTTTAAAACAGAAGATTTATTGAAAAACTAATAAGGACTGTTTAGGAAAACTATTAGGATATCCTAGCTGCAGCTGAAGCAATCTCATTGACAGCACTGTTACTCTGCTATATATAGATATATGTATGGATTTTCTCTTGTTTTGACTGTTTTTTCTGACCACGTACTTACAGATATTTACAGAATTACAAAAGCTAGAGAGAAAATAAATCACAGAAGAACTGTTTAAAGAGTATTGTGGTAAAAATTCTTCTTCAAGCTTTGTAAGAGAATAAATGAAATAAAATGTTAATGAAAATTAAAATCTGATTTACTCTCTTCTAAGGTGTGGTAGTTTCTGCATAAAATTCTCTTTTTTTGTGTTCTTCTTTATATGAAAGTATAAATTTGTCAAGGGAGACATAATTGCAGTCTTCAGCGTCCTCATGAGGGAATGTAGGGGGGCAGGCACTGACGTCTTTGCTCTCATGATCAGTGACAGGACTCAAGGGAATGGCCTGAAGCTGAGTCAGGAGAGGTTTAGGTTGGATATCAGGAAAAGGTTTTTCACTCAAAGAGTGGCTGAGCACTGGGACAGGCTCCCCAGGGCAATGGTCACAGCACCAAGTCTGACAGGGTTCCAGAAGTGTTTGGACAACTCTCTCAAGCACATGGTGTGATCTTTGGGGTGTCCTGTGCAGGCACAGGAGTCAGACTCGATGATCCTGATGAATCCCTTTCAACTCAGCATATTCTACGATCCTGTGGCTGTTCTTATTAATGCTATGTTTTATTGGGTAGGTGTTGAACCTGAATATGCAGTGACATTTATACTGATGGTAGGATTTTTCAGTCTTTGTTCTATTTTATTTTAATGCATTATACAAAATACTTGTCTTCATATTTGCAATGAAAATCGTGGAAATAGTGAGATGGATCCCTGTTTCTTTTAACTCTGTCATAACAAGCAGGAAGAACCACTTTACCACAGTACTTGTTAGTAAGCATGGGGAGAAACTAACCCAAAATGCAACATTGTGTTAATGTAGATTTTAAGATTTTTAATACTCTCTAAGTAAGAAAATTGGCAACCACAGGATCATCTTCTGCACAATTTTCTTCACAAGCTTACAGTGAAAATCTTAGACAATGGAATATTTTCCCATCAAAATATTTCCAAACAGTAGGCAAGACTTGAAAGTCTAAAATATAAATAGAAGCATAACTTTAAATTTCCATACCTTTACAAAAGTTATGGTTTCAGTATTCTTAAAAGAAGAGGCAGGCTACAAATACTCTAGGGAGCACCTTTTCCACAAGAAGTGTGCATGTTGTTTAACATGATTAGAATTTTCCTGTAAAATGAGATATTTTGGGTTAATCAGCTCACTTCCTCATAAACCAAATCCTCAGGAAGAAACAAATTTTAACCGAGGTAAATGTTTCAAACACAGAACAGAAGTCTGTTTTCTTCTTCCCTTTCTTTAAAGGAACGCTTAAAGATTAGTCCAGTGAATATAGAAGTGAATGCAGGAAACTAATTTCCACTGGTATTCTGAGTTAGACAACCAGGAAAATAATAATCTTTAACAATTCTCAAACCTTGCTTCAGAAAACATATAGATACACTAACTTCTCTATTGTCCATCTAAAATCATCTGCTTTTTGAAGCAAGGTGTTTACTATGTTCTCCTGTAGGAAAACATAAAGACACTGTTTTTTGTTCAACTCTCTTCTTTCTATTCTTACTTAGTAAAGTACTACCGACAAATGCATCATTCATTCCATATTCCATAGCCAAGAAACCCTATTTAGTCAGCATGAAAGACCTTTTCCATTAAGGAAAAAAAAGTGTTTAATGAAATAAAATTTGTTTGTCTTATCAGGTTTTCATTAATTAGTAGACCTCCAGGAGATGCAAGTTTATTTTCTCTGTGTCTGAAAAGATCCAGCTCATAATTTATCTCCCAAAACACTGGTCTAACTATCTAGTTAACTAACTTACAGATTACTTTCCACAAATTAGTGAACTATTTGACTAGTCATACTGAAAGTATAAAAAAGTAGGTTAGGGTGCTTGTTAAGGGAGGGAAATCCTGAGATTAGTAACTGTTATCAACATTAGTTATAAAACATGGAAATAGTCCAGGCAACACTTTTAGCATGGAGATAAGAAAAGCTTTCATCCAAAAAGACCCCTCCTGTAATCTGAAAACTTATGTATGGAATAAGATAAATATCTTATGGCAAGAAAAAGGAAGTGATTTTTCATTTCTTGATGTCATGAAAAGGAACCTAAATTGCCTGTAAGTCGGAGATATGATGGCCAGCAATGATTGCAGGCATCTGTCTTCAGACTATATAATAATGATTCTGTTACTCCGAGAAAAACATGCAATTTCTTATTTCATGCAACATGTTCTCATCTGCCATATTAACTAGCCATATGTACATTTTGTTGTTTGATTCAAAGCACCTAGAGACTTAATTCCCTGGTTGCAGCTAGTGTTTAATGTAGCCTTCAGGGGTGTGTGATTATGGGTGGGGTTGACCCTGGCTGCATGCCAGGTGCCCACCAAAGCTGCTCTATCACTCCCCTTCCCAGATGGACGTGGGAGAGAAAATGTAATGAAAGGCTTGTGGGTTGAGGTAAGGACAGGGAGAGAACGCTCACTGATTACCATTATGGACAAAACAAGTTCAATTTGGGGAAATTAGTTCAATTTATTAAGGATAAAGTTGAGGTAGGATAACATTAAACAAAAACTAAATCTTAAACCTTCTCCACCACCGCTCCCTTCTTCCTAGGCTCAACTTCACTCCAAATTTGTCTACCTCTTCCCCTGCAGAGGTGCAGGGAGATGAAGTTGCAGTCAGATCATTGCATATTGTTTCTGCCACTCTTGCCTCCCTGCTCTCCTCCCCTGCTCCAGCATTGGATTCCTCCCATGAGGTGCAGTCCTTCAGAAACATGCTGCTCCAGCATGACCTCCCTGCAGGGTTACAAATCCTGCCAGCAAAGCTGCTCAATTGTGGGCATCCCAGTGGGTCACAACCTCCTTAGGGCATCCACCTGCTCCTCTGTGCAGTCCTCCATGGCTTCAGGTGGATCTTTGCCCTGTGGTGAGCCTATCTTGGGATGTCAGGGGACAGCCTGCCCCACTATGGTCTTCACCACAGGCTGCTCTTCTCTGACACCTGCAGCACCTCCTCCTCCTCCTCCTCCTCCTTCTTCACTGACCTTGGTATCTGCAGGTCTGTTTCTCTCACATATTCACACTCCACTCTCCAGCTGAAATAGTGAATTTTTTCCCTCTTAAGTTTGTTATACCAGAGGCACTACCTCCATCACTGATGGACTTTGCCTAGGCCAGCTGCATGTCTATCATGGAATTGTCTGACGTTGGCTCTGTTGGTTGTGGGATAAGATTCTGGCATTTTCACAGAAAACACACCCCTGTAACCACCCTCCACACATCGCTACCAAAATCTTGACATGCAAACCCAACACAAACTAACTATTCTATCCCAATCAGTTAAAAAAACAAAAACAAAAACAAAACATCCAAACAAACCCAAACAAAAACAAACAAACCTAGGGAAAAAAAAGTTAAAAATTGGTAAGGTTAGATTTCTTAGGGATTGCAAGCTTGTCAGCATGCATTCAGTTATATTATCTTCAGAATCAGGAGTTCTGATATTTATTGATGGAATGTCTCCTTTACCAGTTGTGATTGGGCCTAGGAATGAGCAAAATGTCAGACTGGATGACACCCAGAACCATATGGAACAAAACCACAAGAATCTAAAATCAGATAGTCAGGTTCTAAAGTTTAAACATGTCTTAATTCAGAACTTCTCTTTGGACTGCAGTATTATATTTAGTTGTTGAAGTTCCAATAACAACCTGGTACCAGCTGGGAGCCCAATAGTCCCATCAGAGAGGACAGCCAGCAAAGTGCCTAGACTTGACCAGAGGGACTGCATTGAAATAACTATGAACTACTCCTGATGCAAAAGATTACACAAGTATTTATAGCCTATTTATACTAGATACCATTCATATAATAGAAACCCAAGCAGCATCATAGGGCGCTCAGAAAATGGGATTTAAATGAGTGACAAATGCTCTCAAAGTCAGATGGGGTCAGGGAGGACTGAGAACATGAGTGATTAAGTTAGTAGCTACAGGTTGTTGCCACTGAGAATTAATTTCCCTCTTCATTAAGCTCCTTATACACAGAGCCAAGGGAACTAAGATGGCATGATCCTCAATGAAGCAGGAAATTGAGTAATCCTTGTCAGTCTTCTTCTAAATAAACCTTTCTATTGGGAACTGGCTGCATAAGTAAAGTGACTAGTTCACTTTCCTCTTGCCTCAGCCTTTTTCTGCTGAATACCGTCGAGAATAGAGGTCAATGTCTTGTAAACAAAATTTTAAAAAAGAGGATTATGATAATATAGCATCAATGAAACAGATGTCAAAAGCCCCTTCAAAATGGCTCAATTAAAAAGCGTTCAGACTAGGGTCACAGATATCCTACTTTTCAAGGTAATATTTAAGGGCACTATCAGAAAGACATTCTGGCAATAATATTCTTATAAGAGGACAGTTCTCTACTGGGGAAAGTGTCTCTCATAAAGAAAAGCTTTCAAGAAAGAGATGGAATTTATGGTGGGTACTAGTTTAGTCTGCTATTACACTGCTACAGTACTAGCATGTTACAGTGTTTCTTTATGTCTGGCAAACCTGATATTGCTTAGTTTTTAACTGAAAGTTTTCTTGAAAGTTTATAAATATTTTTAAAAAGACAAGATGTTGAGCTAATAACACAGCTGAAGGCTATCAAAATAAAAATTGCCTCTTCAAAAAAATAGAATCAAAACCAGTGATTCTGGGTGCTGAGAAAATCTGCTAATCATAAAGTACTTTACACTAAAAGATGCAGAAGTGCACTATTTAAAAAACAAACAAAACAAACTTTTATGAAATGGTCAGTTTCTGATTGTCCTCAGTTCACTCAATTCCCCAGAGCACTAAGAAAATTTCTCAAAGTGTATAAAGAATCCTGAGAATTAGGTACCAAAGATTTGTGTTCTCTCTGACAATCTGAACTTCAGCTGACATTACTATTGATTTCAGTGTCTCAGAGACATGGCAGGGACTTTTGGAGCACTGGGGATGGGTCAGCATAGATCTGCAGTGAAACATACTTAACCATCTGGCCTACCTTCTGGAAATCTCTTCCCTCGGCCTGGCATGGGCTGAATAAATATCTTCATTTATAATAATTTCCATAATGACTTAGAATGTCAACAGTGAATACTCATTATATTTCCCTCTATATGACCCAGATAACACAACCCCCTAAGAGCATGTACAGTTCATCTTTTCTATTTTAATTTTTCTCCTAAATAATGTCCCTGTAATTGGCAGTGATCACTTCTGGATTTAATTATTTAATATTTTTAGAGTGTTAACTACCCACTCTGGTCAACATGCTCCAGATTTTTAAAATATATATATATATCTGAGCTTCAATACAGTTATAAATAAAGTCCAAATATGTAAACCAAAAAAGTTCCCATTTGTCACTCTGTTGATACAACTTCAGCTGCAGACCTAAATAAAAATATTTTTTAAATTCTGTAATATGTGCCCCTTTTCAAAAAACCCCACAATACTACAAAGCAAAAGCAATGAAGAATCCTGAATTTTACAATCCCTATGTATTTTCTTCTCAATGGATTGTCATTAGGTTGTGAAGACAAAAACTCTATCACATTTTGTGGCTTGTTTTTTGCAAGGTAAATGATAAACTCCTGTCAATATACTAAGCTTAGCCCTCTAGCTGAAGAAAACAGATGTCTATGTTTTGGTTTAGGATTAGTATTCTCAAATTCAGTGCTCCCACTGAATCCATGTGCTGCTTGCTCACTCCCTCCTCTCCCTCTGTCCCTCTCCCTGGAGAGGAGAATTGGAGACACAAAAGGCAAAGATCACAGGGTGAGATAGAACAATTTACTGGAAAGAGCAATGAGATAAGAAAACAAACAGTACCAACAGTAACAGCAACAATACTAATGACACAGGGTACAAGAAAGAGGCAAATGATTCACACAGAAACAACACCCAAGTGCTCCCTCTGCCACCCCCTGATAAATGGGAAGGGACTCCCTTCCCCCTCTGCTCGGGCAATGATGTGAGCTGGTTTGCCAGCTACTGCAAAAATCAACCCTCTTCTGGCCAGAACAAGGACACTTTAAAAAGAATTTCACAAGTGGGTTTTCCTGATGTCAAAAGGGAAAAAAATTGCTTATATCATATGTTTCTGTGCTAGATTTTAAAACATGTTTTGTAACACTTCATATTTACGAAACTGAAATGCTATTATTGACTGAACTCACCCATACACTTTATTTATTGTAGTTCTACAGCAAAATTAACAGTATGGATAAGAAATAGTATTCTAATGTTAAATATTAACAAAAGCAACAATAGTGTGAAGTGTCTTCCAAATAACTTCTTACCTCATAGATATTTGAATGTCAGTCACATGTTACCAAAACAGGTTAAATAAAACTCCTTAACATCAGTGTAGCATTAAGAAGCAGGCATTCTCATTCGGTGCTGGAAGCATGGGGAATATTTTCAAGCCTATCGTGCATACCAAGTATTGAAAAGGTCATGTTTATGTACTATATTTTATATACATATTCATTGGTTTTCCTGAAAAACACATACAGATGATAATCATTTCCCCAAAATTATTAACATATTTTCCCTACCACTGACACATGCAACCCCTCTCCTGGGCGTCCCTCTGGTGGTCCTTGGTTGTCAACCCCAAAGTTACACCTGACAATTTGATGAGCTCAGTGTTACTTTGCAAACGTGGAAGTGAGTTGACATTACTGGACTGGTTCATTATTTTGCACCTTCTTCTGGGTCGATGTTTAACGCAGTTTTGCAGAATGAGCATTGTGAGGTTCCATAGGCTCATGGTTTCTCAGAATAAGCATTGTATCTTTCCACCAGCTGAGCAAAATAGTTCATCTGGCAACAACAGAGGTTGTTTTCCTTGGCAAAGAAGAGATTCTGGGTACTGATAGGAGGTAGTTGTTGCAAATGCCCTAACTTCATGATGAAGATTATAGTATTATGATTGTCACTTAACACAGTAGTCACCGGTTCTTGCCTAGACATAAAGCACAGATGAAACACAGAAAAATTAGAAAAACCTCTGTACTCAATATAATTCAATTCAAATTCCAATAACTATTACTTATTATACTTGATTTTAAAAAAAAATAATTTGCAGTTTTAGGAAATTGTTTTTCTTTGCTCCACTATGTAATAATATGATAGTATAATGCAGAAAGGTAACTTCAATTTGCAAAAAAAAAAGAAATCCTGTAGGAAAGCCCCATCAGCAGTAAAAGTTAAATCTAGGTCATATGATTTTGATTTTTTAATTTGTGCCTACAACTTTAATAACATCAAGATGCACATCTAGATACACACAAACATATATACATACATATAGGCAGGTATATGTGTATATATATATTTGTTTCTACATTTTGAAAGGAAAGGCAATGATCTTTATTCTTTCATGAATGGAGATTGATTCCCCGTCTAATTTAAAGAAGGCCTTGTTAATAACAATAATTCTGTTAGTTTTTTTTCCATACTAAAATAAAAATTTTAAGAACATGATATTATGAGTTGCGAAAATAACATTTAAATAGCCATTAATATTAAACAATGAAGTAATACATTTTTTTTTTTTTAAAGACGGTCAATCAACACAACCCACAAACAAGGAGAGGAAGGGGAAAAGCAGCTAGAACAGATATTTAGAAAAGAAGGAAGAAAAGACAGAAAACGCTGGACCAGCTAACCACTGTTCTGAAACTAAAGGTTAAAAGTAAATCTAATATACACCAATTCTGTCTGGTTTCATTCTCTTAGTTGTTAAATTCTCATAGATGTCACAGTAGAATGCTTTACATTCCATGTACATACTCCTGACTGGAGCTTCTAAAAGGCACTGGAGCTGTATTCAGTAGGCTACTTGCTAGGAAGAAAATTTAGATTCAGAAAGTTTCTTTAAAATCACCACCAAATACATAAAACTGGAGAAAAGAAAGCTTTATGAAAGAACTCTCATAGATTTTCTAATCTAAGTCACTTCTTAATCTAAGTCACTTCTAAGTACCTTCTACTCATTTAATGTTATAAGCCAGAGAATCTTTGACATGAATAACAACAAGTCTTTGCCAAACCTTTTAGGTAATTGAGTTTTTGACTAATTCCACTGACAAAAATTTCTCTTAGTATCTCAGCCAAATGTAGCCTTTTCAGCTTTATTCCTGTTGTGCCTTTTTTCCTTTGATGTTTCTCATCACAAATTTGTAAAGATGGGCATATTTTACCTTAATAGCATTAGGTTACACTTTTTTGCTAGGATTTATAAAAAACAAAAATTAAAATATATAATGAGAAACATTTATAGGTAAGCAATCACTTAGAGAGTCACTGTTCTCTGTACATTTTCTACCATACAGGGAATCTGTCATATTGTCCCATGCAGTCATAGTGTCAGCCAAATACTCATGTATTAGTTATTTGATATTGTGGCATATTGATATGCAAGAAAATGAAACAACATAGCAGCTTTTACAAAGTGATTAGCAAATACTAACTCTGAAAGCTGAAATACTAAATTACCACATTTCTGAATGTAATCTTTATAGCATTATAGTGGATACTCTAGCAACAAAAAACATGCTTAGCGGTTATAACAAAAGTAAATTTGTCTTAATATGAAGTATCTAAAAGATAACATTACGAAGGTATACGCAGCCATTTTTCAAGTAAAAATGTGTCAATTTTTAAAGTTAGTTCTGAACAAAATTCAGAAATAAAATTGTCATAAGATTAATGAGGCACATAATTAATATTACAGTACTTAAAGCTCAGCAGAATTTATTCTTCAAATTCTGCAGTCTATGATCTTTTCCTTAAAGCTTAAGTGGGATGTTTTAGTTACAAAATAAGCGTAGATTGCCAATTTAGAGCAAAGATTATAGCAATCACAATATTTCTATGTGCTTTAATCTTGAAAATCTATTTCAAAATTTAAGTTAACTATTTTCATTGTTCAGAAAATGGCAATGACTTTCTTAATTTTATTAAAAGTAGGGTTTTTTAAATTTTGGGAGAGAGATGATACTGGCAGTTTAATTTTTCAGAAAAAATGCTGTTTATTTTGTTGACTGTTAGTGTCAAAAATATGTAAAACATTTTTGCTTCCTGTTCACATCCAGAAACTGTAAACTTTTACCAGGAATTTTATTATCTTGTACAGTAAGTTTTGCACTGGACTTCCAGATTCTAAGTGCCTCAATACAAATCATATGTTATTATTATTTTTCAATAAATGTCCTCTCTTTATATGGTAATTTCAAAATAAACAGTTTATGTTATGCAGGTGATTCAAATAAAGTTGACAAATATAGTTTTATTTTAACTGTACAAACAAGATATTCCCATATTTTTGATCTCTCCTTAATGGAAACCTGCATGTCTGACTAAACAAATTGAAATCAATGAAAAGATTTTTATCTATTTCAATTTATACTAAAACCAGTATTTTGAATACACTGTAAATTATCTGGCACATAATATTAGCAATGGAAATAGGAAAAAAAACCCTATGTACTTGAGCATATTAAAACATGGAGAAATGGTATTTGTGCCTTCAAGAGTGACTAAAAACTCTGTCTTACTGATCAGTATCCAAAGGGCTTTCTCTTCTGATAGTAGTTACCGATGTTAGGTTCGATACATTTGCTAACTAGTTTTTTTGAAAGCAGGATCCTGGATGACCTGTAAGCAGTACAGACATTTTTAAGCACAGGTTTTATTTAGATTACATTGCAAGTAGCTCACATGACATTATACTTCATCACTGGTGTAGGTAAGCTAAGAATTGCTTTTTATGTAAGTACTTTATCCAGGAATCCAAAATTGCTGTGATCATTAATTTATTTTCCTTTCTCAGATATTCCAAATATATTCACTAGCAAAAATGATCCTTTGGATGTAAAGAATATTAGGTCTGCGCTTTAGTCATTATGAAATCTATTCAATATGCAGGCTAACAGTAGTTGAATTCATGTGTTCTGGAATATTATGGTATCTCATTAGAATGACCAGCTAACTCATTTAGACATCACTTTCTCCCCAGAAACTGCTTTGAATAGTAAAAAACCAGTTTAAATCCATGTATCAAATGATTTAGGATAACTCCAGAGAAAGTAAGATAGAAGTACTGGTTAGACGATATTTACTGGCACTAACGTAGGAGGATACAGTTTCATATGATATGTTTAACTATTTAAAAACAGAAATAAATTCAGTTTTCTTTGATTCTGGAATTTTTTGCTGCTAATCTGTGTAATAAAATATTCCAGTTTTAGACAGGCACTCTCACGCATCTTTCTGGCTTGCAGCAACTAACTTCTCAACTGTCTTACTGCATACAAAACTAATGCTCTTATTCAAGATCATATTCATGGTTTCATAATTCCCTTCAAGACACTTCCAGAATAAAAATGAATGTAACCTAGGAGTCTCTCATTTTTACTCAAACCCACAGAAACCCATATGTGTTTTAATAACAGCAACCTTGAGTAGAGAGTTAAAGAAAGAAAGAATAAAATATTTTAAATAAAATGTAAAGTTCTGGTTATACTGACCTTCAAGAATTTGAATTTAGTTACATAGCCAGGGTGACACATTCACAGTATTACGGAACAGTCAATAGCAAGCTAATCTTATTTGTGTAGTTTAAAATATGAACACACTGGCACATTCACAACTAAACTGACATGATTGATTGCCACATGGTTTAGAAGCTGGGTACATCCCAAGTTATGCTTAATCCATCTAATGCCATCCCAATTTATGGGTTTTGAGAAAGATAAACAGGAGAATATTTTTTTTTCCTAAGAAAGCAGAAAGAAACTCAACATGACAGAGACATATAGGTAGAAACCAAAATGTTTGAAAACGATGAAGAAATGTTGCAGATCTAGAGAAGGGAGGCCTTGCTGAAATTAACCAGTGATATGAACTAGGGCAAAAGAAACAAGAGATGTTCCTATATATTACAGGCAATTTACTATGAGACATATGTCTATCTAGCTTAAATAAAGGAAAATATCAGACCTTGTCCTCTGCTAGGCTGTTAACTTTACTTAAATTTCCGAATTTGAAAGAAAAAAAATCAACAAAATTAAAAATGAAAACACTGAAAAAGCTTGTTTGCAGTTTTTGCGGGAAGGGAATATTGTTTCTCATCTATCACCATTCATATTTCTGGCCAATTATGAAGATTTGAAAGCTCCTACACAGTCTCAAATAAAAACACCTCACAATTCCCTACTAAATGTTCATTTAAGTACAATGCAGAAAACATCACAAATGAAATTTGGAACTTTTTTCCTACCTTTCAGGTCAAAGTAATTAGGGAAGTTCTGTATATGTACTCTTTTGTTAATTGCCTAAATGCAGAATTTCATCATAATGTTGAGATTTTTAATTCTGAACATGCTTATAGCCATGCAATATCTGATATTCCACCACAGATATTTTCTTAATTTTTGTAGCTGAACTTTTCGGGGCTTGAGAGGAATGTCAAGCTGTCCATTCCTTTAAAGATCCTTCAGATGCTATGAGTAACTTGGCAGTCTAGAATCACAAGTAATACTTTTATATCCAGACAATATTTGATTAACTGATCATTCTCTGCTAGTGAAGCAGAAGTCTTTAACCTTTATATATTATGATACAGATCTCTTAGACATCATACAAAATGTCTTATGAAACAATTTTCACTTACTTCTTGTAGCAATCTTTTCCTAGCTAATTCAGAAAATTCAAGTAAATAATGTAAGAAAATATCATCATACTTTTATCAAACTGTTAAGAATCCCAGTTAAAAGTAGCATAATAACAACTAAAGACAATTAACTGTAGGATACATATATATCACTTTAGGTGACAATAGCTTGTCTTGTGCATCTATAAAACACTCTCATGGACTACACATCTTAATTGTCAAGAATTCTGGAGTATGTAAAATTAGAGTATTTTTTCTGATGCATCCAAGCATCTGCAGATCTTTTGAATCTGTTAGTGGCTGGAAGATCATAATTTCCAGTGCTAATTCTTTGCCATGGCATTTGAAGGAACAGAAGGTAAATTACCAGTTTATGAGGGAAAATCAGAAATATATAATGGAAAAATAGACCCCAATATTTTGACAAAAAGAAAGACATTTCAGAAGAACGATCAATTGCCACATTAATGGTTTCTCTATTGTTTCTTAGAGATGTGAAAAAACTTGACATCCTTTTATCCATGCAAATTATGCAAATGACATAATAGTATTGTATTTTGAAGTCCAACATCTGAATGTAAAAATATGTAAGACAGATGTGATTAGTTCTGATAAATGCTTTATATGAATTTAGTTGCATGCTGTAAGTGGTATGAAGGAAAAAAAAAGAGAATTAAACCGTGAATAGTAATAAATAAGAGTACTTACATCAGATTATGTTGTGACTAAATATACCATAAATCTGTTGCTTACATTGATTGAGCCATGAATGTCTGTTATCATAAATGAGCCCATAAAAAATACTTCACACATTAAGAGTAAATTACTCACTGATTAAACAGTTGCCACACTTTAGGCACCATTTCCTTCACTTAATTCAAATATTTCACAAATACAAATCTGCCATCAGTTTTAGAAGACAAAATGACTTCTTACATTGAGTTATCTGTGCAAAGAATTTGCCATAGCATGTAATTCAGCTTGGATCCCATTGAAAAATATGCATAAATAGAAATACTGGGCTTTCTCCTATCAAAATGCAACTCTTTGTGCTTACAGGAGGCATAGTATTTAATTAAAAATACATGGTAGTCTCTGAAAACGAAACAAATAGTTTAAGAACAATTCTTGTGCTTAATTTTTTAATGGCTTTCAGGAAAAACTCAGCAGTCAGTGATACCTGAACATAAAATCACGGAACAGTTTGGGTTGGAAAGGGCTTTTGAAGGCCATTTAGTTGAAGTTCATGCTCAGGGAGAATTCAATAAGTGTGGCCAGTGGTGGTCAATGCCTTCTCCAGTCAAGGTCTGAATACCTCAAGGATAGAGACTTTCATACCTTCACTGCTTTTTGAGATTCTCTTTTATTATTTAACCAGTCTTGATATTGAGCCCCTCAAGATTTCAGCCCTTCAAGATTTCAATCAAACTGCAAGTTTTTTTAGTTGTTAATAAGTAGCTGTAGCTGGACAGTTATGATTAAGCAATTACATTGTGAATGTTTCATGCTTGACTAATCTTTTATTTTTTAAGGAAAGAGAAGACAATCCCAAGATGAATGGGCTGTCTGGACAATAGTCACCAGGAGTGAAGTCAGAAGAACTGAGCAGTACCTGGTGGAAAAGTAATTCCTACAGCGGGCAATAGTGACCACTGACTCATTGGCCACCTCCTCAAAATCGACCTCGGACTCAGATGGAGGGAAGGACTGCACCTGTGGACTAATCACCATGAGAAGCAAGATATACAACTAGGAAACAGGTCCGTAGTCCTATTTATAGAAAGAAACTTAATTCATTCTGTGAGTTGCATAGGTCTCCTTCTGAATCCATATGTCCATATATAACAAATTATAGACAGTGTAGTTATCAGGTATTTTAATTTTAAATTCTGAAATTTCCAACATGCTTTTCTTAAAATACATCAAGCAGAACTATATCATAGTACATCATCAACACAAATCTTTTTGAAATGTTGTTTGGTTTGTTGAAAAACTACTATTTTTGTCAAATAATGCATAAACATTTTCTCTCAGACTACTCACCAAAATAAGACGTGGAAAGTCTTGTCAAAGTATTTAAAAAAGAAGTCAGAAAATTTTATTACGTTATGAAAAGGAATTTGCCAATGGTTCTAAAACTGTCTGTCTTGCTATCATACAGCTATCAATTACTAAATTCACTGGAAGCCAACATAATATATTTTGAAATTTATCATTTGCTGCTTTTACACCAAGCTGTAAGTAAACTGGTAAGAAAAATATTTGTGACATTAGCTATCCAAGTAGTCTGCAAATTTGAATCTAGTTTTAATTCATGGGGCTAATGATGCAGACAAAATTAAGGAATGAGTTCAGAAAAAAAATATAAATATGAACAATTTCAATATTTTCTGTTTGAATTTCATTGAATCCTTTTATTTGTCTTTAATTTCTAGAATCTTTGCTGAAAATAGAGAAGCCACTAGTTAACTGAGGAACAGCAAGGAAAGGAAAGGCAAAGCAAAAGATTAATTTCCTGATAGGCCTATGAATTATCACAATATCACACTAAGAAATCATGCCCTTGCAACTACCCATTTCCTAGCATTGGAAAATAAGGAAATGTTTTAATGAATGTCATGCTCAGTGGAAGTAAGAAAATAATTATTCTTTGATTTCTTCTGGTTAAAAAAAAGCAATAGAAAGATTATTGTTTTAAAAGTTTTGCTAAAAATCCTAGATGACGTGCGTAAAGATATAGGAAGATCTGAAATGGTCTTTTTATACTGTAGCCCTGTCGGAGACTGAATGTTATAATTTATTGCTTAAACATCTTCATGAAGGACCTTGGCCTATTATAGCAGAAATGTATTAAAAAGCTGCAGAGAAGACCACCACACTTGAATAGGCCTCCTAACTGAGGCCCTGAACTACTCTTGATGGAGATAAGATAGACTCAGGTCTGGGCTGGGGGTAGGAGAATACACTCACAGGAGAATTAAGCTTAGCACCTTCAGGGTGGAGACCACAGCCCCACGGCTTTCAGCTGCCAGGCTCACACAGACCCTCGAACCAAAGAGTGGGCAGAGAAAAGGTTTTGGGTGTGTAGTGAAAAAGCCTCTGGTCAGAGGCATTTAACACCCATTCTCCGCTGTGCAGAGGAGCCCAGCTGCAAGGGCCCTTCACCCCAGGAAAGCCGCAACCACGTCAAGGACAGCAGAGCCATGGCCCATCAAAGGCTCCCCAAAGGTGTCCCCAGACCCTGCACCAGAGCACTGCAGCATGATGCAACAGGTCCACAGTGTTGCAAGGGACAGGGTCAAACTGGCCCCCTGCAAAGGACGCACGTGGGTGTTCCCACCAGACCAAACCTGTATTAATCCACTGGATTCTATACTTTTCGGCGTGGCATGGCGTGGCATGGCGAGCTGATGGGAGACCCTCACCACCAAGAAAACCAGATGGAGGGGAGAAACGAGACATCGTTGGGACCCCCTGGAGGGTGATGTGCTTCTACCTAACCCCTGTCACTCTCTTCCTGTCCCCCCACCCCCCACACGCACTTCTTCCCTTTCCCTTTCCGTTTCTCTTTCCCTTTCCCATAAAGTATATCAGTTCTTTGGTACCAACATCTAACCTGGTTTGGTTTTAATCACCTTTTTTGGAGTATATTTTGAACCTTTCTGGGTCCTATCCATTTTATTCACAGAGGCTTAGTTCCTTTGGTCTTCTGTGTTAAACAGGTTCATTACAACCTCATATTAAATGTTGGTCCTCTACACTCTCACATTTGTTTAATTCAATTAGAATTGAAATACAATTTTAAACATTCCACAAATTCCTTGCTCCTTGATCTGACTGCAGCCATTTTATTTGATATATCTACCTACAAACACTTAAAAAAAAATTCATTGGGTCTTTTGCTATATATTTTAGGGCTGTTATAATTTCCAGCACTGTGAGCTATCTTGTCCTAGTTCTGCCATTTAGAGAAGTGAACAACAAACTGTGGTCTTAAAGGAGATTTTTCAGGAGCACTTAAGTTGCTGGAGAAGAGAAGACTGTGAAAATTACTTGGATTGAATTCAAGAAAGTACTTTTTAAAAAGAAAAAGAACCTTCTGATCCATTTAGTCATTTTTCTTTATAAATGTATCATTATTATATTTTATGCCTGAACTCTGGAGTAAATATTATCAACAGCTGGACTGAGTTCATCAGTCCATTTCACCTCAACTGATGATCTGACCCTATCATATTAGATACCTATTTGTTCTCCCTTATTTATAAAGTATTTTGAAATAACTAAATGACACTCACCTCAGATTCTGGCAGAATTCCTGCGGCTGGTTTTTAGGTTAGACTTTTCCTTAATTATCAGATTTAATTCTCTCAATTTCAGAAACTGATTATGTTCCTAAGAAGACAGTAGGCTTAGGAACCAATATCTCAGTTATTGAAAAAGCAAGATTGATATCCTTCCTTCAGTATGCTTTTATTTTTAACTACATGGCCTTGAAATAGTCTCCTACATTTAATTTTCACTGAAATTTAAGACACATTTATTCTGATACACTGTGAAAGCAAACTCCTGTGATAGAAGGCTACATGGTGACTTTTGGGTTCTCAAAGAAGTTTCAAGCAGAAAAAGCTAAATTTCCAAGTCTAGGATGCATACAGTAGATTATGCTAGATTACTGTCAGTGAAGAACAAAGCTGATGTCAGGTAAATATAGCACTAAGAAAGAGCTGGATTAAAATTTTCCCCTTAGGCATTCTGGATCCAGTGCCTTCTCCTGTCTGACAAGATAAATGCATTAAAGGAGGGAAAGTATTGGATTTTTATGACAAAGTGCAACTAAAACTCATTTCTTTGATAACTGTCCGGTTGCATGTATTACTGATATGCATATGCATGACTCCCCAAAGTTGGGTATAACATATTTAATAAAGTCATGTTTTTGGAAAAACATGAGGCACCATTTATCTTGGGGAGCTCCCCATTACCAGTTTGACAGCTTTATAGTTCTGTTGGGAAATGAAGTATAACATCAGGTTACTAAGCAACTCCACAGCTTTTTAAAAGTACTTCTTGGAACTCACTTGTTTCTCCTAATTGATTCAGTCCACATAATTTTGAACATAAATGGGACATCATGTTTAGAAATATGCTGCATAACTACTTTTAGCTAACATGTCTTGCTACCTCTGCATATCTAAATCAAGCTCTGGCATATAAATGTCATATTGAAAGCAAATTTTATCTTCTTCCTGAGTTGCATTGACATTTAATATCTATAAATTATTTTGACAGTTAAAGCTAGTCTCTGAAGTTGTCTGCCGACTGTCAGAAAATAACATAAAAGGCTAAGTAGCAATTTCATTGTTAAAGTTTTACGTAGACTAAAGTTTTAATTAGTCAATCTGACTTCTTTAGTGAATTCATGTGCTATAATACATCAGAATTAATAGGAGATATATCTCTGTACATTGTAATCATGTTGATATCTTCTTGAGTCACTAAACCTTTGAGCAAGATACCATCTCACATAATCTCTGAACATTAGTGAAAAATGTACTGGCATATCACAATTTATGAAGAGAAAACTAGGCTTTATAATACCTGGCTTTTCTCCCCATTTTAGTGGAGGTAAATAAAAAATAATGAAGCACTACATAGAAAGGCTGACTTTGGTGTTCTTTCCTCAACCTAACCTATGTTTCTTTCTTTATATACTTCCTTATTTTTCAAAAATTTTAACACTTTTGAAATGAGTAAATACATTGTTGGAAAAAAAAATGCAGACTGAGGATCAACTACCAACATGTGTTTTCTCCTGGTGTCTTAAACCCTCATTTTCCTATGTTGCTTCGTATTTTGTTGATTGGCTCCCTTTTTTGCCTTCTACCTCCCAGCCTGCCATTTCCTGAAATATTTCTTTATTCCTTTATTTATTCAATTTAAATTTTCATTTTCATTAATTTATGTTGGAGACAGCTTTCCTGCAACTGTGACTGGGAAAAAAATTGTTATATCTTGATCATCACTTAGACATGTACTCTTTTTACTGTGCTCTATCAATTTTAATATTGTTGAAGGCTGAAATGTAAGATGAGCCCTTACTGATTTGATTCAGTAACTAACATCTTTCAAAGTTAAAGGTTTAAGTCATGAGTTAAAACATAGAACATATTTTAAAACTGCTGGATTTACTTCATTTTCCTCTCAATGAAAGGTGCATTACACTTACGCGAAATGTTTTTTGCTTACTGCAACTTATAAGGGTTTCTGTCTTGTGGAAGGCATACATGTATCTTACATAAATTTATATCTGCACCATATTGAGAGATAACCTCTGTAATGGAATTGACCTTTTTGCATGTCTCCTATATGGACAATTTATTGGTTCACTCTTAGGTTACCTCCAACTTGAGTTCCAACATTCTAGTACTCTGGTTTAGCATGAGTCCTCTTTCAATGCTTTGCTGAGGAAGACTACTTCACAGTGCCTCTGCTGCTCTGGGACCATATACTTGATCACTAGTCAGGAGACCTCCCATTTTGTGGCCTGTGAAGCAACTTAGTATCTCAGAAATGATGATGGCAAAATTGTGAGAGAATAGGAAGAAGGGGTCATATAAGCAAATTTCACAGTGTGTAAGCCTCACTATATGGGACATGCTTTCAGTGAATGCCTTCTCTCTTCCCTGCGTGTTTTTAGCTCTAGTAAGAAAAACTCCCCTATATTTCTACTTGCTTTCAAATTTTTCTAATCACTTTCTCTCACTTTCTTGTCTGCTGGGAGAGGGGTGTTTGTTAATTATTGTGCTTTGTGTATTATTATCGTGCATGCAATCAATGATAATCCAGGTAATGATTTGTCAGGTGCACATAAGATCTGGGTGGATGAAAATGTAAGATATGGCAGAAGAGGATGAGAAATTGTCCTAGAGAGATACTCCAAAAAACCCCCAGCCTTTAGGTGAGCTTTGTGCCTCCAACTGCATTGGGCCCAGGAATATTTATCTGTATCTATATCATCTATGTCTATATAATCTATAATTCTATATCAATCTATCTGTATAGTGCTAATAGATCTTTGTTACTATACTTCTTGTTGCAACACACATTACTACTCTGTTAGCTCAATTATTACTGTCAGTTCTGAACCTGCTTTCCTATTTCTCCAACAAACCATATTATTCATTAGTCTGGATCATGCAAATTCATATTGAATTCAACCAGAACTATAAAACTGAATTGCTAAATCAAATTATTTGTGAATCCGTGCTCATGAAAGTTCTTAATGAACTCCACCAGATTTATGGAGCTGAATTGGTTATAATCAGAAATTAAGCCCAGCTGCACCCAGCCGCTCTGATCTCTAAGGACCAACTGGAATGCAAGAGGGTTTATTTTTCTGCCAAATTTCTATACCCTTAGCTCAACAAGGCAGGAAGGTCCAAGGTCTTGCCTGCTACAGGACAGAAGGAGACCAAGGACCTGACCACTGCCATTTTTCCTGTGTGGCAGCATGAAAACTTAGGGATTTTAGTTTTTATGAATACTTTTCTAACTTACTTCTCAATATGCAATACTACAAAGTTGATACCATATAGTTAGCACTGATGACTGCAGCCCTTAGTGATTTTTAATCATTAAGGTCTCGGTGATCAGACTTAAAAACTGTTTGATGGGAGTCGTCAAAGCCAAAGTGGGTTTGTCTTGTTTCTTCTCCAATTCCCCTTGATTATATCTAATGCTTGTATGCTATTGTCTTCGATCCCCAAAGGGGGAGTGGCAGGTGATGTCTCATCTGCTCCCAATACTGCTTATCTTGTTTTTCTTTTCTCTTGGTAGTCATTCTTCTTGCATATTCATTATGTATTAGGCAGGATGTCCCTGCCTATTTGCAGTTCCTTGTGCTTATCTTGTTCTTAGTATGGCAATTTTTGTTTCGTTTGGAGACTCCTGTATAAAATTAAATCTCTCTGAGGTTTTGTGGTCACATTGGTCACTATTCACGTAGTAAATACATGTCTGGCTATAAAATCGCAGTGTTACAAAGTGTTTATATGTTGTTAATTACACAATTTCAATACACTCAAATTCAAGATCAAGGCAAGCTAGTATTAATGATATCCTGATTAGGACATTTAGGGTTTACAGGTGTCAGAAGCCTCTGCTTTGGCTACAGACAGGTTACTGGCAGAGGCAGTATGCTAGCCAGAAGAAAATTTCCATTTCTTTTAACGCGCCCTTGTTAGAAAAGAACACAAGTTGAAAAGTCATTGTACCAGTCAACTGAGGGATATGTTCTGAACATACTTTATAATTATATAGGAGGACCTCACATCCCAGTATTGATAATGGCAATGTATTATTTCAGAAAACCCGCAATGTTTTGTTCTTGCAAAGAGCTCTGAGAAAATTATCTTTCCCCTGAAAAAAAAAATTTTTCATCCTATCAGGAACTCTGAATGATTGGATGTTAGCAATGATTTTGTTCCAGTACTGCTCACCTAACCCAGAGAGGTGGAAACAGCAGAAAATCAAGTTTAAGTCGTGTTGAAAACACGTCAGTATTTCATCTGGAGTACATAAACCGTAAAATGATACTATTTTAACTGCAAAGAACTGACAGAACTACTTGTTTAGCCTTTAATAGATACTAAATCTATAGCATGCAGATACAATATAACATGAAATTTCATTACCTTTTGCTTAAACATCTGTAAAAAAAAGAGGTCAACACCCCTCATCTAGTTAAATGTGACTGGTGATGCCTAGGTTTATATTCAGAGAAATTCAGTAGTAATATTCTGTTGAACCCAGGAAAAGTGTGTCTTTGGCTTGTTACAACTGATAAATGTTTCAAGTATCTATCCTTTGACATAGATATTCCAATGTCTTTATAAGATTTACCAGAGTTTTGAGTTTACAGGTTTCCATATGAGCCTCAGGATTGTTCTTGTTTTCCTAAGCATCACAGCTTAAGTCAATGAAGACTTCACACTCACTATTCTAGTTAAACACCTTCACATAGGAGCTTTCTGAGTTTATCACAAACTCTTGACCATCAAAAATTCTTGATACAAAGAGACATTATAGGGATTACATGCAGCTAGGGTGGAGAGCAGAAGCAATGCAAGAAAAGCCTTTAAGGATCTGGATAATTGGCTGGTGAAGCTGCTACTTTATACACTTCTCCATTGTCCCAGAGGAAAGAATTGTACAGCATAACTTCCTTCCTAACCAAGAGAAAAATCAGGCTCCAAAGTGTTTCAAGGAAAAACCAAGTCTCCAAATCAAGAGAAACGAGGCCTTGAAACTGAGTCATTGCAATAACCTTCCTGGATATTATAAGTGAGCTTGTCTTCCACTTTGCTCTTGGAGTTCATCCAGGGTTGTCTTCATACAATTTAACACACCTTGCTTACATGCTCTTTCTTTTCACTATTTTGCAGTCACTCAGTCACTCAATTTTCTGCTTTTCTTTGTTATTTCTAAACCTGTTTCACCTCATTCACAAGGCTGCCTTCACTGTATCATGCTGTGGCTGCACTCTTCCATGTCACTTACTATTCTAGAGCTGAAGACAATTGAGTCTGATTCTCCTGTTATGTGATTCCTATAAACAAAAGCTTAATTAACACAAGACATTGGTTATTTAGCCACTACACAATTTTAGCCGCAGCTGAAATAAGTGAAAATAAGCTTAGTACAAGGCAATCATACCACTGTCAAGTAAATATAAAATCAGTGGGTTGTTACTAGCAATGAAAAAATGGTCTGGTCTAAAATGGTGTACTGGGTTTGCACAGCCAGGTTTTGTCAGCTGGGGGCCTACAGGGGTGGCTTCTGTGAGAAGCTGCCAGAATCTCTTCCCCCATGTCTGGCAGAGCCGAAGACAGCCGGCTACAAGATGGATGTCCTGCTGACCAAGGCTGGGCAGATTAGAGATGGTGCTAACACCCTGTGAAAACACATTTAAGATGAAAAAGAAAGTTATTGCACAGATGTAATTGTGGCCAGAGAAGAGCAGAGTAAGAATATGTGAGAGGAACAACTCTGCAGACACTGAGGCCAGTGGAGAAGGAGGGGCAGGAGGTGCTCCAGGCACCAGAGCTGAGATTCCCCTGCAGCTCATGGTGAGGCAGCTGTGCCTCTGCAGCCCATGGAGGTCCACAGGAATGCTGAGATCCACCCGCAGGCCATGGAGGAGACCCACTGGAGCAGGTGGATGCCTGAGAGGAGCTGTGAACCCATGAGAAGCACATGATGGAACAAGCTCCTGTCAGGGACCTGCACACCCATGGAGAGAGGAGCCCACACTAGAGCAGTCTGTCCTTGAAGGACTGCACCCCATGGAAGTGACTCACATTGCAGAAGTTCATGGGGTACTGTTGCCTGTGTGATGGACTAATGTTGGAGAAGCTCGTGGAGAAATGTCTCCTGTGGGAGGGACCCCACATTGGAACAGGGGAAGGACTCCTCTCCCAGAGCAGTGGCAGGAACAATGTGTGATGAACTGGCCATAACCCCCATTCCCTGTCTCTCTGCACCACTGAGGGGAAGAGGTAGAGCTGTGAAGGAGGGAGGGGTGGAGGGAGTTAGTTTTTAGGGTCTTATTTTACTTTTCATTATCCTGTTCTGATTTTGTTAGTAATGAATTCAGTTAATATCCCTAATTCTAGCTTGTTCTGCCTGTGATGGTATTTTCTGACTGATCTCTCTCCATCCTTATCTCAACGAATGAACTCTTTGTTATATTTTCTTTCCCTGTCCAGCTGCGGAGTGAAGGAGAGCAATGGAGCAGCTCTGGTGGGTGCCTGGAATCCAGCCAGCAACAAATGGGCATTCTGTTCAAAGACTACAGAAACAGACTTCTCCAGCCCATGCAGGAGACCAAGTCAGAGCAGATATCCACTCAGCAGCACATGGAGAACTCCACGCCAGAGTGGTGGCGTGCCTTGTAAAACCTTTGACTCATGGAGAGAGGCCCACACAGGAAGGTTTTCTGGCAGGGGCTGCGGGCCATGGAGGACAGACACTGGATTGTGTTTATTGTTAAGGACTGCAGCCTGTGGGAAGAAGCCACACTGGAACAAGCAGAAAGAGTAAAGAGGAAGGAGTGGCACTGACAATTCCCCTCATTCGCCATCTTCCATGAGCTCTTGGTAGGGGAAGTAGAAAAGTCAGGAATTAAGTTGGGCTTGGGAAGCAGGGTGGACTGAGGGGAAGATGTTTAGTTTAGGTCTTTGTTTCTCACAATCCCACTCCATTTAATTGACAATAAATTAAATAATTCTTTCTCAAGTTGAGTCTGTTTTGCCTGTGACAGTAATTGGTGAGTGATCTCTGTGTCTTTACCTCAGTCTGTGAGCTTTTTCATCTAATTTTCTCCTTCTGTCCTGTTGAGGAGGGGAAGTGAAAGTGTGGGTATCCAGCAGCTGGCCAATGTCAAACCTCCGCAAATATTAAGCATTACTCAGCAAGTCAACACTGAATAGAAAAAATAACATGAAAAAACCCTCCACCTGTTATATTTTAGATTTCTATAGCATTTATATTATCTTTAAAATAATATAAAATTATATTATCTTATAGGTAATTATATTATTTATAAGATAATATGTGAGACTATTTATTAAAGACAGATGAGAGTCTGTTTTATTTCTTTTAAAAGCACAATTTATTATGGTACAATAATCTTATTTTCCCTGTCTTAATATAATCTAGGTGTATTTAAAAGAAAACAAATTTCAAGTTGTAAACAATTCAGAAATTTTTCTTAGGTTTTCTTTTTGTAAAAGTGTTATTCTAAGGCTAAAATTGCCATGATCTAATTTAGTTTCCCAAATCTTTTGACATTTCAGTGGCCACAAACCCAGATGATTTTTTTCTTTCCATTTCTCTTTTGTAATGGGAAGTAACTGTCATCTAACTAAAGACAAAGTGAAAGAGATAAAAAAAGGGATCCTAGCAGCTTTCAGGCTATATGAGATATTATTGTCATCTTCACTAGAAACTTTGACAAGTAAAAACCACATCAGTCTTCCAAACACCTGAAGAGCAAGATGAAAGTGGTCTTTTCACTTCCATTTAGCATGAGTGTGTGGGTAATATTTTTTTCTTGTTTTGTTTTGGCTTTACTTTTCTTCTAAGATGATACATTTTTTCCCACTTCAAAGTCTTAAATACATTCTGGATAGAATCAGACAGAGGAATACTTGCTTTTTGAACACTGAATTTTATTTTTTCCTGGTCTTCACTGACATTTGTAACCCTTACTAAAATGTAAAGCACATATGTGGCACTTCTAGGTGTAATGTAGGTAAGGTTTTTTTTAGGGTATCACAAAGAAAAATGTACTGTACTTGTTTTGCTTTATTGTTAGAAGTTGTAGGGAAAGGCCTGTTATTAAAAAAGAAAAATTCCGAGATAGTTTCTTAAATTTTGACCTTTCTTTTAAATCTAGAATCTTATACACAGTGCAAATTCTTTGTATTATGCTATCCTGAAGCCAGCATAATACCTTTCCAGGCACTAGTCCAGAAGCTTTTTTCTATAGATTCAGCTTCCTTTTTCCTCTTATTTTTTTCCCTCCAAAAAATATTTTTCCAGGTCTATAGTGTCTTGCCCTCTGTCCTTTCATCCTTTAGCCAGTTTTGTTTAAATTAATGTGCCAGATTCTCTCCTGCTCAATGATTTTGAACCTTACACAACCTCTGATATTAAAAAGCTTCCTGATAAGCCATTAAGTATGATGTCTACACTGCAATTCCTTTCTCTACTTTGGCAATCATAACCTCATAGAACTAACAAATTAGTAAGGTATAACCCTTCTATTCCAACCTTCATTTAATCAAGTTGTGCTTTTCTAAGCATTTTCCGATCTGGTGGTTTAAAGTAGTTCGTAATAGTTTCCTGCAAATTGAAGTTAAACTATTTAGTCTTTAATTTCCTGCTGTGTCCCAAAGCTTTTTTCTTAAATAAGGATATTCTATTGGCTTCTCTCACTTCTGTTCCCATTCCCAATAGCAACTCTTGGGAGATAACTGCTTCTGGAATCTTGATCAATGTTCAGAGATTTGCATACTTAGTAAATTCAGTTTTATTTGTCCTTTTCTTAATGTATTGTAATTTCTCTCCTGTTAATTTGATTTCTCTACAAGTAAAACAAATTTCAAGGCTAACTATTTTGCAGACACTCTTAAGATTTTTTCGGATTATATTTTTATTTCTTTTATATTTATTTGCAATATATCAGATTTCTTTGTTCATTTTGAAGTTTATTATATTTGAAAAATTAACTTTAATTTAAATGAAAGTGCTTATAAGAATATATTCTGATGTGTTTTCTTTCTCTTTTCATACATTTTAACTTAATTTTAACATCATTTGTAAGATACTTATAACCTTTCTCTTTCTAAATTAAAAGCTCAATATCAAGTATTCTGTTTCTGTCTTAATTACCTGTCTTACAAGTAGTGAACTCAGTCTTTATGTGATACTATAAATAACTGACCCAATCTATTTCATTCATTCATCTAGATTTAAATTTCTAATATAAAAAAATAGACAGTTTCATTGTATAAGGAAGAAAAAAAGTGATTCTGCTGTAAAATGCTACAAATGACAGCTGTGTGACTGAAGTCTGAAGGCCACACATATTTACTCATCCACACTCACCCATCCACATATGGGCACATTATATATAAATATCTATATCCATATCTATATCTTTTGTACTTTCCATCTATGATTCCAAAAAAGCTATGAAGAGATATTTTTTCTTGTGCATCTTAAAAAATCTAAAAAAAAATAGATTCTTTAGTATAAACAAGGAAGATTCTCACATAAACAAGTATTTCTTCTTTTTTACTCTTCCCTCCCTTCTCTTGTGTTAATATTCATGGCAAAAACTGTTCCAAATGTTTTTCTGTGTGTCTAACTCTCCAACACTTTTCCAGACACCAAAGTAAAATGCTTTTAAATGCAAAACTAAGTTTTTCTCTGACTCCCTGGCTTCAGCGAATTACTAAAAAAAGAGTGTCACTGGGCTTTGTGTGAGAATAAACCATGGTCTCGCAACCTTTATAAACAGTTAATACCCAGTCAGAAGGGGAAATTAGAAGGATCTTCCATTTCGTGTTTCTGAAGTTATCTTGGAAAACGTTCTGTCAATCAGAAGAAGAAAAAAAAGATGGAAAAAAGGGCACCTCTTGCATAAAAACTATTTTAACAGCAGAAGCCAAGGAAGCAGTTCAAGAAAGTGTAAGAAACTAAGTGATGATCTTACTATGAGCATCTGTTTTGTTTATTGATGTTATTTCTTATTATCCATGCTGTTTCTTCTAGCTACAAAAAATGGTGTGTAAGAAGGTCATTACAACAAATGTTCAGTTTTGTCTCCTTTGGACGTACAAACATTTACATAATGATTTAAAAACACATTTATTTTATACAGAGGCCATAGCATGTCACAAATTACTTCTAGTTTATTGGCAAACATCTACCCAGTCATACTGTAATCCACTCTCTATTAATTTAGACTAGAATAAATAATAATGAAAAACATGAAGATGTGCAGGAAAACATGTATCCCTTGATGGGAGGTTTGAAGGGTTTTCCAGCAACTCTAAGGCCTGACCTGCTCCTGCTTGCCAGGTGGTGTATTATTGCCTAGGGCAAGTGACTTTTTTTTGTTGGTTTGTTTTTTGTATCTGATGTTTTATGATAGTATTTACTTTATTTACTGGTAAAGAATTATTTTTCTTGATAGTGAATAAGTAGGTTCTACACTTTATTTAAGAAATCTCTAAGGGAGCAGAGGAAAATCTCAGAAAACCTCCAGACATATACAGAAAACTAGGGAAATAAAGCTGAAAAGAGGTTAGACTATGAAGACATGGGCCTCATAGCCATCAGTCTTCTTATATTCAGAAACAGACCATACACCTTAAACCTCCAGAAATAATATGTAATGGAATGTTTCTATTTATTACCTTCAACTAATTTTTTATCAAGTTTGATATGACAATGTTACTCTAAGTTTTATTTAACTCTCTACTTGGGTATTGAGTCAATGGATGCTGAGGGATTCCAAATCCTGTGCTCACATAAGCGTAATTAAAATTTTCTGTATATGTTTTGCCAGAAGATGTACCATGCACATGTTGTAAACCCTTCAAACTTATCGTACCTTCCCAGTCACATCATGGCACGTGCACAATACACTGGCACATCCAAGATGTGCCAGGCCATTGCTCTGTTCAACAGGAATTTTGTTATTCTTCACAGAATAAAGGAATTCAACACAGACAGGAGTATAATACTACTATGTAGCAGTAAGAACACTTAGGAAGAGAGATGTGAATCCTCATTCTTGTTTTAGACAGCCTTTTTCATTTGTTCTTAGTTTTATTTAATATAAATATTATTTTTTCTTCTGTAATTGCAATAATAGAGTAAAAAACCTTGCAAATTCAGGTTTTGCATCCACCCTGTTTAGAAAATGAGCTACTGGTAGGAACAGCTCTTCCTATGCTTTTTCCTCACTGTTGATTTCCTTTCCCCTTATGACAGTTGATATGGAATTCATCTGGATATTTGATCTTTCATGTCCTAAATCTAAAGAAAACCTAAAAACTACATCTTCCCTTTCCTGGTGACAGTTTGGAAAATTAAACAAAAGGCTTTTAATTCAGAATTTAAGTTTTAGAAAAACTCAGTGGGTCTTACTGAATTACTGTGAAAAGAATGTTTATAGGAACCTTCCACTGGAAGAAAATTCTAGGATTTAGGTCAACGTGTATGGAGGAGCTTTTCAGAGGATCTTACTTACTTCTTTTTTTAAGCACACAACACGTAAGTGATATTTCTTACAGGTTCATTGTAAGTGTCTTGTCAATTAAAGTGGGGTGGTTTTGTTTGTTTTTCTTTCAAATCACCCATCTTAGGTTTCTCCTTATTTGGAGTGTGTTAATACATAGTTCATTTGGGAACTAGGTTCCTCAAAGTAGGTCTTTCACTGGATATGATCTCCAATGTGCTCATTGCAAGAATTTTTTTAGAATCTAAGCATTAGCATTAAGATACATCTTCATTAATAGAATAAACTAATGTTTTCTTTTGCTTTTTACTTTTGCTGATATTTCCAAATAATCACTGAACACTGAACCCTATGACCAGATTCCTTACAAAGGAAGAGTGTTCTACAAACACTCAGTAATTTATAAAACAAAGAATAATCAAAACAACAATTCTCTTCCATATTAATTTCCTAAGCTGTCTGATAATATCAGGGTTTGGATATACACCTTGCTATTAAGCCAGCATGATCACTGTTCATGCAATATTCAGTGACATTTTGAGTACAAATACCAAGATTATTATCTTTTAATATTAAACATTATATGAGTGTTTAAAGTGCCTGTGAAGCATATTCATATTAAATATTATTGCTGACATTTGGGAAAGGTCAAAAGGGATGGCCTTGTGCAAAAAAACATATTAGCAGCAAGACAGAATTATTGCAATTATTAACAATAATAATTTGATTAGGAAATATTAAGTTTGAGGATCTTCTTGTCTTTTTGCAAGTCAACACAACTACCCATTTAAATTTGGTCAAAATTGCAACCTCTCGAACACACTAATATCAACACCAGGCTTTTCTGTCAGTTCCATTGAGCATACTTTTCCTAGCCAGCCACATATTGGAAGTACAAAGCCACAGAATGGAGGATATCACTTTTTCCCTTGCACAGCAGATATAATTACTAAGCTCCCTATGCTTCTAGCAGAGGTGAGTAGGTGAAGCCAAGAAAGATGTTTGTTTACTAAACTCTGCAGCAGAAAAAGCTAACGTTCTGTAACTAATCTAATTCTGTGTTTGAACAGAGGGCTGGATCCTCTGTAGTCATCAGACTTTTTCCCTAGACAGTCAAACTCTTGTCTGTAATCTGAAACTTTGCTTTGCTTAGAAACTTTATTAGCACTAAACTCATTTTAAATTAAGGTAATAAAAGAACTGGAGAGGAAACTCCAGATACATTAGCTGCAGCTGTCTTCCTTCTTCTTCCCTTCCGAATTTTTCCAAGACAGACAGGCATTTATCTTAATTTTCTGACTCAATTTCTTCTCATCAAGGGTCAGATCTTATTTAGTTGTGCATGTTCTGTTTCTGTCTATTTTAAGACTACATAATTCTCTCATATCCTGTTCATAAGTCGAAGTACAGTATAGTTTCATAGTGTCCAATCTGGAGACAGAAGTAGGTTATTTGGGTTTCAGACACAGGAAGCGGTAAATAAAATCTACAAACATACATCAGCAGCCAAGTAACTTGCCTTTTATCTATGCCCATGTACAAATTATTAATAGCGAGTAACCTACTATAGCTCTGTCTAGCTGATTAGGCCTCTTTTCTCTAAAAACGGTATATTTTACATCTGCTTTATCTCCCACTGAGTAGAATTCTGATTTCCTGTCTGATATCACATATATGGCATTTTAAATTGTCCTTCATAATGATATCAATGTGCATAGCCTAATGTAATAGGGTAGTTTAAGAATTAGTATTAGACATGTCACTAATGCTCATTTATCAATTCTAGATTGAAAATCTAAATATCTTTGATAATAAAATTTGCTGATGAGAAAGACTGAGGGGAAAGCAAATAAATAAGAGGGCAGGATACTGCTATCATAATCTTAATATTTTGGCTAAATGTACTGAATAAAAAAATTAAAAGCATATGAGAACTGAGAAAGAAGGTTATATCTGTAAGCTGCATTGGGAAATTTTAGGGAATAGTAATGTAGACAGTAATGTAAGAGGGTATTATTTCAGAAATTCCATAGGTACTGTGTAATATAGAAGAACTGATTGCATTGATTACATCAGATATTTAAACCAGATGGAAGTAGAGAAAGTGCTCTATGTGTTTGTACAGCATTGTTACGGCCACTGCTATGCTATCCACTTACAAAGAGAGTGGGAAGAGGAAAGAAATCTTTGAAATTTTTCCTGAACACTTAAGATAATAAATGGCTGGGACCTGAATCTTTATCACCATAATTTTGTTAATGAAGACTAGCAAGAGATCATGTATGTTAAGGAGAAGAGGAAACTTGAAACCTGAAAAAAAGAGCTAGTGTTAATAGAAAAAGGTCAAGATTGCAGTATCGGAAAGGAAGTTTTTGATTATTCATTCTATTCCCAGATATTCCAAAGACATAAACAAACAGCTAACTTGTGGCAGGAAGTAGTAATTTCATATTTCCTTGGAGTTCATCTGCTTAACCTCTTGTTTTCTTGTGGTGCTAAGGGTGTCAGAAGTAATATTGATATACAGCAGCCAAAATCATGGGACAGAACCAACAGTTAGATTTAAAGTTTAAGGAAACACAGTATCTAACTGAAGTATGTGAACTCTTATATGTACATACATACAGAAATATGAAAAAATCTTTTCTCATTCTTTGAGTATATACCTTCCAATGCTTGGGACTTTGTCAAATTTGAACTGCATAAAATATTCTTTCCCTCATGGAACATATTAACAATCTTCTTATCTATGCAGCTACATTTTTAATGAAAGTTTAGTTTAGTGTGTTAGTGATATCTTCCTCATTGTTTTGTTTGCTTGAATTTAGTCTGAAGGCCTCAAAATTACTAGAGCTAAGGAGGAAGCAGACAGCCAAATCAACTTATCTTTGCCTTCTTAGGAGACAAACTTTAAAAAGTCTCAGGTATGTTAACTTTAAATCCCATTACCGGGTATTCTTTTGCCACTGTATGAGCAGCCATATGTGATCTTCTGTGATATCTGCCGCTGGCTATTGCTATCTTCAATGTTATTTTCATAATAATTTTTTTTCAATCTCTTCTAAATGGAATAAGACATGCATGCCTTTTTCAGAGGGTATTTTTTTTAAAATAACAAATTACGAAGAGATAAGTAGATCACTGTCTAAGGAGGGGGCTCTTTTTATAAAGATTTATTTACTTCATCATAGATAGAGGCCTGGAGAAGTCTTCTTCAGAATTGTACCTCAAAGCTGTAGAGCAGCAGAAAGCTCACAAAATTGATTGGAAATCCAATAATATTATGCACTACTTGATATTAAGCTTTCCAAAGCAATTTTTTTGTATGGTTGATAAAACACAGGCAAGGACATGAATTGTTAACCACCTGTGAATTTATTAGCAAGAATTGGAGAAATGTCCCTAATAATAGAGAGAGACTGCTTCAGGCAAGCAGCTTGTCACACCTGCACTAAAGCATAAACAAGTAAAAATGCTACTAAATATGAAATTGTTCTAAATTTCCACAGCAGACACAGCAGAAACTTCTTAATTGATTGTCAGGCACACTACAGCAAAACCAGCAATCCTAAGTAAATGTGAAAACCTCTTTTCATTCGTTTTCTAATGACTTTAATAAGACTTTCCAGGCAGCACTTTTTAATGTCATTAATCAAGTTTTTGAGAAGTTCCAGTCACTTTTTCTCCAGTCTTCTGCCATGGAAGAATTCACCTGAGGCATTTTATAATCATCAAGAAATGTGCTGTCTATTGTATCTTAGGATGAATTAGGAAATGGACAGGAATAATTTAACCAGCTCATGAGATGACAAAAATTGTGAGAATTAAGTTCACACAGCAGAAATACTCATCAGGAACGCTCCTTTCAGAGCATGTTTTCATCCATTAGAATTCCACACTACAGTTTGGGTTCTTTATTCATATCAGCGTGAATAAGTAACTTTTTGCAAACTTATAAGCCCAATTAAAGTGTATTTAAAGGGAGTTTAAAGTTGGACTGTGTTAGGAAGTTTTTGACGTAACTCTTTTCTGTCTAAGTGTTAGTTCAATAAAAGCAAAATAGTTTTCATGAAGTATTTGTTTTTTATTTCTTCTTTCAATGTGGTCAGAAAATAAGTTCTGAAGTTTTCATTCATTTTGAAACTATGTAACTCAGTAAATACATGTTTGGGTTGAAATATTTCATAGTATTTACCTCTTACATAGCATTTACCTCTTAGAGTCAACAAGGCTTACTTTGAAATGAAAAAATAAAAATAACTTAGACTGGATCTAAAGTTGTGTAAGGTTTTGCCTTATACTTACAAAATCTCAAGATGCATACTTTCTGTTTTTCTTTTCTTAAATTGATTTTTTTCCAAGGAGATGAAAATCTTTTTTCAAAAAGCTCTAATCACAATAATAACATAATGGCTTAAATGAATGGATGATGGTACTACAGAAAAATAAGTGTTTGGAAAACCACATTCTAAAGAACATGAAAAAACTTGTAGTCCCTTTTGTAGTCCCTTTTGGACACAGGTGGTAGGGAAGTACCGATATTCTTATCAATGTCTAATGTCTCATCTTCAGTGAAACTCATCTTTTAGAATGACAAAGGAAAATCTTCATTTGTTTAATTCATAATAAATATAGTTTGAAAGCTCTCAGTACCTCTCAGTTTTCTTTGAGGGGTGGGAGCATCTAAACTATAAGCATGTAATTGGTTTTCATGATTGTAAATGAAAACTTTCACACAAATAAAAGAATTTGGAAGTGATTATCAAAAGTTTAACTGATAGAACTTACACAATTATCTTTCTGAAAGCTTTTCTCAACCAGTGATACGTACTTTCTTTCCATACTTTACGTGGGTAATATCTACCAGGTTAGAACAGAAAGCAGGGATGATATTTTGAGATTTTTATTTGTTCTGACTCACTACGCATAAAAGAAAAAAGCAAGAAAAATCCTTAGATGTCAACTGGGAAAAAAGACTCTTGGAAAAGAGAATAAGATGGAAATCGGAAATCCTTCTCAGCATCTGTAAGTAAACCCCAAAATATATCCTGGATTTGAAACAGGCAGTGAGTAATTTTCTTTTTATATCAAAAATGCATCACAGGATTTGTTTCAGGAGGGTGTACCTAGATTATTGTTTGTATTATTATATCAGTTTGTATAGAGTTCTTGGTTTTTTACAAGTTTTCAATTTTTATCTTGCAGCTTTAGTTACAAGTATTAGTAAAAATGGACAATTTATCTCTGCACATCTCATCCCTATGAAGTAGAGAATATAGTTGGGAAGGTAATATATTATTTCCTTAAAAAAATTTGGTTTTGTTTAATTTTTCTATTTTTAAAAACTGAAAACATTTTAAACACCCCATGAAATTTGTATTTGACTATGTAAACAAGTTCATTTTTTCAATAATTTTCCTTGAGAAATTTTCAGTACATTTGTATTATTGCTTCTGGAAAACTCTTTGCACTGAGAAAGTATTAAAGCACAGTCAGCCTAGTTTCATCAAGGATTACTCATGGTTATAGTTTTACTAATATGTCAATAATGCATAACTCGTTGACCTTGTGAATTCTGTGGGAATACAGAAATAGAGTATGGATGAGGCATAGACAGTAGGATCTATGTTGTGAAAAGTCTTGGTGAAATAAATCTTTCTTTCAGAGAGCAATCTCTTCCAATATGAACAAATAGGTGTTTTTTCTTGTTTGCTGTTGCAGATATCTAGAAAAGTTTTATGCAACAAGCTTCTACATTTGCATTGATTTCTTGCAAAAGTGTAAGTGAAGTTTTACTGTAAAATCTATCGTGTGTGTGAATATTCCTTCTTTAAATAAAACCTGCAAAAGTAGAAGAAAAATAAAGATGATAAGTTGGTATTGCAGCAACAATGTGGAAATTCAGTGATAAAAAGCCAGAATCCCCAACTCCTTATTTCTTTACAGAGAGGTGGTTGACGATAACAATGAGAAGAGTCTGGATTTTATCTTAAATAGTTTCCTGAGAAGACAAAAATAGAGTTTGGTGCAGCTTAGTCCATGCTAACTTTCATATTATTATAAGTCACAGCCATGATTCTAATCAGTGAGATCTTGGTAAAGATTAAAAACATGAGAAATTGTATATCATAGTTATACATTTCTGAAAAGCAAATTAACTAGGTAAATTTGAAACTCTGCCTTAAATTTTATTAAGAAAAAAATATGTTAATCACTCCAATAAATAAATAATACATGGCTTTCCAGAGCAGAGAGTAACTCTTTTCAGAGAGTTACTGAAACTAAAACATTGACATCGGAAAGGTGTCAAATGAAATGCAATTACATCGTGGAGAGCCTTTATCTCCCTCAGCTGGGCTCTGAACAAGCTGAAGTTCACTCTTCTAAAATCTAAAACCTTTGCCTTAGTACGAACTACCAGTGTGCTCAGCTGATCCCAAACTCCACAATATCATGATTGTTGCAGCTAAGGCCACTAACTTAACGTTTTTCTCTAAACCGTGATAAAATAATTTCTTATGCTTACAGTAATTATTTTAAGCAGGCATGATGTGTATGGCCACAAGAGATAAAGAGACTTTTTGCAGAAGTATCAAAAATTTAGATGCTATGAGAAACAGTGTGTAGCTATTAAATAAATGGCTGTAAAGGCACATCATGGTTCACATTTTAAAGGATATTTTGTTTACAGGCATTCCTTTCAAATATCTTATACTCTCCATTGCATTCATATAAACTAAAATATTATTTCATGTTAATATTTAAAACAAGCAAATACCCTATTCAGACACCACTTACAGTAAAAACCTCTATTTGATATATCAGATAGCAATTACAAAAAAGAGGTCACTTATTGGAAACTGCACTCAGTGGGTTTCTGATTGTCTTCTTGTTTTCTTTCTTGGAATTGTCTGCTTCAGACATTGTGTCCTCTTCTTTTGTTGACAAGTCTGAACTCCTATGTTAAAGCCCATAAGAATGAGGGGAAAATGCAAATCATGCTGTTATGTTTTGGAACCTTTTTAATCATCTATGGTAACATTTCTGATCCTAATATTGTTGTAGTTTTAGGACCAACAGCCAGGAACATCCAAAGGTTCCGATAGCTGTTCATCATACCACTGGAAAAAGAGGTGGAGCTTATTTCTTGCGTAGGCTATTAATCCAAAAACTGGATCATTACGTGTGTTTTGCAATTAGATGATCCCGATATATTTTAATAAATATGTAATAATATTTCTGTGGATATATATACACACACATATAAATGGTTGTATATATATATATATATATATACATACACACATAAATATTTCATTGGAACTGTGAGACCCAATAGAAATGATTAAAATTTCAAATATTGAAACCTATTCAAATATTTAATATTCTCATAAAATCTAATTAAGGCTATAAATATGTAAATTATGCCGAATGACTTTTGCCTTTTTCTTTTATATATTCTCTGTATTCTTTACACAAAAATTTGTAGCTGTGTAGCCTATTGTTGTATCTGTGCCTAGTTTTCCCAATACTTTTCCCTACCTTTTCCCTCGGCAGAAAGACAAAACATATTTCAGAGCTCTGAGCCTCGGCGTGTACAAGGCCCCTTATCCTATCTTGGTTCTTTCTGGGAACCAAGGCCAAAAAACAGTTTTTCAAGACACATTTTCATCAACAAAGTTTAGTTTCCATCTGAGGGGGGAGGATTCAGAGAAGTTTGAACCAGGGGAAATTGCATCACCACTCATATCTCTAATTGGTCATTTTTGTCAATTATGCTAATTTGCTAAACTTATAAAACTGTATTCACCCCGTGGCAGGGTGGGCATTTTGTGGACATTTTCCATATCTGCTCCTGGAGGCCTCCAATAAAGACTGACCTTTATATTACCTCCTGTACTAATATTGTCTCTAAAGTGTGTTATTTCATTTCTAGGTTCTTTAAGGCATCAATACAGTATTAAATGTTTCAAGAATTAGTTACATTCTTTTAAAATTAGTTTAATAAGTTATTATCTCACAACAAAATAGCTAATCTATGGCCAAATTATTTTGCATATTAATTTTACAATGAAAAATATAGGTAAAATTAAACCCTTTATTAACATCTCATAGTAAATCTCTGTGAAGCTGGCATACCTACTTTTTGCATTGTATGTCAAAGCCATCATAGATTTGCAAAATTCTGATTAGTGACATTTTCATACATAGCACATGCATTTAAGCATATGAATATATCAATTCCTTGAAACCCAAAAACTAGCCATGGAAATTAAATATCACTTTTTCTGTTTGTGCTGGTGCATTGCTTTGAACACTTCAACAAACTGTGTAACGATGGATTTAGTCTTAGCAATGAATGTCATGATCCCCAAATAAAATGTGGTATAACAGTTTAGAATGGTAATATAAGGATTTATATTTTTTTTGTAATGTGGAATATACACAGACTCTAGCCTGTTTAAGACTCTTTGTATCTGGTTGAGATGCAATATGCACAGCCCAGTGCTATGACACCTGCTGTGACTTTGCATTATGTTTGAAAATAATAGGTTCTTCAAGAGGAGTGAATGCCTTCTAGTATGGTAATTGATTGCAAGCATCAATACAGCAGCTGCTTTTGTGCACTCAGGAATAACTTTATTTTAGGATTGTTGCTTTTCTAATAGCTTTACGTTTTTATAGCAGCTCCCATTATTCTTTAGTGGTGTTATTTCAGAGGCTTCTGCTAACAGTAGGGGAGGAGCTATAAAAGTGAAAAGATGGAATCATTTTTTTTAGTGAGCGTGTCCTATTCAACTTGTTAAATTTGACATCTCATTTCCTGTATAGATACAGATACCTGCCATTAGCTAAACTCCAGTGGAGGGACAGCAGCTGCTTAACAGCAGAAAACTGCTTCTGCAATTTTCATTATGAACAGCATAAAATGCAATACATAATTAAAATCTAAAAGACATGTATATTAAGTAAGAATGCACATCTTCAGTCATAGCACTTACAGAGCACTCAAGAATCAAGAAAGGAGGTCAGCACTTCTGTGAACTGCCTAAGCACTGCTTGATCTTATTTTCTTTCACATTATCCTAAGAAACCTCAAATTTGTATTTAATATCCTCAGGTATTTAAATGAGTATAGCATAGACACTCATATATGCATCATATTATTGAGTTCAAAACTTTCCTATATCACAATACAAGATTTTCTGAAATGTTTTATGAACTCATTGCAGCATTATCTAATCATCCCATTACCATTAAAACATACTTTCTCATGAGGAGAAAATTATTTTTTTAATCTTCATTTCACACCTTTTACTGTTTTAGTTTTTTAAATGTTTCTAGCATCTTTGTTTGTCTAAGAGCTCTTTAGCAGCCATCCTGATATTGCAATTTACCCGATGTGAATGAGGTCAGTCCATTCTGTGTCTCTTGTGATTTAGGTGTTATACACAGTGGAAGGAGAATTAACCAATGCAAAAAGAGAGAACAAAATAGAATACCAAAAAAACCCCAAACAATTAAACAAGCCAACAACAACAGAAACCCAGAAAAAAAACAAATCCAAAACAAACAAAAAAACCCCAAAAAATCACAAACAGACAAACAAACAAACAACATACTCCCCTCAAAAACAAGCAGTCATGATGTGCAGGGGTTAAATTCTCAATTTACTGAGACAGACATACACTGATATCCCATCCTCTTAGAAATTAAAGTCTTTTACTTACTGTGGCAACAATTTCACGTGGGTCATTTCACATAAATAAAAGAACAACTAGACCTTTGAGTAAAGAGGAAATAGGAGGCAACAGGAGTTTTACCTCAGACTGTTCTTTTAAAGGAAGCCCAGGGCATTACTGCTTTATTTATGAGAAGTTCTATCCAATAAGGAACATCAAAAGAGCAACAGTTGTGTTTCTTAGGCAAGGAAGATTATTATACTCCTACAGTTTATGCTCTCACATCAGTGGAATGGCCATAGCTAGAGGGTGGAAGCTGCCTCACACCTTCTTCCCTTATCCAAACTCCACTGGGAAAATCCTGCAATCTGATCAGGTTTGGGTATTACTACATGCCAAGTTGAATTGCCTAGGGCAGGACTGAAGCACTTGTAGCCAAATTCAGAACAGGAGCTTAAGGTGCTATGAAAGTTTGAAGCAGAAATGTCACCTTCCTACAACATCCAAGGGCATGCAGTATACCCAGGTGTCCCCTGGAGACAGAAGTTTTAAAGATCTATGTTTTGAACTGAATCACTGTTTTCCAAAATTTCATTTGAATGCATTTGTTGTCTGTCTATTGTCCTTCACAGATAATTTCTGCAGCTTTACAGTTCTGATCATGAAGTACAGAATATCTAAAACCTTTCCCCCCTTAGCAATTGGGCCATTCAGGAAAGACAAGTAGGAAGAAATCCATAGAACTACTTTCTTCTCTTCCTCACCTTGAAACTGGACAAACTTTCAATAAATGTAAGGAGAACCAACTAACTATACTATAAGGAGGAAGAAAATAAATATTTTCTGTCAGCTGTAAAGCATCCTACAAAAGAACAGAACATAAAAATGCATAATTACAAGGTAGGGTTTAAACATATTCATACTTTCCTGCCCATATTCTGATTCTGCTTGATATGAGCAAATTTTTTGTAGGAAGCTAAATAGCTGCTCTTGTATGGTCAAGTCAATAGGCCATTTCTCTTAATTGTATGAATTGTTCATGTTCTGCTTCTAGATGTAGATGAACTGTTCACAGCACTACACTAACCCAGATATATGTCTTTCATGCTTCAAGGAGTATGGATCCAGCCAACTCAGAAAGCTCAAAGGATCTTATCTCTCTGTAGAGATGAAAATTAAAGCACATATTTTATTTTACTAGCCTTACTTTCACTGATATATTCCACTCTTGACAAACTGTTTGAATAATAATTTGAACAAGCCAGGACTGTAACATTTTTAGCAATTGAACATCAGATGTGATCGTATGCTAATCCAGTTGTGTGCTAGTAACATATTCTAGAGAAAGGTTAAAAAATGCCCTAGTCTTTTATTTTCATTCCCAAATTATCTGTTGTATTGTCAAAGGGAGTGAGTGAGAGTATATAAAATGAAATGCTTTCTTGTGGTTAGAAAAAAAAAAAAAGTCCCCAACATTTGAGTTATCTCATTTTTATGTCCCTTGGGACTTGCCAGAGCTCCAAGGTCCATAACTCTGGGACAGTCAGGTCTTCTTTGGGAAAACTAATTTAAGTAAACTTTAGAACCCAAAATTCAGCACTCCTAGACAACCAGGGCTGGTTGGATGTATGGCATATGTCTCCTTCTTCTTATGAAGTTGTACAGTCACAAAAACTGGTAGTCCTGAGATGGCTTTAAAAGATTAATGACCCTGAAAAGATTTTCTAACCACAGACCCTGAAATGATGTTCAGTGAAATTAATATTTTTGTAAGTTTCATGATGGGTAGACAGCTGAGACACAAAGTATTTTTGTATATAACATTTTGTTTAAAATATATTACAATTAAGAAAAACTGCATAAGTAGAAGTAGTGTCAGATAATGAAATGTCAATACATATCTAGTATTACATATGTGCGTGCTTCACAGCTGAAATTTGGAAACCATGTATTTTGATCAGCTTTCCTCAGAAGATTATAATCTACTTGCATTTCTGCAAAAACTTTCATGTATGATATTTAGAAAGCCATTGATTTTTGTTCTTAATTTATAAGAGAGAGGAATCAGCTTCTATTTTTCCTTTGTCCTCAATTTACATTACAGAAGCTGTGCAGGAGGTCTTTTACATATCAGCACAACAGGCACTGGGGTACAACAGGTCCTTAATCTCAGCTGGAACATCTAAACTTTAATATGATAAAATAGTGAAAATAACACATATTCATTCAATGAATTATTTTCAAAGCATAGAACTTATAAAAGAAAAATAACAGAAGCATTGATGAAGCAGATAGAGTCAGGGGAATATATAAGACTGAAAGATAGTTGTTGCAAGCAATTTTGTATTGGTTGTTTCCTATCTCTTACATCTGTCTTTATTAGTTGTTTAAAAAATAAACTTCTAAAGAGCATTCTATTTAACTAAAAATAATTTCTTCCTTATAAACAGAGGTCTGCCATTAACAGCCACCTAGTCCTCCATGACAGCTTCAAGACTCATTGGCAAACTTCGGCTTTGCAGGAACATTTAATGATGTAGTGGCTTCCAAAGTGAATTGAATTTCTACCAAAAGCTGCTGCTGTTGTAGGTGTTTGAATATTAAGTGATGTGCTTTAGCTAGGCTAAGCAAACAACAAAAATTATTCACAACGTTGCCTAATCTATAATAAGAAGGTTTAAAGGCTGTGTAAGAAATTGTTATTGTTCAATTCTGTCTACTGAAAATTTGGTGAGTTAGAGGCACGCATACAAAATAATGCAAGGAAATGTGGCTAGAGAGGATTTCTTAATTTGTTAAGGGTTTTTTGAGCCTCTTAATTTATTTGAGAAACTTTTTCATGATGTCTTGGGACTCAAATTTGCAAGACACTTAAGAATCTTGGTAGTCATAGGTATTTTTAGATGCTTAAGTTGTGCAAAATCTGACAGGATGAGGTTTCTAATGACTAAAAGATTGTGTTGATTTTTTCAATAGTAAACAACACCTAGTGAAGAATTACTAAGTCTCTGAACTGTGTAAAGAAAAATAAAATAATTTTGTTTGGAAAACCTCAGTACATTTCTAAACTATAATAGACTAGAGGCCTACAATAAGTTGAGCAAATGATATTTCCTATGTGATATCATTGTGTCTAAATTATAATTGCACAAGTATCACAAGAGTTTCTACATTGATCTACATTGAAGTTCCTTTGACTTCAATAAGACCAGAGTTAGCACTATTGAATCCTTTTGAAAATCCCATTCTGTAGGTCTGGGATATCCTTTTTTTTTAAATTATTTTTCAAAAAATTCTGTTGTCATCTTGACTTTCAAGATGTAAAATAGCAGTATAAAGACAATACACAGGAGACTTATTTTGTGTACTTCAAAACCAGAAAAAAACCCTCATGAATTAAATTTTTTTTCTACTATCCTCTGCATATTTTTATTGGATATTTTGCTTGGTTTGAAGTCAGTGAGTTTTCTTTTTCTGGTGATGGAAATAGGAGAAAGTCATTAGCTCTCTATAGTGAAAATCAAGAATGATCAGGAATAGAATAGCTGAATTTTGAAATAAGCATGACATTTCCAAGGGTCTATCTCAGCAATTATGGAAATGGCAAGACATTGATTTTTATTTTTTGTGCTTCATTTGCTGAGCTGAAGAAAAACTTGTTTCATTACAACAAAGTCCAAACTGCAAAATATGAACAAATGAAACCATATTTTAAAGCAAACTGACAAAGAAGGAAGTTGAAAATTTTCAGTTTTATAAATCATTATTATTATTCTTCTGACTAACCTGATAAGGAGACTAATTTCTTCAGGTTTGGACTATCCATTTTAATTTAGACACTTACTGTCTTCATTAACTATCAGCCATGATTGGAGTTTACTTGTTCCTGGAATTAATGTTCAAAATAATCCCCATTACGTGAATTCAGAAAATAATATGATGGTGCAATACTATGTATTTGTTGTATGACACAGCCACATCACTTATTGAAGATAGAAATTTCTGTGCATCAGAGCTTAAAATTATTGCCTCTCCAAATGGGAAACTCATTGAATCCATTAAGCCTGGTAGTTAAAATTTAGGAATGCAGAAATAGAGAAATCAAAGGGTTCTTCTAGATGTCAAAGTTCTGCTGCTAAGATATGCTGGTCTTTAACGACCTTCCAGGCAAACTTCTTCAAACTTGTGCTCCAGACCCTTCACCAGATCAGTTGCTCTTCTTTGGACTCACTCCAGCACCTCAATATCGTTATTGTAGTGAGGGGCCCAGAACTGGATACAGTACTCGAGGCGCAACAGAGTATTTGAGGTGCAGTGAATACTGAATATGCTGTTCATGATTCCATGTGGTATGGAATAGACCTTTGATCATTTAGGGTCAGCTGTTTTAGCTGTGTCACCTTCCAGCTTCTTGTGGACTCACAGCCTCCTCACTGATGGGGCAGCACGAGATACAGAAAAGGCCTTGAATCTGTGTCAGCACTGTGCAAGAATAACAAAAATATCCCTGTGTTATCAACACTGTTTTCATCACAAATCCAGCCCTGTATTAGCTACTATGAAGAAGTTTAACTCTATGCCAGAAAAAACCACCACTCATTGAGATTCTATTTAAAAGCCAAAAGATACTACACCTGGCACTAAATTTGTCTCAGATATACATACTTCAAATGGGCAACAAATAACAAAACCATATCATCCTAAACTAATGAAATACTGTGCTTACATCTAATCTGTTAACATTTGCTGGGACAAGATTAGACTCCCATATTTCTTCCCTCTCATGCACATATTTCTTCCAGAAATATTTTTTTTTGTTTTCTCATTCAGACATTGACAGAAGAAAATGTTATCTGTATTACTGCTGTCAATGAGTGGCCTTACGTTTTCCAGTTGACCATTTCCAGTTATTATTTCTTGATTGTGCTTAATATGTAACATTTAAGGAAGACCAGAGTCAGATTGTATTGTAGGTCTCTTGGCCCACTCTGGAATCTACATTTGATTTTTTTTCCCCAAATATGGCTATTACACAGGTTTGAAGGACCTACTGACTTGGGCTCACACTTATTCTTCAAAAATAGTGGGAGTGTCCATGGGTTTTCTTGTATAAGATCACCTGTGTCTTCCAAAGAGGGCTTTTGGCCATCTGTAGTAATCCCTATTATGGAACCTTATTTACTACTACCACTAAAATACTAGAGACTAGGATGAACTATTGTTAAAAAGCAGAAATAATAAATTCTTTCAAAATTTGAGTTTTTTTTTTTTTACCTGTACTGATAAGATTTTCCCCTTCATTGTTGGTCAAATGGCCTGAATTCAACCTTTAATTTTAGTAGATTTTCCACTGCATAGTACCATTAAACACATAACACAATTCTGGCTATATTTACTCTAGAACTATAGGACCGAAATGCACTAACTTAGTGTTTGAGAACCTCTAATTAATTATTTAAATAATTGTTTGTGTTCAGTACAAGTTTTATCATATTTTTCCATCTTTCCTTTGGTTATGTCCACATTCTTCAGTGGACCAAGGCATAAAAGTCACTAAACAGCCACTAACATAAGCCAATTAATTAACACAGCAAAATGTCACCCTGAAGTTAATAAGGCTTGGCTCTAGCACCTCATGAGTGTAGCTATATTACTTGTCAAATCATGTGTGTATCTTTGCATTGTGTTATGAAAACAGCATAGACCCAATACATGTGTACTGTGTGACCTCCTCCTAAGACACTGCTGTGTGTGCCACAGCAGCTGGTACTCATATATATACATATATGGTTGCCTTGGAGGAGATTAAAGAATGGGTAATTAACTGAAGACATTCTATGAACCTACCCGCAAAATACCAGTGTGGGATGCACTCTGTGTAGCTGTATTCCAGCATTAACTTAGGCCAAACCATTACACTGGGGTAGATTTCAGTGCATCCCCTGATGATGTCCCCTATATGTGTATATGTGAGTATAGCTGTTGTTATCCATACTGGTACTGACTGCAGTGTTAGGGTATTAGAATGATACCTTTCTAGGGCAGCAGCAATTGTGACACATAGCACAATATATGTGAGATAAGTTATTCCCTTAATGTAATTCTTTTTTTTCTTCTCTCCACATTTTTGTCTACAGATTAAATATGTAAAGCTGCAAGTAATCCTTGACAAAAAAAAGAAAAAAAAAATGTTTACTGCAATGTATGTAGCAAACTGAGCTCAGGAAGCCCAATCCATTAATTTTTTATGTACTTCCAGTTAAAAAAGGAATTAATGAATTTACTCTGAACTCTGACCTGAAGCTCCCTAACTGTCTTATTGCCTCTAAACCTCGAAGCTATTACATGTTAATTATACAACAACCATGATGTCTCTCAGTGATGTGCAGCCCCCAAAAAAGGCACTTTATAAAGAATAAAAGGCTATCCACTTACACTGGTTCTGAATTGTAAAAATAAATACTTAGAAAAAGGAACAGTAACACATAAAAAAAAAAAAAAAAAAAAACCCCAAAGAATTTCCAGGGGTACATGTGAAAGAAAAAAGAACTAGTTTAAAGGACATTTTTGCCTACTTTGCTGGGCTCAGCAGAAAGTGAAATCCTTCTACAAAAATTAGGTTTCACCAAGTGCAAGCAGGCACGTTGGATTAATCTATATGTCAATGAAAGGATGAACTGATTCAAACTAGGAGCTTTGAAGTTAGGTGCCCTGCTGTCACTGAAATGTCCACTTACAATTTTCAGACTATATTATATTAGTTTAATGCTACAGTTCCTCATTACCTTCGCAGATGTTGGCAGTAGTCAAAGTAACTTACTTGCCCTTTACATAAAAGTAGCAGAAAAATTTAAAGTACTAGGAGTAGAGGCACGGCCTAGTACTGCATGTGCTGTGCTGTGTGTAGGCTAAGTCAGGCTACATTAATATCTGTATTCTAGATGACAATAGTATTCTTAGTTTGCAATGTGCATTTGGCAAACAGAGTATACACTTACTACTCAATTTAACAAAATGCTAAAGGAGCTTGCTACAGCATCAGGCTAATTATTATTTAAAATTATTTTGTTGCTCCTTGTTCAGTACTAACATTATTCATGATGATTTATTTGATTTTTATGTGATGTGCATGGAACTGCATGGGGACCCCAGCACAATTTAGCATTCATTTTTGTTCATAATTTTAGCAGAGAGGCTTTTTAAAAAATAATGTTGCTTCACATAATATTCTTCCTTACATGCTGTAAGATTCTATTCATTCTGCAACTACAAGGGTAGTTTTCCTCATCTTGCTGCAAGGAAATATATTCAGGCTGACAAATTTTCACATCGTCCAGTCACTTATGTGCTCTAGGGTAATTTTTCTTCTGGCTCACTCTCTTCTACTGGAGTTGTTTCAATCTGAATTAAATGTTTATTGAGCCAAACAGTGTAAGCTTGAATCCTAGCTGTCTACATACCACATGTACTTACTCTTGGCATTTTCCTTATCTGTTTATTCTACTTTGCTTTCTTTCTTTCAACCTTTGCAGTATATACACAATGAGGTCTGTGACTGATCCAATGCCCAGGGATAGCCTTTCTAGTGACATCAATGGATATTGCAGAACATTCTTGCTTAATATGATTACCATTTTTATCAAGATACTTGTCATTCTGGAAAGTAGTATGGACCTAAATATGAAAAATCCTGGCAAGCAGGGATATAATAGAAACAAGACCACTTCTTCTTCTATAGCAGATGTTCTCTAAAGGGTTCTAGAGAATATTGCTTGCCCTGTTTAAAATAACCCATAGATCTAGTCAAATTCATTATTCTCAGCAGTATTTATAGTGAACTGTTCTTTTTTTCCCCAATCAGAAATTAAATTTTAATTCAGATTTTTTTAAAAAAAACCATAACCATCATTATTCTTCTATTGTAAAACACACTGAATAACATACCAGTGATAGTACTATTAAAAATAGATGTTAATAACAAGTAGTTATCAGGGCATTAAATCTATACATATCTTCTAAAGGGTTATTATTTTTTAAGTTGAACAATCAATGACCCTAAGACAAGGATGTACATGTCACTACATTTTGCTAATAAAAAATTAGTTATGTTTCAGAGAAAACCACAGTTCAAAGACTGTTGATGAAAAACAGTCACTAGCAAGTTAACAATTGTTAACAAGTACAATTGCAAAATGGGATCAGAGAGTTTAAAAGTGCAGCTGAAGAAATATAAGGGAGGCACCAGGGATAAAAATAACAATTACCAGTGGTCACCAATTAATTAAAGGCATACAAAAACTGGGAATTAACTGAAGATGATCACAGATGACAGAGAGAAAAAAGAATCAGTTCAATATAGAAAAAATTTAACACACATAGTAAAACTTGGATATAGCATATTCAATTACTATATTGTTAGTTTAACGAATAAAGAGCAAGGAAGCTGACAGTATTAGAAAATGTACAAAAATAGACCTGGCAGACTTAAGTGTAAAGAGAATTTAAGAATTCCCTTCAATAACTTATTAATCCTGCTGAAGAGGTGGGATGAGGGGTGTTGATCACTTGTTGCTATCCTCTTGGGCCCTTTTCCATGATGAAATGTCATGGTACTGAGGACTCTGCCAACCCTGAGTATCCCTGCCCAGCCCTCTCTGGAACTACCACCCACCCTTCCCAGGGACCAGTACCCCAGTGCCCATCCCCACTTGCAACAAACTCTTGGCTCTGCACCAGAGCAGTATTTCCTTATTCCACATAAGTTACAAAACATTTTCACTCTGGTGCCCTCACCATCAGGCTTTGCTGCAGCTTGGCTTCTGCATGCCAGGTGCTGTACACAGCCTGATGCAAACCATCATCAATTTGTGGTGGCTTGTTTATGACTACTGTCTCTATTGCTTCCTGCCTTCATCTAAACCTATATGGTCTATAGAAAGATTTGAATAAGGTCAAGAGAATGTATTATTTCACCTTTCCCTACTACCAGCCACTGGAACTGATATGCTAGAAAGAGCATATGCAAGATGTCATGCTCTGTTCTATGTTTTGGTAAATGAAACAGAACAGGACTCTTTTTATATCTGGCTCTGGAAGCAAGTCCTACAATACAACTCCTACTTCCAGGGCTAAACTCACTACCCCTTGCAAATCCAGGTGAACAAACAGAAAGGACAAGCAGACTGCATTTGTTTTACCATATGAGGTTGGTTTTAATGATTGCATTGAAAGAACCTACTCTGTACAAATGATGTTCTAGCTTTTCCTATTGTAGCAAGCAGAGCTCATGAGGGGGAGTAGGCAGGAACACCTCCTTTGACTAACATATCTGTAGAAGCCCTTGTTATTCTTTGCATCCCTTGCTAGGTTCAGTTCCAATTTTGCTTTGGCCTTCCTTCCCTACTGCTATACAACCAAACTTCCCTATACACTTCCTAGGTCACCTGTCCTTGTTTCCACTTGTGGAATGCACTTTGCACATTTGCTTCTTTCCCTTTAGTTTGACCAGCAGGTCCCTACTCAGACATACCAGTCTCAACTTCCTTGCCTGATTTTTTGCTCCTGGGGATTGCCAGCTCTTGCACTCCATGGACTTCCTTAAAGACCTGCCAGACTCCCTTGTTCCTGAAGACAGTCTCAGAGGGAATCTTACTATCTCCTTGAAGGGATGAAGGTATATTTGTATGTGTAGAATATACACACTAACTCCAGTGATGTCACTTGTGTCTCAAGAAAGTTTAAATGTTTGGAATCACTTGACAACTTAGCTTCTGAATGAACACAAAAAATAGGGGTTGCAGAGTGAATTCTCACTCACTATATACAGCCATTATGAGATTGCGTTGGTAGGGAGTATGGCTTGTGAGAATAAACTAGGATTTTCACTTACATGTTTTTTCCTGTGTGAAGTGTCTTAAGATTATGATATGTGAGTTCTTTCTTGACAATTGTCTTTATCATCTGAACATAAATCATTTCTGGAAAAATCTTTTCTTCTAATATATTGTGTAAGTCAGTTGTACAGGTAAATACTTGCACTGTATCTGCAAGTAAAACACATATGCAACTTCATGACTATCCATAACTGACCACTTACTCAGTTTTCAAGTCATAATAATTTAGAGGATTATGGAAAAAAAATGCTCTCAGTTTCTGAAGACTTGTACTAACAAGTAACGATTCATAACAGGTGTTCTCTAAAATGTTTACAGACAGTCATGTATAACATGACAACACCTATAAATCCTTTACAGACCTGTATCTATAAGCAGGCATTGTGACTTTTAAAGATTCTGTTGTTGTGATCCATTATGTCTTTTTCTAAGTTCTTTTTGATTTAAGTAAAATAATTCATAAATCAAATCATATTGGTCCATGGATATTTTAGAATGTATGCACTTGTTTTTCTGTTGGTAGCATCAGTGACACTTTGTTCTGTGCAAACAGATTGTTCTCATTGAGGAGACAATTTTCCTATAACTGCAGGAGGGGATTCCATACTTCTGTTGTAAAACTTTCCTACATCATCACCACAAGCATAACCAAGGCAGATACTACCCTGTGACAGAACTAAAGTATTTTCTGTAAAGGAGCGAGTCCAGACCAAGAAATATCTTAATTGCTTGGCAGCAGCATCTAATTATCATTCTAACATATAGTATAGTTCCTATACAAACATGGTATGTTTTTTATAAAAATAAAAAAATTGTCCTTTTGCACATTATTTTCAATTTTCCTTAACTGGGTGTCCTAGTTTGGACAAAATTGGAGGAAAATATCCTCTGATAGAAGGCAGGTTACAACCACCCTTCCCCACCAGCTCCGTGAAAAAAAAAAGAAAGTCACCCCAAGACACTGGGGAACAGTCACAAACCTGCAGATGCCTCAATTTTTCATCAGATGTGCTCCCAGTATACCTACAGTTTCAGTAGAATTCCTGAAAGAAGGGATCACTCTAGTGGTCTTTATGAATAGCCCAGGAAAAAAACCACACATAATGTATTAATAAAAATATATATAGCAAAGCATTTATTTTTTGTGAGCAAAGTTTGGTATGACCTGTATGGTGGTGAAGAACTATGTTTTTTCACAGAATGAGACAGAACAGAACACCATTTCCTATCCATCTGCCTTCTTAGATAGTGTCCAAGTTAAAAATATCCAGGAAAATCAGAGAACTCTAGTTGTGACATCCATCTCTTTTCTTATTATTAGATTCTGTTATGCTTTTCTAACAGTTGTGTTCTCAGGTCTCACGAAACTATGCTGTGACTGCCGTAGCTAGCCATGCTAACTACTGAGTCAGGACCTTACACGTCTGCAAGAGCTGAGTACACAGATACAGAGTGAGAAGTTTAAGTCCAATTCTAAGAAAACAAGGAAATAAATGCATAAAGGAAGGGGATGCTAGCTAAATAGAGCCAGACAAAGGCAGTGCCTTCAACTGCCAGGACTGTCAAGGAAAACATTTGAGTAGAGAAACTGATAGATCTAATTCTGCTTATCAGGTCTGGCAAAGTGTGAAAGTAAACAGATGTGAGTTTGACCTTTCTGTTGTAATTAGAGAAGACACTGCATTTTTATTGAATGTCTCCAGGGTTAGGAATTTTTGCATAGGAGTGTCTGAATGTCTGGGGTCAGAATTATTTTACAGGTTGGCAGCTGCATCTCTTTGAAAGTCAGAGAATGATTCATGTGATTAACTAGCTATAAATCTATCTGAACTGATGCACTGATTTTCAAGCACAGTGATTCAGTAGCAAGCCCCAATTTTCTATATGTTTGTTGTTTGGAGGGAGCGTGGGTGTGGGGGCCTGTAAAATCATAATTTGTATGATATTCACTCTTATCCTTTAAACATCTTATTTTCTCCTTTAATGTCTTTCTAAATAATGTAACAGACATGCTGCAGCATGACATGTTAGAATTCTTATGGCATTTAGATTATCATTCTATTCCAAACAGTTTATAATCTTAATCCAGATCAACCTAATCTTGTCACAGATTTCATAAATTCATCGGTACTAGTGCTGCTTCATTAAATCAGCCTATTCAAGAGAGCATCATTCATCTATAGGAAGTCATCTCTTAATCTGGACTGCTTTGTTCACCCTCCTCCACCCGTGCAACAAACTATTCACCGATACCATTTCTCTAGTGAATAGGATAAAAGCTTTAGAACTCAGAATATATGTTTTCTATTTCATGCTTTGCCATTAACTTGCTACAGTATTTTACAAAGCTTTCTTAACTCTTTGTACCTTCTATTTTTTGTCTTGCCTATTTAGACTGTAGACTCTTAGGTACAAAGCTGTTACCAGAACAAAGCCTTAATCTCTAGGCATTTTTTTCCAATGTAGAAATAATAGCATTAAGTAACATCAGTTCTGAATGGAAGCCCACTGAAATGGGTGAGAGTTTTTATCTTTATTTCAATGTATGTGACCACGCTTAATGGAGCGATTGTGCCGTTCAATACAATACAATACTGAAAACACATCTGGAAGTAACGTAGTCTTATACTACTTAATGTCAGAACTGAGGGAGATTTCTTACTTTTCACCATTTTGCCAGTACGTATGAGATGCACGACTTTTTTTTCCGCTGAGGGTGTGATCCAAGAAAAGGTTTTAAGGGTCTGTAAGTTAGGTGATGTAATTATTTTCTGTAGTGGATCTCAAAAAGATATAAAATTGCAGTGTTGGTTTTCTAGATTCATTTAAAATGTTTGCTGTGGAAAAACAATTAAAGGATTTGAATGGGAAGTTTCTCGTAACTCATTCATGAAATCCTAAGCACATCTGTAAAATCCAATCTCCCTCTGATCCTTCTACTGGAATGTAGGTTCTCAATGCAAGACTGCAGGTGCATTTGGGATCTAAAACCTAGAATTTGTGCTCAGAATAAAAGACTGATCATTAGAAATGATTACTTGGAGTGTGAAGTTGCCTTTATCAAATCAAAATTTTAGTTCAGCTCTTGCATTTTTGAAACAAAGCTTCAAAACTTATTTACCTACCACACTTCAGTTCACATTGTAGAACAGTCTCAGAGGGGAGAAACTGAATTTCTTTTAGATAAAAGTTCATTCCTTTCAGATAAAACTAAATATAGGCTCTCGGAGCTTACCTAATGCACTCGTTTCTAGCTGACATTCAGTCCTATATCACAGACCACTACTCCTAAGCATGGATTTCCTGAAAGCACATGTTAAGCGCCATCTGCTCAGCATACTCTGATTGTATCTGTGAAATGTGTCCTTTAGGAGAAACATACTGTTCTGTCTTTTTCTGAGCTCCAGAAACTCTTAACCAGAAGCTATGCAATGCCTAGGCCGTGCCTGAATTCTGAGCGTGCATGGAATCACAGTTGCAGGTCTCAGAGAAACATTCACACTGAAAGGAAAATCAACACCTGAGTGTGTCAGCAAGGGAGAGAGAAAATTATTTGGTTTCATTTTGCAGTAGAATGTTCTTCAGGATGCACAGCTACTCTTTGATACACCTCAAAGCTTTATACAAGTCCCAGAAATTTTAATTCATTGGCGTAAATTAAATCTGGTGGGATGAGTCCTGTGACTGAAGTGCCATGTTCAGGATGGTTAGACAGGGCAGACGAGGCCAGGAGTTGGTGTTGCATGCCATGGAGGGACTGGAATGTTGCTTACAGTTGGTAATGGCATGGTTGAGAGTCTTTAGGTAAGGATTAGGGGACAAACAAATAATGCAGATGTCATTGTGGGAGTTTACTATGGACTACCTAGCCAGTAGGTAGTCCACAGTAAGACACTGATAAATTATTCTTCAAGGATACAAAGGGACATCTCCAAATCAAGTGCCCTTGTCCTTATAGGGGACTTCAACTTGCTGGATGGCAACTGGGAACAACACAAAGCCAGAACAAACAGATCCAGAAGATTCCTAAAAGACCTGGATGATAACTTCATGGTACCGATAGTAAGGAAGTTGACTAGGAAAGATGTCCTCTTTGATTTATTGCATGGTAACAGAGAGGGTCTCACGGGTGAACTGGTGGCCATCTTGGCTACAGCGACAGCAAAGCAGTCAGGATGAAAAACTCTGTTAACAGGAGGAAAAGTGCCAGCAAAACTTCAACCCCGGACATGAGGAGAGCAGACTTCAGACAGCTCAGGGAGCTAGTGAGCAAGGTCCCCTGGTAAAATGCATTTGAATGTGCTGAGGTCCTCAAGTGCTGGTCATGTTTAAGCACCGCCTCATACACCACAGGAGCAGGCAATTCCTAAATGTCAGAAGTTGAGTAGCTGAGGCAGAAGACCAGCTTGTCTCAGCAGGGACGTTCCTTTGGAGATAAGGCAAAAAAGGAAGGTGTATGCCCAGTGGAAGCATGGTCAGGTGACATGGGAAGAATATAGAGATGCTGCTTGCCACTGTAGGGAGAAAATTCATGTGGCCAAAGCTCCATTGGAGTTGAAGTTGGCCAGAACTCTGGGGACAATAAAAAGAGCTTATTTAAAAGAAGTTAATAGCAAAAGGCATAAAAGAAATAACATTGGCCTGTACCAGGATCAGGATGGTTACCTCACAAACAGGAACACAGACAAGGCAGAGACGTTTAATGCATTCTTTGCCTCTGTCTTCAACACTGATGACAGGCAAAGAGGATCCCAGTGCTCTAAGCAGGAGAACCATGGCTGTCAGAATGATCAACTCCCAGCTGACCCTGAAATTGTGACAGATCTGCTGCTCCAGCTGGATCCCTATAAATGTATGGAGTCTGATGGGATTCATCCAAAATACTAAAAGAACTAGATGATGTCATTGCAAAGCCTCTCTCGATGATTTTTGAGCAGTCTTGGGAATCTGCAGAGGTCCTAGTTAACAGGAAACTAGCTACCATTGTCCCAGTTTTCAGGAATGGCAAGAAAGATGACTCTGGAACGTACAGGCATCTCAATCTCACTTCAGTGCCTGGTAAAGTTATGGAGAAGATTATTCTAGGAGGTATTGAAAAACACCTGAAGGACAACAGAGTCATTGGTCACAGTCAGCACAGCTTCATGAGAGGGAAGTCCTGCTTGTCAAACCTAATTCCCTTTTATGACAAGGTAATCCACCTAGTTGATCAAAGGAAGCCAATTGATGTAATCTTTCTGGATTTCAGTAAAGATTTTGATACTGTCTCTCATGTATCCTTTGGGATAAAATGTCCAGCACACAGCTGGATAAACACATCATGGGATGGGTGAGCAACTGGCTTATGGGTCGGGCCAGGCTTATAATCAATGGGGTGACATAAGACTGGTGACCTGACACTAGTGAGATTCTGCAGGGCTTCATCTTAGGCCTTGTGCTCTTCAACATCTTCATAAATGACTTGGATGTAGGACTGGAAGGGTTACTAAGTTTGCTGATGATACTAATTTGGGAGGAGCTGCTGATTTCCTCAGAGACAGAGATGGCCCATAAAGAGATTTGACTTATTAGAAGGCTGGGCAGTCACCAATTGTATGAAGTTTAACAAAGCGAAGTGCCAGATTCTGCATCTGGCAGAATGATAGGCTGGAAATAAACACAGTGGCAAGGCACCTAGGGGTCCTGGTTGATGGCAATTTGAATATGAGTCAGCAGTGCCCTGGCAGTCAAGAGTCAGCTCTACCCTGGGGCTGTCAGGCACAGCATTGCCAGCCAGGCAAGGGAGGGGATTGTCCCGCTCTGCTCTGCACTGGGGCGGCCTCACCTCAAGTCCTGTGTGCAGTTTTGGGCACCACAATATAAGAAAGATATAAATGTCTTACAGAGTGTCTAAAGGAGGGCTATGAAGATGATGAAGGGCCTTGAGGGGAAGTCGTAGAAGAAGAGTGGCTTAGGTCACTTGGGCTGTTCAGCCTGGAGAAGAGGGTGATGGGAAACCTCATGGCAGTCTTCAATTTCCTCTCAAGGGGAAGCAGAGAGGAGGCTCTGTTCTCTTCTCTCTTGTGTCCAGTGACAGGACCTGAGGGAATGGTATGAAGATGTGTCAGGGGAGGTTTAGGTTGCATATTAAGGAAAGGTTTTCCACCCGGAGGATGGTTGGGCACTGGAACCGGCTCCCCAGGGAAGCGGTCACAGCACCAAGCCAGACAGAGTTCAGAAAGGGTTTGAACAATGCTTCAGGCAAATGATGTGATTCTTGTGGCTGTCCTGTGCAGGGTTCATTCTTTCATCATTTTTTCCACATTTCTCATTACTTTAAATATCATTTCACTTTATCTAAAAGGCTATTTTTGCTGTGAAAATACTTCACCACACATAATTTTCTCCTTCTGATTTCTATCCCCCACTCCCCATTACATGTTTTATCCTCTTCTACCCACTCATTTATTGTTTATCCGCTTCTTTGCTTTTCTACTCCATTGTATAGCATTTTGTGTGTGGGCAACAAGGTAAAATGACAAAATTTCTGATCTCTAAAGAGCCACTTTCACTTTTCCACCTCCACACAAAAAAAAGAGAACTATGAACCAGCAACACAACAACAACAAAAAAATGACAACCTGCCTGTACATCATATCTTCACATTCTGACCTGCCTTGAACTCCATATAGGCAACTTTGGACTCCTCCAGCTACTGCAAGTACAAAATGTCAATAAACCTAGGGACAGCTTTAAAGATGATAAATTGGAGAGTGAATTCTCGCCTGCAAGAAATACGCCATTGAGCTCAACTAGTAAGAGATACATACGTCTGGTATTTGCCCCTACCTAACCCATTACTGGCAGGAAAATAAAGAAAAATTATATGAAAAGAGCTAACACTCAGATGCACTGAACAGTCCATAGTAGCCATTAATAAGCTTTTTCTCACTATGGTCAAGATTCTAGGATCAATTTGTTAATAAACTTTCCTGTCTGACCATCCAGGAGCCACTCTGACTGTCACACTTGCACCACCTAAGCTGGGACTGAGGACCTTTTTCAGCAGGTGGCTCCAATGAGCTAACAGCTGCTCCACTTGGCTCCTGCACATACCACTCACACACAGTCAGAAAAAGCTTCCTTACCAGCTCAACCCGAGGTTTACCAGAGCAGACTCTCAGATGTCTGGATCCTTAAATGAATTTAATCACGGTGCAAGAACAGCATAAAAGCTCGAGCTGGGTGCCTCCAAGGAGAGTCCCCAAACAAAGGAAACCCTGGGCTTTTATACCCTCACAGTCTAAAAGTGTGATAGTCCGGGGTCTTCTAGCTAAGCCCTCAGCTCCTGGCATGTCTCTGAGTGGCCAGTCCCCTGGCCAAGTGTCGCAGGTCCCTGCGCCCTTTGTTACATTCTCGGCCTCTTGCCTCAGGCTCCCACCCAGAGCTCAACCTGCAGCTTGCTCTGCAGCTGCACACCAAGCTACCAGCATTCAAAGTATTCCTCAAAAAATTAACCAGAGAAAGAGCTTAAGTTTTAACAATGCCCCCTCCCCCTGCACCCCCCCCCCCCCTGCCCCCCCCCCCCCTAAAAAAAAAAAGTCAGAAGAGGGAAGAAAAAGATCGTTCTTTCCCACAGGGGAAGTGTGCCACAGAACGTATGAAGAATCTTTTAGAATTTAGAATTGCTGACCTTCTCTGATCTGCTTGTTTCAGTTGTCATTTATAAGTAGCATATAGCCCCCACAGCTTTCATCATCACAGACACAACCACACATTCATATTTGTCTCTAAAGATGTTCTATAACTATGTAATCAGCACATAAGTGTAAAGTGCAACTATTATAAATGAGGTAGTAAGCTCTTCCTTTGTCTCATCTATTCCCTCTAACCACTTCTAATTCTTGGCAAACATATATGTTTCGATGTGCTTATTTAAAAATCCTTTCCAAAAGGCCCTTCTGTTCTTCTTAGCTAGGACCAGACTGATATGCAGGGAGGAAAAACATGACACCACCTTCTCCGCCAACAATCCAAACAGAAGCCAAAAAGTATCTTGCATTAGCACTTAAAGGAGAGACATCTATTTAAAACTGTTGAAACTGATAAAAGTGTTATTTTATTCCAGTTCCTCTTCATAAGGGCCCTGTTTCTTAAAGATCAGTACCGATGCCTGCACTGTAAAAGTCTCTCTATCTACTCTATCCTGCCATGTGTCTCACCTACTTCAGCTTAGTATACTATGCAGGATAACATAATTACTGAATATGTTATACTCAAAAACTTATGGGCAGAAATGAAACACATGTCAAGTGTAAAGCCAAAAATTTATTTTAATTCTAATTGAAATCTTCCTAGTCTAATTTAAAAAATGCTTCTAGACCAGCTTTATTAAAGAGGAAAAAAAATGAAAGAAATTCCTACTATTAAGTCTTAATCAAAATATTATTATTAAAAATATTATAGACTTTTTTCCTAATTTCTACCATTTTTTTCTGTTATAATGCTTACCTTTACCTGCCCCTCACAGTGCTAATATTAATGAGTTTTTTCTGATGGGAGCAATATAGTGAATTGTTAATATTCCAAGTTCTTTGAGAAGACTGTGATGTTGAATGGCTTCTTTTTCTTCTTTTTCTCTTTCTTTTTCTCTTT